>CM074499.1:2509497-3033827 GCA_037389245.1 Oryzias sinensis
AGCTAGGCCTCCTTTCTTGCTGTAGATGCACCAGGTGAGATGTGTTAATCAGAAACCAGATTATACCAACTTAGTCACAACTGCCCTTATGGGTGGATACAGACCATCTGTGGGAGAAAATAGATAAAACCTATACGGGGTACCGGTCGTAGACCCCTCAGTGAACCCGAAGAGGGAAAATATTTCCGCACATATTTTTCTATGTGAATGCTACAAGTGACAGGTGGTTGTGCACATTTATACAACATGTAAGGGTAAGTTAGGGTGAAGTAGGTGAGACGCATTTTTTAACCCACCTACATCTTGCAGACTGCACAATATGGGGCACTCCTTGCATGAAGTTTGACCATTAGAGATGAAATAAGTAGACAACCAGAGTGTAGTTTGTAGACATCCTACAGGCGTCCAACAGCCACTTATGTATCAAGTGCTCACCCCGTACTTGCAGCTTTCGTGTGCTGTCAGTACTCGTACTATACTTAAGACTAAAGTATGTTGTAAGAGCACCATGTATGATCACCTCTGCGTGACAGTGCATGCAACTTAGATACATCTTCACAATACATTTACCACATGTACGACAATGGTCTGTTCCATTTTCATGACATCCCTTGAGGAGGCTGTACGAGCCTCAAGCAAACAGCAAAACACACCTGTGCACCTCTTAAGAAGCAGCCGCTCCACTCCACGACGCTGCACGAACCCCAACAACCCAAAAACCTGCAGCACCCATCCAGGGGTATGTGACTAAGGTTTTAGGAATGTTTGATGACTCTGATCAAAAACCAAAATTACAAGGAAAGATGTTAGAAGGTAAAATCGTGGGCAAACCCTGATCACCAGTTCCTAGCTGTTTGTTGTTTATTTTCTGGAGGTATGCTTCCCTCTTTGCTACAGATTACCTGCATCCGGTGAGATCTGTCAACCAGAAGCCAGAATTTACCAGCATAGATTAAGCCCATAATTGAAATGAAAGGTTTTGGGTGGTTTTCTGTACATTTCAAAGCTTCTGAAATTGTGACCCAAACTTTGTCTGCTTTGAGGACACCTAAATGGCCTGGTTTTCAAATAGCAGTCCTCAAAGCCAATTTTTCCTGGCGACACTTAACCAACCCCAAATTGCCTTCAACAGTAAGTCAGTTAGGATAAAAGCATCTGCTGAGTAACTAAGTGTAAATTTAAAAGCAATGCAGAGAAAAAAGAAAAGAATTCTAAATCCTCAGGGATATATGACTTTGACAGCCTCCATTTTTGTCAAGCGCTATACGTTATATTTGTGTTTTTAAACCATTTTTCAAACTGTCAGAGAAAATAGCATTAAATGACAGGAGAAAAAAAGAGCATACCTGCCTTTTTTCGCAGCGTACCCATTTCAAACTTTGTATAAACACAGATATTCTCTTGTGGCAGGTATAGTTACTGATTTGTGAGTTTCTATCAATCACTTGTCAGTCATGGCTGCTGACTTTCCTCCACAATTTCAAAACTTGGTGGTAAATATTTGTTTTAATAATGTAGTCCTTTGCCATGTGATGCTGATGGCTTGACAATTCAATCACTACTGGCGCCCCACCATCTGTGTTTGAGCAGAATTGGAGGGGGAACATGATCGAAGCTGGATGCAGAGATGACAGGACCACAGAATTCCTTGCTGATGGATTCATCTCCTTTGCCCTGCAGCGCATATTACAGCAAAAACACGGTGAGCCATTGTGTTGTTTTCATGTGAAAACTTTGTCATCTCTTGTCTGACAATCCCAGATCAATACTCAATCTTTTTTTCTCCTTAAGCCACTCCACTGTTTCAGAAGCTGAACATACATAAGAAAGAGCAGAATCTCTCCGTCACCTCATAGAGGTCAGCTTCACTCAAACACAGTTGGATGCATCAGTGATCTAAAGTCTTTAAAGACTTTTCAGGCTGGCAGGACTAAAGATTCCTTCTATTTCAGTCATATTTCCACAAGTCAGTTTCACACGAATAGCATAATGAAGTTTAAGGAAAGATCCTTTCAGTTTTACATATACTGTCCCCTAAAGATAAAGCACTATAAAGATGTTAATATTCCTTTGGAGTTTTACATTCAGTGCAACAAAGAGCAGCAGACTGACTTTCCCCTTAGAGATGCCCTTAGAGGAAACATGCTAAACA
Source organism: Oryzias sinensis (assembly GCA_037389245.1). Classification (NCBI taxonomy): domain Eukaryota; kingdom Metazoa; phylum Chordata; class Actinopteri; order Beloniformes; family Adrianichthyidae; genus Oryzias; species Oryzias sinensis. Next base: position 2,511,650 of record CM074499.1, read on the forward strand.
TGAGGCTCAGTCATTTGTAATTTCTTAAGTTCCCATAAAAAAAAAACAAGTACAGAAAAATGAGGGGAAAAACATGAATTCATCTGAAACTGAAACACTGATGATGGACAGCCTCTGAACAGAAAAAACACACTTTCAAAACCTTTTGGTCAGTAACCATCTTATTGTCGTTTAGACTTTAACAGACTTTAATTCCCTTTTGTGTTGTTTGAATTGCTGACTGGAGAAAATGATTGATGGCAACCAACTATATAATCCATTTATTATATATTTAAACAAATAAAATACATGAAAATGAAATATAAATATAAAAAAATAAATATGACAAAGACGGAACAAATAATTAAAACTTTGAGGGGCGCAGCCACTACAGACCTTTGCCATCACGGTTGCTTTCTACCTCCCCTCACTGACTGAGCAGCTGCTACACCATTCCAGTGAAAAATTCATAGAAAAAACTTTTTTTTCTATTCAAAATGACAGCTTCTCTGTTGGTTTTGTCGCCATTTTTGAATTTTCTTGGCAACAAAGGATTTTTGTTAACCACACCCACATTCCTGATCTGCTCTTATTAAATATCACATGGTTTCATACAGCTTGAGCCAAATATTTACGTATGACATTTTCAGAATAATACAGTAAAACAATCTGCTAGCAACAGGCAAACTTACAGTAACTTTTGCAAGCTCATCACGGTAACGCCATTAAAACTCTAACTTAGAAATTAACAATGTTCACGTAGTTAGAAGGCGAAAATCCCTAGGATGACTTTACATTTGTAGAAGACATTGAAGGGGATGTTTTTGGATAAGTCAAGGTGGCGGCCTCTTCCTGAGGTGAAACCTCAATGTAACTGGTTGTGGATGTAGACTTAATCTGGTGGTGCTTGAGTGAAATTTCATAAAGATAACTCCAAATATATTTTCAATATTAAATGAAACTGAAAATCTACTAATTTAAATATTGCCATAAAATGGCAGCAAAAAAGTAGCTCATGTGACCATCCCATAATAATTTCAAAACATCCATTCTTGTTGTCTTGTTTCTTTTACCTTTTATGTTTTATACTTTAAATGTTCTGTTGTAAACAGTTATTTATTTCACGTAGATATGTTTAAACTCAGGCCATTTATGGTTGAACTTATAACACTTTTTGTGTTTTAAATTAAAAGAATCCTTTCTTCATTTAACATATCATGTGATACTTTAGCCATGAACAGTAAAACATGAGCAATGTATCAATAATACTAACAAAACCTTAAACAAAAACAAAAGCAAAATCTAAAGTAGGTATCGAAACACAGGGACGTGAAGTAAAACTGAACCTGGAAGCAACACAGAACCTCAAAAACAAGTATTTGTGCACACATCACACAGGCTGAATAAATCAAGTAAACCAAAAATGTAATGGTGAACTACATGGGGAATTTAAAACAAGACCAGGTATGAGCAAATAAAAAGGAGCAAGACTGAATAGATAAATGCCCGAACAATTTTAAATGAAAAAAACAAACAAAAAAACTTTAAGCTTACAAAAGCAAAAAAAAAACACAACAACACAAAAATACACACAAAATCAGGACAATTTTAAAATGAATCAAGCAGAACTAAAGTAGCAAAAGCAAATAGAAAAGAAAGCAAATCCACTTAATAATAAAATAAAAAATTGCCAATGCTGCTGCATGATCTTGAAGAAAAGAATGATTAGAAATCCTCCCGAATAACAGAACTTACAAAACACCTTTTGAGTGCAGAAGACTTACTGGAGGGCTAAGATTTCATACAGAGAAACTGTCATGAGAGAAATTCACAAGGATTTCTGTTAAAAAGCATTTTGAACAGAAAGGTTTGGCAAGGCTTAAGGGCTAAAGATCTCAGCAATAGGGAATCTTCACCATGCGGTTACCATTCATTTCTGTTAATGCAGCCTGAAAAATACCAGCTTTAGTGTTATTCTTTCAGGAGAATTGTCTGTTTTGTCACAGACTTGTGAATGGAAACATAAAAACCAAGAACTGTAAAATTAAGGCAGCATGCATTATCAAATGCTATTATTTCAAGAGGAAAAAAATAACCAAAGAGCATAGAAGTGCACAGAAAAAAAAAGAGTACCGGGGGGGGGTTGTATCTGGCGTGACCACGAACAGTATTACACTCAGAGTTCTGAGAATGGAATTTATGCTACACAGAACCCATTAGCGCATTCTTGAACGTGCTTTTAGCAAATGGTGTTCACATAGAATTGTCGCTCCCCGATACTAGCGCACGCTGTGAGGAATAATCACAGCGTGCGATTGCCGAAGTGGTGCCAGTCTGATGAATCTAGGATTTTTCTTCATACCTGTATTTCAACTGGGTGTCATATAATTTTGTCTGGACACAAACAGCAATTAGTAATTGCTCCTTCAAGATCAATTTTTAAATGTTGGTACGTCTGTGTTTTGAAAAGGATGCTACCCACACGTCACTACCAAATCTGAGTCCCTGAATGGTCAAAGTGCAGCTGGTTTAACTTTGCATGCACGTTCAATGGCTGCATTCGTATGTCGACCCTGAAAGCAGACTTCAAAACTTCAGTAGCGATGCGGGACACTTCTGAATGTGGGCGCCTAAAATGTACATTTATGGGCGTTTATGCTACGGTCACACATACAACTGCCACCGCGAAATGGGGGGGGGCATCAGCAGAATGTTCAAGAATAACTGCCGCCCATTTTTTTTGAAAATCGGTGGCGTGGTCATGAATGTAGATGGCGGCAGACAGTCTGGCGGTGATGATGCCTTTATTAAATAGGGAGACAGCAGCCAAAGGGCGGTGGCAGCCGGAACGTCTTCCGGATGGCGGCTGTCCATACCAAGTGCCACCGGCCATCTGGTAGTTGAGGGTATATAAAAAATGGGCGCTGCCCACTGGTCCTTCCAAACTCAGATTGTGAGTATTATGATCCTTTTAATTTACAAATGTACACATTTTTAACAACATGCCTCCCAAGAAAGCACAATATTCTGTCTTCTTCCTATTTTTCTCAGCATCATCCGCAATATGTCAATATGGAAGTCTTGGAGTTGCTGTGATGCCATCAATGTTGTCTCCCCAATTGGACCCACGGAGCCTGGGATCGCCAGATTGACGACTGGTCATTGCTGGGCCCCTAGCCCATGTCAACAGCCTTCGTAGAGTGTCCACGCTGCTACAGTACGATTTCTAACATTCTGACGGTGGCAGTGGGATGGCAGAACAGGGGCAGGGGGGTGGCTGGAGGGTGGCAGCCTGAAATTGGCCGATCATCAGGAGTTTTGGGGGACCTTGGAGACCCTCCTCTCATTCAATTATCGAGCTGCTTCCTCCTTTTCTGCTGCTGGACTGCCACAGTGCAACCTCAAATGTGTCCGGCGGCCTTGGCGGCCACCTGGTGATTTTGCTGGAAAATTTGCATTTAGGTCATTTTGGGACATGTGACCGTAGTCTTACAAAGACTTTTCATCGGAAGTGGTTATGGAAGACGGTTTTCTGAGTCCAGTGTTTAGGTAGCATTAGAGCAGCAGTTCTCTGCCAAAAGCAACAGGAGCAGATGATCAAACCTGAGTCGGGTAGAAAGTCGTCAAAATATATTAGGAGGTTCGGCACAGCAGGGAGGTCAAAAAGATGAGCCATGGTCACATCTTAGATTAAAAATGCTCTGCATTCCTATTGCTGGTAGTTTTGAAGGATCTCTATTCTGCCTCATGACAAGTCCTTTTCTAAATTAGGAGTGAAATCCTATCTACATAACACTCACAAGCAGAAAGAGAGAGGCAAACAGCAAATACTGTAAAGCCCACAAAAAAAACTAAATCATTTGCTCCAAACCACCAAAATATATATTCAAATAAAGCCTCATTCTCACAATATTTATTTCAAATTGCTATTGAAAATAAAGCCAATTTAGAGTGGATTTTTTCCCCCCTTTATGTGGAGCAGAAAGCATTTCACCACCCATGGAAATTCAGAAGAAAATAGCCGTTAAGACGGCCGCTGACAATCATTGAGGCTTTACTGGCGAAAAGAGAACAGATGCATAGAAATGAGAAGATTTTCAACTCTGGATTTGAATCTCTGCATTAATAATAGATACTTTTACAATGTTGCCTCGTGCATGTAGAATGTGTTTAGTTCAAACCAACACTTTTTCAATGAAACAGCGTCGCTGCAGTATTGTCTTTTACTTGTTCATCTCACATTTAGCAACTCGGAGATTGAACATCACAAAGTAATTAAAAGAAAACAAGGCTGACCAGGTGGGCTTATTACTTCTCTGAGCAAATGATGTTCTGTACATTCATAAGTCTGAAAAAAAGGGAGGAGTGGTAATTTGTCCCACCACAGCAATGCCCCACAGTTAATTGGGAAGCAGCCTCGGCACCCGGGCCCTTAATTTGCTTCCTCAGCCTGACAAGCTGATAATGAGACACCGTGATGCAGCGGGTCACCTGCTAAGGTGTTGCACAGACTGTTCTTTGGCTAACAAAAGGGCCAGGAGAAGGTTAGAGACAGGGACCACAATGGGACAAATGGGCACCAAGGCGCTACAAATTACCTGCCACTTGTGCTGTAATGTCTACGTCCAATCAGGTTTATTCTTTAGCTTTGATTCGCCAAACATTAAATGACAAAATCATTGTGCTTAAAAAAGGTTTGATAAAACATTTTTACCTTTCAAAAGCCATGACTCAAACTCTAAGTGAAGGTAGGGGAAGTGTTGAGGAGGTTGAATTTTTGTCTTCTAAAGTTTGACTTGAGCATTTGTTTGAAACTATACCTCAGAGATGCAGAACGTTCCATGTAAAGAAGACGCACCATAGTCTTTTTACGGAAACCATCCTCCAGCTGGTGGTAACCAGAAACCATTAGGAAGGTTTTGAAGGAAAAGTGAGCAAAATATGCAACTTTCATGCTCATAATCGTGTGTTTTCCTTTACATTATGAAATGAAAGAGTTTGATGGCTCTAAACTGCATTTCAGTTGCTTTCCTCTTAATCTGTTTGCAGTCCTCAAAAGATTTCAGGCTTCTGGCTGCAATGCCCAAATGAAATGTCGCCACTGCTTTGGAATTATCTGCTTCACTTCTTTTCCTTCTTTGTTTTTGGATTCCATTAAATTGACTTTCCCAACAGCAGGTCCCCTGTGACCTTTTTGCAGAATATAACATGAGCCAAAAAATGGAAAGTCCTGAAATGAATCTCCTCAGTTATTAAAGTAACTACGGAGCATATTTGTGAGGTTGAGTATGTTGACAAAGAACGCTTTAAAATATTAACTAGAGAACAAAAATCAGCACATTTTCATTTAAGTAAGGCTGCTGAAGCTTCTCATCTGCAGTGACCAATAAAAAATTACTATTTTTTCCCAGCTGTTTATATTTTGACTCCAGATCAAACACCTGCAAAAATAATTATAGTATTTTATCAAGCCATGTGTTGTTCTATCTAGTATCTAGTATCCCTGAATGGAGGGGCTAAAGTTAAAAATTAAAACCACAATTGTAGACGTACTATCTTTGGACTCCTTCCGGAATTAACAAACTCAAATTGTTCATTTTCCTGCTTTGACTCCAGAAAAATGTAACTAAACCAGGCCTTAATTCTTCATTTTTAAATCCCTGGCGCCTATTTTTTCCCCAAGAAAAAAAAAAAAACAGAGGATAAATTAGATTTATTTTAGCTATTACCAAGATTTCTAAAACAATGTAAAACATGTGATCAATCAACTGCTTATTGTTGTGAAGTCCTTAGGTATGGAGGCCCTAAAGGGCAAATCACATCAAGAATCACTTGATCACACAAAAACAGACAATTAGTACAAAAAAGCAAATATATAATAATTATAAATAAAAACATTAAATTTTAGAACTAAAACAAAATTCCAGAGGCCATGAAAAAAATTTGAAAAAACAAAAGTCATTTCCAGAAATCCAAGTGAAAAGAAAAATAGGAAACCAGTAAAGGTAGGTAGTGTGGGGCATTGGATGATGACGAAGAGGGAAAGCAGAAGGACGTTTCACCCAAACTGTGATGAAGACTTGATTAAACAACCACCAAACTTCTGCCGGGGGTGTGGCCAGAAGCTTTAAGAAATAGCTTTTGTTGGAAGATATTGCCTTGTCAGATTACTTTCAGTTGAAAAGATGCACAAACAGCATCAGTGTCCTCGCATAATAACTACCTTTATCTCCTATGGGAAAACAAACCTACAATAGCACTAAGATTTATAATACAGTAAAATTAAGGCAAGATGTAAACAAAATTAGAAAAACAACCAAAGTTTTTTTTTTTTTTAACATCTTGATTTCTAAAATTTTGTTTTGATTTCTGCAATTTAAAATTGGTTTTGTATTATTATTTTTTTGCTATTTCTTTAAGTGCCATTTTGATCATTACTGTGTTTTTGCTTTGAGTGATTTGTTGATGTGTTTTGGACTTCAGAGCCACCATACCTAAATCTAAAAAAAAAAAAAAAAAAAAAAAAAAAGGGCAAGCCTGTGTCATTTTCAAGTGTTTACCACAAAACATCACTTTACTGATCACAAAATACATAAATAAAATAAAAGGTGATCCTGTCTCCTCAGGAGATCGAGCAGTAAAGACCCTGCAACTAAACACACTATAGTCTGGGTCCCAAACATCTGTTTGTTAATCCCAATTCATTCTCTGACATAAAATGTGTCACCTTAATGACATAATAAAAAAAGAATTAAGGTATGTCCATGCCTGATGGTGTTATTCTGGAAATCTATTTAACATATTAAAATATTTAATTTGCAGAGATTTTTTATGTCGATGCAGTCGACCTAATCAGAGATCGATAATCAGAAACTTTGACAAGATTCATGTTATCTGATATTTACTTGGATTTACTAATTTTCCAGATATCAGAGGGTGATATTACATTTGTCAACACTTTTACAAACCCTAAAAGTAACGTGAGAATTCCTCCATACAGTATCCTAAAAAATATGTATTTATCTGGAGCAGAAATAAACTTAGATTTCCTAAAGTCTAAATAATTAAAGTAAAAGTAAAAAGAAAAAAATACTCCTCACCTTAAAGAAAAACTAAAATCACTATTATAGGTGAGAAAAACAAAACAAAAGTTAATGCCAGTCAAAGTGATAAATTCTGCGAGTGGAATAAAAAAGAAGGGAAAGAACAGAGGATGTGTGAAAATGAAGTGTGTCTGAGGGTAGAAAAGCTCAAAACATTACAGAGCATCAAAGGACAAGAGAAAAAGAGCAAAAAGAGGGGAAATGATGAGTGGAGAAGTAAACAAAGAGACAGGAGGGAATCAGGAGAGCCAAGCCAAGCTTTCGGCTGTCTTTGTTATCAGTTTGTGCAGAAATGTCAGAGCGGTGTTACATTCTCCCCCACAGCTTCCCCTGCTGCCCGGCCACTATTTAGTAACACAACTCCCTCTGCTGCAGATAACACAAACACGGAAGTTATGGCTGAGCGTGCAAACAAACGATGCTCTGCAGCATACTGTATGCAGTACAGCATCGACATCAACTCTCTTAATGCAGTTCTCCCACTTTTTGGCCTTGTGCAGCGTTTCTTGTGGATTTACAGAAATATTGCTATGATTAGAAAATATAAAACAACAAAAGTAAGAAAGACAAAGACACAAATTTTATAAAGTCCGCCATTCCTCAAAATAAGCAAAGTTACTTTTAGGAGTTTCCCGCGTGTAGGTTTCGTTCATAAACACAACTGGAATTACACGCCAGCTGCAGAGTTTCGTCTTAAGTCCACTGCCTCTAAGAGCTGAAGCAAAGGCAAATCAAGTCAATTCAGTCGCAATTTCTTTGCGATACAGATGTCGCCATGTTGGAACCAGATATTGACAGGTAGCAGTGATTGGTCCGAGTCAGTCGGAGTCATTGTTTCCATGGCAGCCACTCTCACCAATCATGAGTGAGCTATAAGCATAAGCTTCTTCCAATCCCCTTTCCAATCAAATTTTCAAAGTCTTGTATTGACTTGTTTTATTTTATGTAATTTTTTGTTTTGATTTGAAATAAACAATTGAATGAAAGCTTGTTGGAAGGACACACCCCTAACACTTGAAAGCGGGCTACACGTAATCTGTCAGTCAAACGTTTGGAATACACAACATCTAATCGGTCAGTTCATAGCTTGGATAACTTGAACCACAGAAACCTGAACTATTGTGAACAAAAATGAGGATTATAAAGAACGTGTTAAAAAAAGTATCAGAGCAAGAATGGTTATTGTGACATATAGAATGTATGAGTAACAGCTGTTTATTTCTCTGTAGAGGTCTATGGGATTTTGGCTTCTTGGAGACACTTCCTGTTTGGAACGCCAGGGGGGAGGAGTCACTCTGTGTAGTTCTCATATACAGTTACTGCTTTTGCTACACTAATGTTTTCCAGGGTCATTCGTCATGTCCCAAAGTCACTTTAATGTGCTTTCAATTTAGTGTCCATGGGTCTGAAGGTGTCAGGATGTTAAATAATCTGAAACTAAAAGTAAAATTGCTAAAATGAAAATTGAACATTTCTATTGCACACAATTTTAAACCATTTCCTCCAGATTTGATCCCAAACTTAGTCCACAGTCTGCAACAGTCATGCTACACAAATGTTGAGAAATATTGGGTGAAAATTGTTTCTTATTTTCTTGCAATTTTATATCTCCGGCAGTTTGTCTCAAATTGGTGTTTTTTTCTGTAAATCACATCTTTTAGGCAGCTGCTTGATTTTGGTCGTAGATGTTAGTGATCAAAAAATAAGAAGGACCCAGGACCTTATTTTTCACACTTCCTCCCAAACCAACATGTTCTATGCGTAAGTTGTAGAGCACCGAGGACCAAAATCAATTTTAGAAAATGATAGCTGAGGTACAAAAAAGCTGGGAAGTGAATATGCCCTTTTTATATATATATATATATATATATATATATATATATATATATATATATATATATATATATATAAAAGACGTTTAAAAAAATTCTGCACTGCCCAGCTGAAAAAAAGTATTTTTTCTTTTGTTTCCTTTTTTGATGGATTAATTTCTCATGCAACACGAAAGACAAAACTGCGACAGCATCATTTCCGTCTCTATCTATTGTGCTGCTTGTTCAAACAACTGTCTTTTCTATCTGCTGACCATGAAACCCACAGGAAATCAAAGCATGTTAAATATAATTTGGGTGATTGATTTATACAAGAAAAATCCCTCAGGCTGAACTGACATGTTGACTAAGTAGACCATTTAGTACACATATTTGCAGGCACATGCAATAACCCTCAGTCTTTAGAGCAGCATCCTTCATCTTATCTCTCAGCTCAATTAGGTCTGGCATCCATGGCAACCAAAGCAAAAAGAAGCTGTCAGATCACACTAAACAGGAAATTAGATTAAACTTGAGTTTCTTCAGCTTTGCCCACTTATCCAATCAGAGACGAGATCACAGTTCAGCTTATAAAACGGATGAATGAGGACACCTCTAAAAGGGGTACATCCAAACAAAAGGTCAAATTAAAAGATGTGTTGAAATTTAAACGTATTTTCAGCCAAGTTGGTGTGTCAGTGGAAGATTGTATGAGTTTTTAGGCGAACGGGCACTTTGCTGGCGATGCAGGTGTTTAACTTAGTGAAACAAAAGTAGGAAACAATTGATTCTGTGATTACCGTCAGCAGCACTCTGTAATGGAAGTGTGACAGAGGCAAAGTGAGAGCTAAAAGAATACCTTTTAGGAAGTGACAAGACGAATCACCCCGTCTCTCTTCTAAAAGCCCTCCAGTTCTTCTTGGATACTTACTGCTGATCTGACACCTAAATTCATATATAAGAACACAGCTCCACTCAAGAAGCCAATTTTCCTGTCCTTTCAGTCAGCAGACACCAGGGATCAAAGAGGAGCGTTTTTTTTTTTACCAACCACACGGACCCTTCGAGGCTACAGAAGATCACCTGCATCGTTCTGATCTGAGTATTAGTCTGTTGACAGCCATGGAAAAGTGGTTCCATGTTACCAAAAAATAAAAATAAAAACCTTTTACCTTCATTTTACAGCTTCAAAGGCTCATCACTAAAATGTTTTGGATACCCACTAAGATGTTTTTTGCTTATAAGCCTCCTAATATTAAATGTATTTATACATGTACCCCCATAAATCCCGACAATTTTAAAGAGCCACTCTGATAAAAATTGTGATTTTAGTATTTTGAAACATTTCTTGAGTCATTTTTCTGATAATGGAGACATATAAAAAAATAATTAAACTCAAAATGTCATTTCTGAGTATATCTTGATTTTTTTTTCACATCATTGAATCCGCAGCAGATGAAAAAAAGCAGTTGGAAAAAGAAAATAGAAAATATGCCATATGAGCCACAAGCTCCCTGCTCCGCTCCCTTCAGATCCATCCACCTGCAGAAAATAAGATCCGTGTACGTCTTTTTTTTCTCGTCTGAGCAGCCGTCTGGCTCTAAATTATACAGCTCCAATATTGTAGCATTTAGCATAAGGCAGCATAAAGCCACGAGCTACTGGATGTTTATCATTGTGGTAAGGTTCAGGCAGAGTACAAATCTCAAAGGGGCGGGGCCTGTCCTCACACACACTCAAATGTTATAAACACACCTGTTAACTGCAAAAATATCCACATGTCAACATGTACACAATACAGATATTGTTCACACAGGCATACTTATATCTCACACTAGTTGGCTTGAAGGCATTTCATTCAATCACGCAAACTATTAGTGCATCGGTGAGCTAACACCTGTGCTCAGTTGAGTGTTTATGTTCTTCTAAAATGGATGATGGAATGTGAAAAGAAGGAGGGGGAGTGACCAGCCACCCCCACACCAAGACCCCCGACGCAGCGGCCGCCGCAGCAGAAGCCCCCAACGCCACGAGAATGCGCAAAGCCAACACACTTCCGCTGCACATGCTCCCTCCTCTTTCTTACACGAGGCGCGTGGTTTCAGCACATACACATCCTCATTCTACAACACATCTTTCAATGTGGGCACATGCGGCATATAGACAGGTGCGGCTTATGTATGTACAAAATGCTTTATCCTTTGAAAACGTAATGTGTGCGCCTTATAATTAGGTGCGCTCTATAGTCCTAAAATTACGGTTACTGGAAAGATCTTAAAGAAGGGTTAGAATCTCACTTTTAAGGCAGAAATGTTGAGGAAAACTAGAGCCGGCATTTCTCCATCAGCTGAATAAATAAATCATTCTGCAAAAATTTAAATAATGAAATCATCAAAGATTTAAAGTTAATGTGAACTGCTGTTGCCCTTCAGATCTAAGATGATGACAGCGTTGCATCCGTTATTCCAAGAAGAAAACTATGATTAATGAACTTGAGGCAGAAGTTATTCACGTAAAAAAAAAAAGGCATTGACTATTTTGTTTGATCCTTTTTTTCTAGTTTCTTTAAAAGACTGAGACACAAAATGTTTTGATGTATTTAATCTTCTTGAAAAGCGTTGGCTTCTTTAAGATGTGCTTAAAAAACACTTTAGGTCTATATGTTCCTTAAATTCCTTGCAAAGAAAAATAAATATATCCACGCAAACAAGTCATAAAATGTTAGTCTACAAATACAGATATATTCAATGCAAATTCATGAAACGACTCCAAACAAGGTGTCATACCTGTCGGTGAGCCCTCCAGCACCTCTCCTGTGTACTGTGGGTCTTTGAAGATGGGCCGGTTGTCATTTTGGTCGATGACTGTGATCACCAGCATGACAGGTCCCTCAGCAATGTTTCCAGCGAGGTCTGTGGTGGAAACTTCCAGCTAAATGGACCAAAGGAAAGAACATTTTTCATTTTCCATATTAAAAAATGCTTAAAAGCATCTTTAGAATACAATGGTCAAGATACAAAGCGTTCCCGCCACAATTAAAACAAAGGACTATTGTAAGTAAAAATCTGGCATCAAATAACTTTTTGCTTCAATTATTGTGGCCAGAAGTTTCCCATTGTAGCAGATTAAATAAAACCCAATTTTGTGAAAAACACGGGTCAGTCATCTCTTAATGTAATTAAAAACTAAATGATAAAAACATCTTAACAAAAATCCTAATAAAAATAAATGAACTATTTAAAAAAATGTCTGTCAAATTACCACAAAATTTAAAAACAAAAATATTAAATGAAATAGAACCTTATTGTTCGTAAACTGGGGAAATTGAATTGGTACCAACTAAAACAGCAGATAATAAATAACAATTAAGAAAGTATCCAGTATCCAGTAAAGTATTAAGTATCCAGTATCTATGAGGCGTTTTAGAGTCTAATGGCTGAAATAAGTAAATGAAAGAGTGTCCAGAGGGGGTTAAAAAAACATCATATATATACACAACTCCCCAGCTCTCCATGGGGGGGGGGTTGTGGTGCAGGGGCAGAGCAGTCAACCTCTGACCAAAAGGTTGCAGGTTTGGTTCCTGCCTTGCTGCCCCATGAGTCAAAGTGTCTTTTAACCCCAAACATATTCAGGGTATACAAAAAAACAAAGCAAAATATAAATAAACAACAAAGGAGAACACAACCTTTTTGAATGACCCTAGCTTTAGCTGAGACCCTGATCCCATGCAAAAATGATAAATGCATTATGTATCTAGCACTCTACTACCTTCTTAGAATGCCCAGTGCTTTACAGTCACAGTCCCATTCACCCATGCACACACGCGCACACACGGCGGCTCTGCTGCCAAACACTGGCCCCACCTGTAGCCACCGGGAGCTATGTTGCCCAAGGACACTTCGGTGCATGGGTGGGTAGCGAAAGAACCAAACCTGGGATCTTCCCAACAGCCCCTTCAAGAGTGCTGTTATGTATTAGGGACTATCTGATCATTTTAACTAAAATCTTTTCAAATCTGTGACTAAGGTTTAATCACGGATTCCACAGAGAGGCTTGAAGACACATTGAGCTTTAATATTCTTTCATTTTAGATTCTACACAGTGGCTTTCCAGATTTTTTGGTATGCGTTTATACAGTTTTCCGCCAAAGGAAACATATTTGTCGAGTAAGATCCCCCACCAATCAACACGGGGACAGGCATGAAATCCTTCTGGGCCTAACAACGTTTATCAGGTCACTTGGGTGGATATGGAAATAAACTCCGCAGTTGAGGAGTAACGGTTTGTCACAGAGAGTCCGTTATTTAGTTGTCACAGGCAGCATCTCCGATGTTACAGACCAATTCTGATGAAAGTGATGTTTTTGGTGTTTTTAACATGTTCTTGTGGCATTTTTCTTATGATGGAGGACTTATTTGAAGCTCAAAATCGCATTTCTGCAAAATTCTTTATTCAAATCATTGTGATTTAGGACCAGACTAAAAAAAAGCTTTTTGTGACGAAGAAAATACGTTTGGTGAGCCAAATATGAATTCAGGTGTGATTTTTTTAAGGAACTCCATGCCTCTTTGCAGAAACTATGTCCTAGAAAACAGCATTTTTTTTGTTTGTTTTTATTTTGGCTAAAAGCTGCATAATCCTCATAAAAGACCACTGGGAATACATCGGGTTACGGTTCAGACAAGGAAAGAACTATAAATCAATTTCTTTGGAAAAGCACACTTACTCATGTGTCTTTTTTTTAAACCTGATATCTTTTTTTTGCTGAACAATTCCAAAACCCTTTTATTGCATTTTCTATAGCACATTTCTTAGAAAATAAAAAAAACACAGATCACATAAAACTTTAGTTCCCTTCCAGTTCCGCCTGCTTAACTTTAACTGTACTGAAGTGATCAGTTGGCAACATCAAATATTAATGCATTCAGATTTTCCTCCTCTGCAGTATATCTCGTCATTCCCTCAGATCACCTGGGGACCAAGCCAGCATAGAGCCGAGCAATTTAAACACGCACAATACCCACTCGACAAAGCAGCAGCCGTAAACCTGCAGGGGCGAGGCAGCGTTTTGTTTTGTTTAGTCAGCAAACCTCTTTCCATGCTTTATTAAATTGTTTACTACCTGAACAGCAATAATATTGGCTCCTAAAATATGTAAATTACATACAGTTGGTAAGCCTCATGTATTCTGTTACAACAGCTAAACTCCTGATCCCAAAACTTAGCATTTTGTTAGAATGCAGAAGCCATGCTTGTATGCGTTTTTTTTATTTCAGGGTACATTATCGAGCCGTTGAGTCGATGAATACACGAGCATGTCAACAGAATCAATACTGATTTGACTAAATTCAAACGTGGACGAAGCACAAACACACATCCTCTACCCTGGAGGAGGCCTGTTGGCAACCAAATGATTGGCTTATTCATTACTGAGCATTTGAATGAAACTTATTCTCTGCATAACTGCTCCTAACAATCATATGCATCCAACTAAAAGAAAAACAGCATCAGAAAGCTTTAAATATGAGTAAAAATAGTGGATCTTACTGTTCTACTCAGGAAATGCTTTTTCCTGCTCTTCTCTGCTTCAGCTCACTGAGGTTTACCACATTTGTTTACAGAAAAAGCTTCCTTTAGGTCCCTCCAGGGCACCATATTTATGTCATTACCTTTAATCCAACAACTAAGAACAATTGAAATTTTAAATCTCATTTGCAAGGTTTCCCTATTCATTTTTTTCACATCGTGTTCGGCCTTAATTTGCATCTTCCACAGAACTACCTGATTTTGTTCCTCCTGCCAAACGCTTGAAATCATTGTTCTGATTTAAGGGACCCGAACCTCTTGAACTTTCATTTTTAGCCTCAGTCCCAGGGCCGGATACGGCAAAAAAAGACAATTCTGTACAGGACGCACAAAGTGATCAAGTTCCTAGACTGCTCTGTGAACCCATAGAGAGAGAATGTTCCTGCACATTTTTTCTACAGGCACGCTGTAAGCAACATGTCATAGTGAACACTTATACAACACGCATGGGTAAGTCAGAGTTAAATAGGTCAGAAATAAGCATTTCATACAGATATTTCATTTTTTCAACCTTTTCCCCAAAACTCCACACATTGATTGCATAAGGATCCCGTTAGTCCTATTCACGTGATTGGTCGTTACCGAGCAACCTGCTGTTAGTAATGAGGAAATTAGAAATTACTTTTTGTGGGCCTAAGGGCACTTAAGTATCACCTGCACATCCCGTGTTCAGTATTCATGTGTGGTCAGTAAGGAGGCAGGGAGGCAGTACAGTACAGTAAGCAGTACAGTCAGGAGGCAGTACTTGTAATTTACTGGAAAAACAGTCCCACTAGAAGTTATTCAAAATTCTTACAATTTATACAAATTTTCTTTAAATAGGCCAAAAAATCTTTCAATAAGGTAAAAAAAAAGGTTTTACCAAGAATACTTATTTTGAAGAAAAAAAATCAGTTACTAAGAAAAATTTTCATAAACTAAGAAAACGTATCAGACAAATTTTCTTTAAAAGAAGAGAAGGTTTTCTATTAACACTCTTGAAATCCAGTTTTTTCAGTGTAGTGTTTTTATTGGTATTCCACATTTAAAATAAAGCAATCATCACTTTAACATCTCATAGAAGCTCAAGACTCGTGTTCTCTGTACATCTGACTTTAATGTCTGTTTTTCCTCTAATAAGTATATGAAATATTTATATATCTCAAAATATAGTTTTTAGAGGGTGGTTTAAGGGTACCGTTCAACAGCATGAGTGTAAGCAACTCCCGTTAGCCATACTTCACCATACACTTATAAGCCACAGAACATCAGTATGTTCAATGCGTCTCTTGAAATGAGCCTGAAGGGAACTGCAGGACAGACCTGCACTCGCCTTGCAGCCGCTCCTCTCTAAGACCCTCTATAGACCCAGACAACCCAAAAAAAAAAAAAACCCAGCACCCATATGGGTGATTGTGACTATTTAGATATGGTATCATCAGACAGTGGTTGTCCCATGCTATGCCAACTAACAAGTCATAATCTTAGTATTTCTATGCCATAATCATGTTTTAACTTGTTTTTTTTTTCACTCCAAAAATCCAAGCAGTGAGTCTCGTTAAAAAGGTCCCCCATCAAATCCTGTCTGGAGCCTCCATATGTGTCTTCTCTGAGGACTCCATCCCTTTAGTCAGTCTTCTGGGGTTATTCTAAATCGCCTTTTTGGAATTAGTGTGGGAGCCTGTGGTTGTCGGTCTTCATGTGAGATTGTCCCTCGTGCCAGGAAAACTAATATGTAATCACAGGACCCATGCGCCTAAATATGATAACACGGGTGAGTGGAGTTCCGCAAAAGCCCCTTTATGGCTCCCTGTTTTTTTGTTGTTTTTTTGTTAACATAAATGTGGTTCTGACTTGCAGAAATGTTTCAAATGTAGTGTTCATCAAATGCATTTCCACAGAAACAGATGATTTATTGTTTTTTTTTTTTTTATTTGTAGGAAAACATTAATGGCTTAAAATTTTTTTTTCCCTCATTAAAGACCTGATATGAAGATTTGGCATTTTTTTCTAACCTTTTGAAGAAATGAAAAAAAAATGAAAAATGGAGTCACTTCAGTCTTGAACTGCAACCATGGGGACCAGATCCTCTTTTGTATTAGTGATGCAAGGCGGGGAATCTCAAAAAGAATATGCCGCTTTCCTTTCTTCACGTCGACAATAACAATCTTTCTTCTTCCTATCAGTAATGCATGGCATCACACAACCTCTCCGTCTCACTACCCTGACTGTCCTACCGTTTCTCTGCCACAGTGGAGCTTAAAGCATATATTCTAATGGCTATAATGGCACGCATGCATCTGAACGCAGTGTTTGAGGTGTAAGGAGGTGTAATGGTTTCATACATCAACTCGTCCCGCTCTCGTTGTGCCTTTAGAGGATACCTATGAAGGCTTTTAATGAGAGGGAGCATTTCCCATTCAGTTTACTTCCTGCAGAACCGCTGACTCTCCAGGAACGATGCTCTCAACTCAACATGCATTATTTTCCCTCTAGTAGCTCCCAGTGAGGTTCATTCACATCAATGAGAACACTGCACATTATGGCTGCAGGAGCCATTTAGGCATCTGCATGTTTAAAAATTTACCTTCCACAGTCAATGAACGTGACATTGCTCATTACGTCTAACTCACATTACTGCCCCCCTGTTGGTTTGCATGGCTGCCCGCCTTTTAAGGAGGACATCCATGTAGTCTCCTAATCCAGGCTTTGTCCTTGACAAAAGATACGGACCAGGTTACCCCCAACATGCAGCTATCTAACTTTCTTACACCAACGGTGAAGCAAACTGGTTATTTTTTTAAAAACTAACATTATCTTGGTATAAAGACCAACTTTAAATCTTTTTTTCGTATGACAACGATTCATAAATGACATGGAGGTATGATTGTGTAGTTAATTCGTTAAAATTGGGAAACATACATTATGGCTCATAAAGAAGTTAAAAAAAAAGTGAATTTACTGCTTCCTTCTTCCCTCCCGTCGGTGTTCAAAAATATCCCACAGTACTGAGACTTAAAAGGTTTCTATTCCCATTTGAGAAGCTACTGCTGTTTGATAACAGGAAATAGAGTTGTGAGCTAAAGCCCAAGTCAATAGAGTGCTTTGCCTTTTTTGGCAGAAGAAGAGAAATGTCTTAGCTCGGGCAGTTTTATTACACTTTTGAAAACGAGACGAAAATACAACGATTGAAAAGAAAAATAGTAAAAAGGACCCAGTCATGCATAGGCCTCATTTCACATTCACTAAGAATTCATCTCCTCCTGAGCCATTCAAGTTGCCCTCCCATTGCTGGGTAGGCAAACTCAGAAGGGCAATGCCTTCCTGGTGTTTTATTAAGATCCCTATAAATCTGCTCTGCTCCAATCTGAAAAGTACCCCAGACTCCGAACACACACGGGCTCAGCTTTAATCAGAAGGAAGGGCTGTATCCAGTGAGGCCTCAATTCAGCTCAGGAATGTTGGAGAGACAGACCTCACTCATGACGGTAACAATTTTCACACTTAATCCAGAAAAAATAAACAAGTTTGGGATCTGAATATTTTGAAAAAAATGTTTCCTGGAATCACAAAATACTGTGCAGCGCCGCACCCATGTGTCAGGCCATCCATTCGAGATGCCAGGTCACAAAAAACCTGTAATTCTTGGTGGTAGAACTATAGAATATAGAGAGGTTAAAGAAGTACCAGAGGGCCCCTACATTAGGGAGTTGATTCGCATGCATGAATAAATGTAAGCATTGCTTTTTTTCTTTATTAAATATCAACCAGAGCAGGAATTCATTTTTTTTTTCTGTATTGACTTTCTGTACTTTCTTTGTAACAAATGGCCCCAAGACTTGGGGCAGACTGATTAATCAGTCATCTGATTAATAGCCCGTGTTTTGGGCATTTTTTAAAGAATCTGCATCAGGTTACACCTGAGCCACTGTGATGGATAGACGTGCGTCACTTCCTGGCAGAATGCCATTGCTCTGAACATCCACTTTTGTTCATTACGTGCTGATGTAACCTGCAGAGCTCAGTCGATCTTATAGGTTTTGAAAATGTTGCCATTTTAATTCTTGGAAAATAAAACCAGTAAGAGATATTAAAACGTGGTTTATATCTGAACTGGTAAAAAAAAGGAAAGAATCCATGATTTTACAAAAATGAGACATTCATTCATTTCTGCTTTCAGTGACACCAGTGCTCCCTCCCCCTGAACGTGCCAAATACTGCTACTTCAAAACTTACAAAATGTGTTATGCATGATTTAATAACTATTTACCAATAAAAACTTTCCTTTCTGAAAGCCCCACTCTAATCATCTTATGATCCAATTTCAAAGCTTTCCCCGTAGTCTTTTAATTATAAACATCCCATTTTTAGCCAAAATCCAAAAACTTGTGTTGATTTCTAGGACATAGTTTCTGCAGAGCGACAGGAGTTTGTTAGAAATTCCTCTCCAACAGAACAAGGTCATCTGCAAAGAGCAGAGATGAAATCCTGTGGTAACCAAACCAGCCCCCTTCCGGCCCCTGGCTGCACCTAGAATTTCTGTCCATAAAAACTATGAACAGAACTGGAGATAAAGGGGCAGCCCTACCAGAGTCCAACATGCACTGGGAACAGGTCTGACTTACTGCCGGCTATACAAACCAAGACCTTGCTCTGGTCATGCAGAGACCGGACAGCCCTAAGTAAGGCTCCCCGGACCCCGTACTTCCAGAGCACCCTCCACAGGATACGGGGACGCAGTTGAATGCCTTCTCCAAATCCACAAAACACATATGGACTGGATGAGCGAACCCCTGCAAACCCTTCAGCAACCTAAATAGGGTGTAAAGCTGGTCCGCTGTTCCACGACCAGAAACCGAACTGTTCCTGGATCTGAGGTTCGACTATCGGACAGAACCCAGTACCCTGGCATAGACTTTCCCAGGGAGGCTGAGGAGTGCGATTCCCTGGTAGTTGGAACACAACTAGAACAAAAACAGATCTTTGAAAATGTTATCAATATACTTTGAAAAGTAGGGGATTGGACTCCAGTATTCACAAACTTTGGGGTCATCTTGATAGGCAGGACGCCCTGCTAGCACAGGTGTAAACATGTTATGATGGACGTTTAAAAAACACAAAAAATAATCAAGTTAATAAAAAAACAACAGTCATTTTTTCCATTTAAACATAGTACACATACTTCAGTGTTCTAACAAGGTCATAAAATGTCAGACATTAGCCTCAAACTAAATAAAACATACAAATTAGTCCTGGGCCACATAAATATTAGCTCTTATGCATGAAACGTTGAAACCAAATAAATAGGAAGTTTTTCAAAAGGAGTTTAATAGATGTCCTCCATTATCAGAAAAATGCCACAAGAGCATGTTAAAAACACCATTTTCATCGATTCAACATTTTTAGGTTTCGGTGAGAACTTGAAGATGTAGTCACAATAAACATGAATTAATGCTTTTTTGAAAGCTTTTTTGTTCTCATTTAAGCTAAATCCTAACCTATCCTATCCTTGCAATGTTTTTTTAACATTGGAAAGTATTCAACCTTATCCAGAATGCAGCAATAGAATCGTGTAACTCGTGTTTTAAAGAAGTACGAAGGACGACGACAGATGATCTTTAGGCTTTTATCGAAACCAAAACATCATCACTTTAACCGAAACTAGAAGATTGCATTGCTTACATTTGTGTCCTTCATGGCTACCGACAACAGCAACCCTCAACTAAGAGACCTGCAGAAAGACACTTGTCACAGCTGCAATATTTCATAAGTATTGATGTTTCATAATGAAGACATCAGAACACACAGGACAGAAAATCGTACTCTGCACTTTGCGTTATCTCAGAGGAAGGAGCTGTCAGGAGGGAAGACTTTTAAATCAGTATTCAAGCGTATAGTATTGTATTACTTCAGGTTTTTTTTTCAGCTGTTCTTTTTGGGTTCTGCTAATCAAAACTAAGATGGACTTTGAGATTGTTCAGTCTTTGAAGGACTGAATACCATAAGGTAATTAAAAATAGCAAAATAAAAGTAAAATCTAATATTTTGGCAATAAAACAAACTGGTTACTTTACAGAAGTTAAAATAAATAGAGGTCTATCTAATTAAAACTATTCAGAAATGTGCACCATTAATAAAGACAATCTTTTTTGTAATCAATGCACTACTTAAAAAAAACAGATTTTTGAGCCTCAAAAATGATTTTTAAAAGAGAGGGTTTCTAAATGAGTCAAGCCAACGTCTAAACCTCAACTCTTCATTAAAACCTGAGTCACAACTGCTATCATAGTTGGATACAGGCTGTCTGCGTGTCTGCCTTCTTTATCCACCACTACAATGTCTGGTTGATTCACCTCTACAATCCTGTCAGTCTGGATCTGGAAGTCCCACAAGGTCTTTGCCCTCTCATTCTCTACCACCTTCGTAGGTGTTTTTCCATTTTGACCTTGGGGTTTCCAGTCCATATTCTGCACACATGTTCCTGTATATTATTCCAGGCACTTGATTGTGGCGCTCCATGTATGCTTTCCCTGCCAGCATCTTACACCCTGCAGTAATGTGCTGGATTGTTTCAGGCACCTCATTGCACAGCCTACACCTTGGGTCTTGTCTGGTGTGGTAGGTCTGAGCCTCTATTGGATTTTTTTCATGGCTAATGTGCTTTTCTGAAAGATGGGCTCCCAGGGCACATTCATGTCATGTCAGATTTGGTGCGTGTGCCGCAAAATCCACAATTTTTCTGAAATATCAACCTAACTGGCCTTGTTATTATGCAAGATGTAGTGTTAAAAGAAGTCTGAAGTCCTGATTTAAGTTCTAATAAAATGCCTGAACTCGATCAAGGGAAAGTGTGTTTTTAAAAATAAACAAGCAAGTTAGTTTCTCATTTGTTGTAGTTTAAAACAAAACAGATTTTTCTATAAAGAGCGCCTCCTAAAATCATCCACTTGGGAAGGGAAGGTGTTAATCCTGTACACATCTGCTGCAACTACTTCAAAAGCAGCATAATTCTGTATAAAATGAACGTATGGATGCTGCATAACAAGATGGAAACACAGCTGCCAAGAATCCTTAACTCTCCACTATAACTTTGTCAGAGTTCTGTGAAAACAGCTGGGGGTGGATGGAAGGTTTTTGCTGAAAACGAGGATTTTCTCCAAGGTGAACACGCAGCTTTTTTGGACCCAAAGCCAAAAGAGTTAAAGGCAAAGCAGGGAGCTAAAAATTATTCATGTTTTGAATTCGACAGCAAAGCAATTCAACCTGCTTTAGGTTCAGGAAGAAGAACACTGAAGCAAACTATTCAGAGCAGACGAATTATTACATGAACTCAACTGTCAAGAAATGGGTGCTTAGAGAGTTCCTTTCAGTAAACTGCACAAATACAACAGAAAAACCCTCTTATTTAGAGATATTTAATGTACACAAATCATGCAGCAAGCTGATGTGAAGCTGAAAAGTACTTCATCACATCTGACTGTTCCTCTGGGGCACAAAGCAAACCTTCACCAGATAACCCAGATATCTGTTCACCATCTTTGTCTGTATTCGCTTCTCCTTTTTCCTTAAACTCCTTGTAATTATCTTGTTATTGTCAAACACCTGACAACTCCGCAAAAAAAATAATATAAGGCACGCTGCAGCATAGTTCCTGCTTTAAGAGTTTTTTATATTATCTGACCTATTTTACAACAGAAATGATGTCATTTAGCTACCATTTTGTCAAAGTTGTAGTCAATCGGGACCATTAACCTGATAAACTACAGTTTTGAGACCCCTATCTCATTAATTCAAACTGTCCTTAAAAAGCCATTAGGGTTAATAACTTGGTCCGTGTTTTGTCCCCTTTACTTCATCATCACTCCACTAGGGGCAGTAGAAGAAAAGTTTTGCTAATTTTCAAAACTGGAGAGAATAACTCATCTATTGTTAGTCTTTTTTAAATAACCGTTTGCTGTACTGAAATAATGCTTAATGAAATGATCAGTAACTCTTTATAATTTAGTCACATATGTTGAATGTAATTGCATTACTTTTGAGACAATCAGACAACACTCAAGTCAATATTTTTACATCTTAAACTAATATTAGGAGCAAAAACTTACTAATTCACCCAACAGATCATAATTAATGCTCTCTATATCTCATTTAAAAATAATATTTTGCTAATTTGTTTTCAATGTTTCTTAACGGTTTAAGATAAAGATAAAAATAAAGTCCTGCTATCTGTCACACATCTAGGTGTGCGAAATTTGTTCTCCGCATTTGACCCATCCCCTGGGGGAGCGGTGAGCTGCAGACGAGCCGCGCTCGGGAACCATTTAGGGGTTTAAAAAACATGATAATAAAAAAAAAAACATGTTCTGTTAAATCTTTGATTCATGTGCAAATTCAACAAACTCAAAAATGTACTTTTCAAGAAAAAGTTAGGAAAATGTAGGAAAAGCAGATGTATTTAGATATAAAGATAAAAACTGCACAGCCATACGTCTTGGAAATATATTTCAAGGAGGCAATAATTCTTTTTAGCACTGACTTCAGAATCTTTCCCCCATTTTGGTGCATTTGCACTCTTTTGCAGCAAATCTTCCATTTGGGCAGAAAATGTCATATTTCTGCCTCCGGTCTCTGCTGCTGAAAGTGGAGCTGACCTTGTACTGAAGCTGTGTGTGTTACAGTTTGGGCCCTATTCCTCAGCAGGCGGCGGACAGGCTGAATTAGCTGCATTTATGCCTGAAGCTCAGCAGCGGAGCGCTCACAGTTGAAGCAGGGGATAAGGGCCCAGCAGTTTGTGTTTGAGGTTCAAGGAAGGTTCTGCATGATGGTGACACAAATCTCAGAGTTTAATCACACCACCTGGAGGAGAACTTGAACTTTAATAGAAAAAAAATAGCTTAAAGATCATTTTAAAGTAAAGACATTTCTAAATTATGCCAGGAATCCAATTTTAATTTGATTTTGTTTTCACTAAAGTAGGTTTGAAAAAAGGAACCCTTATAGCAAACATGATTAACTATAACATTATGTATGTATAATAAATTGCAGACCACAGGTGTTATCAGCCAAGTGTATTGGTGTGTGACCCCATGGCTTAAAGGCACAGTGTTTATATTTAAAGAAGTTTTTTAACTGGTTTGTTGGCTAAAAGTGGAGGTGTGAATGTGCTGGAAATCAGCGACTGCGTGTGTGTGGATGTGTTCTTGTATCCTTTATCTCTTGCCCACATACAGGGACTAAGTGCACATCCAGACTGTTTTCCTGTGTGCAGGGCAGCATCTCCCGCTCTCCAAAGCCCAGGAAATTGCAGCGCAGCCAAGCAGAAAACAGGAGTGGGATTTGGACAACAGCCTCCACCTGTCTCAAGCCTCCGGCTCATGAAGCCATCCATACTGTAAATGAGGAAAGCGTCAGAGTGATGTTGAGTGAGTGCAGCGTTGACTTGTATGTCTGTGACATGACAGAAAATAGAGTGTATATAGCTTTTTTACATTTTTTAGTACCATTATCACACATGCTACTGTTCATACCCCTGCAGTAATAATCCCCCCTTGTGTGGCTACAGTTCGTCTTCAAATTGAGTTCTTCCTTAAAAAGAATTTGCTGCTGCATAAAGAACTACGTGCTACAGCTGTTGAGCTGGAAGTTTTTTTTCCCACTCAGTCATCCTGAAGCACTTCAACACATTGTCCAGAATTAAAAACATGAAATGGCTGTATAAAACAAGTCCTACCAAAGTACATGATTTGTTTTATTAAGGTAACCAAAAGGCTACAACCTCTTAAAAGGGGACTGCCATTTTTTACCAACCAAAACAAAGTACTACCCCCTAAAGTCCTAAATGCCCCAAAAAATGTCTAGTTTGTCATTTTATCATGCATTCATTATATGCATGCTAAAGATTATTTCTGCTGCAAAAAATGCCACAGCTCGAGTATATTGTCAAAAAATGACTTATTTAATTTGTTGAGCTAGAGGTCCTCAACCGATCAGGTGCTCTAGACAATGTTTGCACCAATCTGCAAACAAAGATAACAGAAAAAGAAAGACACAAAACCTCCCACTCCAGCAGAAACATAAAATAAAATAAACTGCAAAAGTACAAAGAAAATAACAAAATTACGGCCCCCAACTGCAGATTATTTTATAGAATGCAACTTCCTCGATAATGAGAAACAACTGTATACGTTTACAGTCGATTCAAGGCAGTTTACCCCCAGTTACGCTGAAACGTGACCTTCCCTGCGGTCTAAATCTCACCCACATTTGCACAAAGATTTATTCAGGGTTCACGAAAAACAGTCAGATAGTTGATGTCTCAGAGTTCTTAAATACTTCTGTCATGGATCACGCTCAGCACAACAATCCGTTCTCAAATCCTGGGGCCAGACGGACTCTGGCACAGCCCAACTAGAGAGCTGCCAGTTATAGCCTTAAGGCTACGCTTTCCATGTGTTGCTAAAGAACTATTATTAGAAAGGCACTGCAAAACAATGACGAATCTACACCTGAGAGTGACCCACTAAGTAACAGCATTAAACTTGAATATTTAGACCAAACAAACACTGATATACAAAGTTTCTTTTTATATATATTAAGACAAGTTTGCTGATTGACAGGGGATGTGAGGACAAAGACTCATGCTGCACATGATCACTTTCTCCTCTTCCTTTCATTCATTTATGAAAAATTACCTATTTTTTGGTATAACCAGCAAAAACACGTCTTTTTCGTCAAAAGTTTGATGAAAGTCGGATCACATTTCTGTCCACCTCAGCAACTTCAACAATTAATCAAGTTTTTTTTAGAAACTATTAAATTAGACAGAGTTGAGCACTAGAAGGAAGAGCAGACGCTGTGAAATTTGATTAAACAACAAATCCGTGCAGACATCTAAGAGATCTGCCCTGAAGCGCAAAGTGCATAAGTATCAAATCCTGCAATGTCACCAAATTAGCAAATGTGGGAATAATGCGTTCAGTAAGTCTGCAGAAACGAAAAGCCTCAAGCAATTTTATTGCTTAAACTGATTAGAATTTTAATACATAGCTGAGAGAACCTGGTTTAAAATGCTTTAACCAGCATATTTGCACAGCTAGGTCTCCAAAAAGAGGATTTTAACTCATTATTTTCGTCGGGATGAACAAATGAACTAGGACCTGCAACTAGAAAAACAATTAATTATTCCAAATAGCTTTAAGTTATATAATGCTAAAACCCACAAAATATGGATTTCTACTTTTACTTGGCTATTTCCATTTATAAAAGAAGAAAAACTAGATAGTCATTGTTCTAATTCTTAATTTTCCAGTAAAAAACAACAAATACTTAAATAAATATTTAAAAAAAACACTGTAGATAAAGATGAATGTCACAATTTTTTAAACAGAGATTGCTGTAAAAGAGAAC
Organism: Oryzias sinensis; assembly: GCA_037389245.1. Taxonomy (NCBI): domain Eukaryota; kingdom Metazoa; phylum Chordata; class Actinopteri; order Beloniformes; family Adrianichthyidae; genus Oryzias; species Oryzias sinensis. The sequence goes on from CM074499.1 coordinate 2,537,514, forward strand.
CAGAGGCCACTGGGAGTCCAATTCCAGGTAATCATCTGTCAATGACTGTCACTTTTTGACATCTGCTGTGCAAAAATAGCTAAATATGGATAAAATAAAATTGTTTTCAGTTTAGCCACACAAAAAAAAAAAAAAAAAAAAAACTGCCATTCACAGATCCCCACTGCAAGCTATTTGAAAGGCCGGATATCAAACAAATCAAAACATTTGAAACGGCTGTCAATTAAAAGGCCTGTCAAAAGGTGGTATTTTTGTTTCCTTTTTTACTTTGATTTTTTTTCCAAAGCCTTCCTCGGGGTGTGTGCTGTTTGATGGACACAACATTGAGAGTAAGTGGTGCCGTAACAAAGAGCATCAGCTTCAGAAAGAAGTCAAACAAACATTGACCAAAGACCAATTAGATCATTAAAGCCTTTGTTCAAGTTTTTGGATTACAGTTGAAATCTGTTAACTTCTAAAGTATGTTTTATTCTTTTATTTTTATTTTTTTTCAATAAGAGCCCACTACATCAAACTATTAACATAATGTTTATTTTTTAGAACTTAGATGTTGAAGAAATCAAATAAAATTAAAAAAAAAAAAATATTTCTATGGGGGAGTTTCATTCATGATACGTTAAATAATTTGATACGTTTTTACTCACAGTAATGCTAGTTTAGGATGGTTGTTCAGGAAAAAAGCAGCTTATTAACCCACTGTCTCAAATTTGATTCACACATTTTTAATATGGTGCATCACATTTTGTATTCCTTCAATATGTTACCCTGCACAACAATAACTAAAGAATTGAAAGCTCTGGGCAACGCTCTTATTGTGGCGGGGCCAAAAGCCCTTAAAAACAGCGGGGATAGGTTGTCGCTTCCTTCTTCCGTCTCCCAGATGATGGCTCTTCTGTGGCGGCACGTGATCAGCATTTAACAGAATCAAGATTCAAACTACGGCGAGGAAATTGTGCCAAAACTACGAGAATCGACCAGTCCTGCTCCTTGGTCACGTTTTTTAACTTTCTTTTGTTACCCCAGGATCCGTAAATGATGGCGAGCTACCCACCTCAGATTCACAGAACCTATGAGTACTGAACCTTCAACTTCACGTTGACCAACAATCACTATGGACATCACTTGCCACAACTAAATTGGCTACTTGACAGGAAACAGACTTGTTTTTGGTCTTTCTCATGTCAATATTTAATTTTTTCTTAATACGATAAATATACTGTATAAATATATATTTTACAAAATCGCCCCCCCCCCCACCGTCATTTTGAAATGAGGAAGACTAGTCCTTCTACTGCCCCTTGTGGAATGATGCTGAACTACAGGGTGGAATTCATGGAGCAAGTTCTGTAAAGTTTGGATTATGCTAATGCGATGGGGGTCTCTGTAATGCATATCAAATATGACACCAATAGTTACATAGGGTTAATCTATTGTGTCTTCCAAAATGAAGCTGTGAGCTTTTTGTCCCCTTTAAATGTCACCAAGGTAAGCACAAACAAATGACTCACCACAGTTATTATATTGCAGACCTGCAATATTGAGGGTCAAACCTCTACCCGTGTAAACAAGACCGTTATTTATCACTTCACATTCGCCCCCCCCCGTTCCTCTAAGCCACTTCCTCCCCAGCTCTCTGCCTGAACAAAGCTTGTCATAACTGCAGGGATTAGCACTCTTCTCCATTCCTCTCTGTTTTCCATCTCATTACCATTCATTTTCACACTAATTGAGCTTAATAAGAAAATAATGTTTGACATTAAATCTTTGTGAACATGTGGCCTGGCTTATCACTGTGTCTGTTGGTTTTTGCAGGACAAATGTTTCACTTTGTCTGAGCCTTGTTTGTTTGTCTAGCTCGGATCTGGACTTCTGCTCTGACCTAATTACTTTTTTTTTTGTTTTGTGTTTTTATGGGCTGGGCGCTTTATGCTGAAGTTCAGCTGCACTTTTCTTTTTTTGTCTTTTTTTTAAAGGTCTGCCACATTTTGTTCCTACGATCCTTGGGTTTGCATCAGATCTGTATTCATTAAGGATGAGATGGGCCTCCAAATTTAACAGTATTGATTTATGTTTTTAAAGCCAGTCAATTTCATTGTAATACACAGTAACCTCGTCAGTTTAGTAGGGTTTTTCAAGCCAAGAATAATCAATCACAATAATACATTGCAAAAGAGGACATGAAATGTAAAAAAAAAACTAAGGAAATACAAGGAATCTCCAACTAAAACACTTATTGTTTGGGTTGTTTTTACTGAGAGGAGGACTTACAGAAGAGTCCACACTCCAGAAGCATCTCTCAGAATGCCAAGCTGAATCTAAACAGAGGATTATCTGCCATTCTATAATGACCAGCATCCAGTTGCACCCAGACGTTGTGGACAGCTACAGAATATCTATAAGCCCACAATCTTCAGACGTTGAGCTGCCTGAGTGACACATGTGGACACCATTAGTCCCGATACTCCAGAAAACTCCACAACAACCTGTCAGTGTTGAGTTAAACAGCAATACTGTAGTGTTGATGATGATAGTCCTTGAAGCAAATATGCTCCCTCTAGATAAGGGAAACAAAAAAACAAGGAAAATAAAAAAATATATAAAAAATAAAGATACTCAAGACTAAGCCCAAAATGATCACAATTCATTGATTCTTTTACTTAATCGTCCATTAGTATTTACCTAAATTTCTGTTGTAGTTAAAAGCTAACCTTAATCAAGTAAGGATGCAGTTTTCTAAAATAAGTAAAATGAATGATAAAATTAAATGCATGCTGAAACAGGAATAAAACTGTGGATTTCTTTAGGATTTTAATCCAAAACATGGCCTGCTTGTAGTTGCAGAATCAGTTTATAGGAGGAAGTTTGATGGATGAACCAAAAACCCACAAAACATAGATATAAAATATATCAACTGTAACTGAGTTAAAGGGCCTATATCATTCTATTCTTAAGCCCTTCAGAGTAAACAATATATATGTATATGATTATATATTACCATTGGCACACTAATGAACAGAAGAGTTTTTGTTTTTTTTTACTACCCAGAAGTAAGACGACTCGATCTCTGAGGCTCCGCCTTTCTAAGTGCCGCATTTTTCATGGCGTCAACCTAGAGTTGGCCTTGGCAGCGTGTCTGTGTCTCGCCAACGAAAACAAACTTTTACAAAGATGGATGTGCACAACATTATAAAGGAAAGTGTTTAGCTGAGCACCTGGCTCCATGGAGAAAGTGGGTGTTTGTGTTAGTCTGGGGGCAGAGCTGGCAGCGCAGATTCCTCCTGGAAGGGGCTGTTCCTTACTTTATGATGTCACAATGTGAGGCACCACTCCTTTATGTAGATTGGGAGGGGCTTGGACTCAGAGCACAGGTTTTTAGAGGAAAACTCATAAATGCGTGAATGATTCCAAATATCGCGCTGGGATAGGTTTTCGTGAGGAATGAACATTAAAATGCACTTAAAAAGTAAAAAAAAAAAGTTGATTTTGCATGAGATAGGCCCTTTAAAAGTAGAGAGAAATAATGAAGTCTATAATCGGTAGCAAAACAAAAAAGAGAGGGAAAAAAAGAGATTTATTTTAAACCGTAACATATTCTTTATTAGTAGAGATGGATCAAAAACAACTAGGAAGAGAAAATATTCTATTTGGAGTTGTGGAAAATTAGATCTTTTTTATTCATTTGTTTTAAGAGAGAATAAAATACACAACAATTTTCTGTCACCTCAAAGTAAATATAATCTTTAAACTAACTTTTGCCGACATTTTTAGACCAATTTAGTCAAACCAAGATGGTTAAATGTTCAAATTTATTTAATTTGACTGCCTTTTCTCAGGTCATGGTTGTGATTTATTGCGTGATTTTCAGACAACTTGTTTTTACCTAAAGATCAAGGTAACATTGTTGCCTTTCCCCTCCCCAGGCAGACAGACCAACTTTTGAAATACTAATTTTACTGTTCACATAATCATCATGAGTCAGCTGAAATACTAAGATTGGACAGTGAAATAGTATACGACACCCAGATAGATTTAAATCGATAAAAAGGAGCTTAATGTTAGCAGAGGTTAAGATGCTAAAAAAATATAGAGAAAGCTATAGGGAAAAGCAAGAAATCAGAGAATGAAAGAAAAATGGGGGTTCAGAATATTACACAAGTGTCAGTAAGGATGAGTCACTGTCTGAGCATGTTATGTATTCAGTCAGATTAGATCAGAACCTGCAGCTGCTCAAAGAAATCACACCGATCTCAGATGAAATCACTCACTATTCCCTAAACCCTAAAAGATGATATAGTCCGGGACTGTCTACTGCCCCGGATTGTATTGCAATCGGGTCACATCCTCAGTCATTTTTATTTATTTAGTTTTTTATTTTGTTTAAATGGGAAACACGAAGAAGTACAAAACTAATAAATATGAACATTTTACAAGGACTATTTATGAATCCTGCCTGTGAAAACAAAGACTTTACTACGTAGTAAAAGAAATTCACACCAAGTTCATGTTTTCACATTAACACTCTTCATGTCAGTAGGAATCTAGGTCGGTTTTTAAGTCTTTTTTTAATGATTATTGGTGGCGTTTGTATTTGTTAACTCAAACATTTCTACAGTGCGTTGATTAAAATCGATGCTTTGCTTTAATTCATTTTTCTGTTCTACTTGTTTTCCTGTTAAGAAACTGAACTAAGGAGAAATGTAGCCAAGAAACAGAGTTTTCCTCAGCAGATAATAACATCGAAACACAGAGATACATAAAGAAATGTGCTTACAGGGGTTGTTTTATAATCGAATGCATTTTTTTCTGTACGTTAACAATGCTAAGAATCTCTAGAGCCTCAGGTTGCTAATTAGCATCGGCTGCTTTAACGAGTCTAACGTTTACAATGTTTGACCGACAAAACTAAAAGGTGTATTATTAGCACAGTGGACACAAAGACCTGCAAACATTAACATTACCAAATTAACTTTATAAAAGCTTTTTTTTCCAAATGGGTGTAGAATTTCTAGATTTTTAGACCTGAACATACACCTGAGAAGATTTGTTTAACAAAAACTCATTTTTTTTAATGGTGGTATTATGCATGCACATCAATTGAAAAAAAAAAATACTTAAAGGAATTGCAATAAGCATCAATTATAATCCCACTTCAGTTCAAAGAATCAGAGAACCGGGTTGAAACGTAAACACTGCAAAAAAAATCTAAACTCAACTATTTCCTGCCTGTAGAAACTAAACTAAAAATGCGTTTGGCTTGAATTTATCAGACAAATCTACAACTCTAGTCAGATGTTATTTAGAAGTGCTGATGCAAAAGCACAAAGTATTGACTAAACAGATACTTCTGGGTTTTATGGTGTTCATTAGCAAAAAATAATGACAATATTTTACCTAAACTGCCTGCAAGTCTTCAATTTTAAAGGTGAAGCTTTGTACATCAAAAAAAGGCCACTGTCCAGTCTTGAACATAACTGAAGGTCAGTTATCCATTTCCCTGATTTATTTATCTGATAAGGAAAAAGACATTTTGGTCCAAATGTTGTTAAATATTTCCCCTCGCTTTGCCCTGAGATCAAGATTCCTTGTACGGGGAGTTTTTACAAAATCGAGTTAGCTTATTGAGAACATGCATAAATTGGACAAAATGAATTTCAGAAAAAAAAGGGGTTTCAACTGAGGGACCTAAACAGCAGAGACATTATCTGCCCCAATCCTCCTTTGTAGCCGGAGAGAAAAAAAAGAGTTAAGAAAAGACACAAAACCCAGCGGACACATCAGAAACAGGCTCTGTAGCTCCTATTAACACAAACGAAACGTCAAACTTCTCACTGAACTGATAAAGTCCATCTTTTCCTAAATTCAAAGGCTTTACAGTCAAATTGTTTTTAATGAGCAGAAACAACCTATATTTTTTATTCGTTCATATTTTTTTAATAAAAACAAAAAGAAAACAACCTTTGTTTTGTCCAAATCAACTGTGACCAAAATAGGAATTTTAACAACCTGTATCAGAAAAGCATGTGTGAAGCCAACTGAACTCATTATCATGCTGCTGAATTGCTCATTTGGGGAAGGACAGATTTGGGCAGAGTGAACTGTCAATCTGGAATTACCTTCTCCAGGACATCAGTGGTTTTGTCATAAAAATCACCAGTGAACATGTGAACAAAGCTGCTCACACTCAATATCTTGAAATTCACCTACAATCGGAGTTTATTTGCTGAAACTCAAACAAATGTCATGTTGTTAAGTTATTCCATCATTGCAGGATAGCGAAACAGTGACGTGTCAGAAAGGGCAGCGCTCTGCACAACATACTGACCATGTAGGCATCGATGGCCTCTCGGTCCAGTGGTCGGCTGACTGACACTTCTCCCGTCTCTATGTCAATGCTGAAGATGCCTTTAGGATCCCGGTCAGAACCAGGGCCGGTCAGGCGGAAAAAATGGCTCCGTGGCGTTCCTGGTAAAATGACCTGGAAATATAACCACGCAGAAATGGAAACTTATTATCAGATATACAATCTCTCTTTCCATTTTGTCACAGGGCAATAGAGAGACTTTTGAATAAGATTGATGTTTTTTTCCAATAATCTTAACATTGAATAGCTTAACGACCGCAATAAAATGTTAGACTAGAATTAAGAGTCAATTTAGCTGGGTGGTCCTCCATAGTCATGAAGTTCTGAAAATCAGAGATTAAACGGTGCCGCTAAGCTTCCTGAACAATAGAGAACGACCACTTGAGACACAGTTTGTCAGAAGAAGAAGAGAGCAAAAAAAATGTTCACAGTAAGGCTACATCTGACACTGTTCTCTAAACACTCTTAACAACTTAATCGATCAATTGGTTTGGATTCCTATGATCCAACCAGATCGATCCGTTTGAATGAAAATGAAAAGCAATGTGATAGAAATTGAACATATTGATTCTGACCAAGTGCATCACAGCGGACAACACACATGTGATGTCAGCAATAACTGATTAGTCCATCATTCCAGTCCAATGAGTGGGAACACTTTAAATTTATAGACATATGATCATACAGTGTGTTAGAATGTTCTAATCATGTTCCCTTTGAATTTTATTTGGATGCGAAAACTAACGACGACAGCGGGCCGAACTTTAGGAAACTAAAATGTGAATGAATATGACATTTATTGTTGTTTACTTGTTTCTTTGTATGCATATTTAATTTACACTTTATTATCTCGAAGAAAGTCAAGGAATCTAGAAAACTTCATCTGTGCTTTTCAGTATTAGTTTTGGCTAAATATGTCCTGGATCGGTTTTAGGTCACTGGATCGGATTGTTAAAAACAAAGCAACATCGACTATGGATTGTATTGACAAACACAAATTATGATCCAGATCAAATTGTTGTTAAAATGAATTTTTACTGCCACACTCTTCAGTATGATTCTGATGTTCAGAGCAGGTCCAAGAAACTGAGCTTACAAATGGCTGCAGAACCCAGCAGTGTCCACAAGCATCCCAGGGGGCAGCGGCAGGCAGGTTTGAAGAAGAAGAGACAAAAGAGAGCATGTTAAAGTCAAACATCACAGCTGAAATACCAACAACCATCAAAGTTCCTAAACTCAAACCAGTGAAAATGACGAAAGAACAAGTCAAGTTGCCAGAATCTGTTGAAAATGAATCTTACAAAGGCTCAGACTTCACAACCCGACAGTCAATCGGTCTCTGCCACGCTCAGATAAGAGAGCATCTGTGATATTTCATGTTTTTGTAAAACGTTTGCATATTGATTTATCAAAAAACAAACAAAAAAAAAAGTTAATTTTTAAAGCCTGTAAACAACTATCCATCCCTTCAAAATGATGTTCCATACCTACATGAACACAAAAGAATCAGCTGTCATTGTTGACTTCAATACGGTCACAGTTGGTCAAGGACCCAAATTGCCAAAAGCCGGAGTATCACAGAGGAGCCATGAGGTCACCTTTAATGAGAGCACACTTCACTGGGACAGCAGCTGCAATGAAGGCCTTTCTGCTTCCCACTTGAAAGAGCTTAGGACATGTGACGGCAGAGTCACAAGCCTTTGCCAGATAAAACTCAAACACTTAAAGCCTCTCCAGTGTTCCCCATCATTTATCTTGATGTCCCGCTTTATCTTTCCCTTTGCTTTCTCTTGCTCTTAGCTCCTAGCGGGATAATGCTTCTAATATATGCATTCCCGCTATTCTCCAAAGTTTCCACATCTCTAATCATTTTCCTCTTTTCTGTTCTATATCCTCCTGCACTCATTCCATCGGCACGTTTAGTTTGACTTTTAAAAGGGATGAGAGCCAAAGGAAATGCAGAGGCTGTAGTAAGAATAAAAACACCTCCCTTTTTGACCCCTGCTGCGCGTGTTGACTTTCTTTCTCTTTACAGGCAGGAAACAACAAATGGAGCTTCTTTTTGGGTGGAGACTAACATCCTGGGCTTTGCTTATCTTTAGGTTCCTGTGAGGCTAAAAAAAAAAAAACAGATCCACGTTCTTATTTTCCATTTTTTTAAATACTGAGTTCCCCTTCGATCATCTGTTGATCTATTGTAATAGCGTTCCCAGTGGTCTTTTTAGTACAATTATGCAGTTTTTAGGTAAAATAAAATAAATAAATAAAAACGAGGACATGGTTTCTGCAGAGTGACAGTAGTTGATTAGAAGTTTGCCTCCGGCTTGAGCAACTCCGCCTCCCCTTCCCCTTAGCACTGCGGAGCAGGGAGCTTGTCCAGTGGATTTTCTACGTCACAATTACACTCTTTTTCTATCAGCCTTTTTTTATCTGCAGATCCACAGCAGTTTGAATAAAGAAACAGTCAGAAATCCAATTTAGAATTTAATTTTCTTTATATAGGTCCTCCATCATGGAAAAAAAAACACAATTTTCATTTTCATTTAACCAGCAACTCTTTTACTATTACTTTAGAAACCACATTGTATTTGTTTGGATTTTTCACTCAAGTTCATATTTGTATTGTTAAGATGACTCTCTGATGCACAGCTCCCTCCATTCTTTTTGTGCGATGAATAACAAGTAGGGTGTCAAGTCCGTTTTCTTTTCAGTCGCCTTTTTGTAAAAAGCTGCAGAGCAAAGATTAAAATATTAAAACTGGTTTTCATAAAACGCCATATGGCTTTTGTAATTCAACTCATAACAGTGCAGGATGTCCCAGTTTGTGTGCAAGCAGGTGAAACAAAACCTTAGACTGCAAATCTGTGATGTAAGAAACTCAATTAAAATCGAGTTGTTGTTCTTTTTTAAATATGTTTGTTTTTCCTGATAAACTCACAATGCATAATTTCATGTTGAGAGTTTTAATCTCTCAGATCTCAGGTCAAATGCTGTGTTTCAAGTTCAGGGTTGGTCAAACAGTCATTAAGGTCCAACTCAGCCTTAGGAAGTCACTGGGTGTTCAACTAAAGCAACTTTGTCTGATTTTGAAACAAACCAAGCCAGAACTGACTCTCACAGTGCTGTTTTTTTTTTTTTTCTTTATAGTGGAAGTCCCCGCAGAGAAAGAGTTTGGTTTATTTGGCAGGAAAATCTGGGAGTTTGCTCAGCAGGACAGCACAGCAGGGACGGATATTAATGCAGAGCAGAAAATAAGAATAAAAAGGTGGTCAGGGGAAGTAATCTTCCACTGCCCCTCTATTATTTATTATTGATTTTCTGTGAAAATTATTCCAATGGAGGGAAATTAGCAGACTTTTTATTGTAGAATCACCACTGACAGCTGGGTCAGATGGAAAAAGGAAATATGAAGGAAGGGCAGCGTTCACTGAATTCACAGACGGATGTGCCAGCTTGGATGGATGCAGCAGGAATGACAGGAAAAGACGACAGAATGGATGACAGGAGAGTAAGTAGAAGCAAAAGGAAGAAGGCAGTGTGAAGGATCACTGATAAAGACACAGTAACTTCAGCTGAGGAGTAACTGAAGTGTCAGGAGAAGTTTCGACTGATTAGGAGATGTCTCTGTGGGATAGGAGCGTGATAATCTGCAGTGCGCGTACGCACACAACTGCACGCTAACGTACGTGCATGATGGCGAAAAAATGTGCACCCAGTGGCTTTGTCTCCGCTGAGGCTGTCTCCCTCTGCGTGTGTGGGAGGACTGATGGGAGAATCTCACCTCTTTCTATCAGCTCTCATTACCAGTCGAGCAGACATGAAAGACTGTGGGGCTCGGAGTGCAGCGGGAAGATGACAGGAGGTGTGGCGCGGCTCTGCTACACCAAAAAAACCTCAAAGCTCTCTGAGAGAATGAGCCCCACAACAATGGATGAGCAGAATAATGTTTATGGAATCATCTATCCAACTTCCATAACACCTCCTTTTGCCTATTCTTCTATCAAGTGTCAAGAAGGCAAAGTGTGTGAAGATGACTAAGGGCTGAACACAGATTCAGTCGCAGAAAGTACTGGGAGTAAGTTTTGTCTGGGAATTGCACAAAAGGACAGGAGTTTTTTGACCACAAGAAAAAAAAAGGCAAACCGGAAACTACCTCATCTGCTACACACACACACACACACACACACACACACACACACACACACACACACACACACACACACACACACACACACATCTCCAACTTGACCTTCTGGATTTTGAGGGAAAATCCTGGTTTGTGTGCATGACGGAATGCAGCAGCATCCCTCCATGGTGCCTCTCATCCCTGTCAAGGTCACACAGCCAGCTGCAAATGATAATCACCGGCTACAAAAGGACTCCTGGGACCCAGCCAGTTTGTGTGCAAGTGTGTGAGTGCCATCCGACTAGGCTTGGACCGCTGCTTTGGCTGATTGTCTCGACAGTCCGCCTTCCTAATGAGCGGGATAAAGCCGGATGGAATGGCCCGGTGAAGACACAGAAGAACAGAGCCAGGCAACTCCTCACCTCAGGATGATTGGGGAAAGAAGGGCTCTAATGAAATGACTAATCATTAACCATTGACCACAAGCGCAACAAGCTGAGGAGGGGGAACAATCAAGGAAAGGGCTTGTTGAGGGAAAAACAATGACAAGACAAGATAAGGGTCCTTTTCAGTGTCTGGACTGTGTCAAGAGGGTCACAAATATTGGGCTCTCAAAAATAAACCAAAGTTCAAAATCCATGTATCTTCATATAAACTATTGAACTTAAAAATCTTAGCAAAGACCATATTTAAGAGTTTTTGTTTTATACAAAAAAATATATCATCTTTGGATCCATTTTCAAAGCAACCCCAGTGGTCTTTTAATTAGAATATTGCAGTTTTTGGCTAAAAGCTCACGTCGTTTTCCAGAACATGGCTTGTTGTTTGCGTGGAGCACCCCCGCCGCTCTTCCCCTACTCATTGCTAGGAGCCATCTGTTTACACACTCTCCTGCTAGCTGACAGCCCTCACACCAAAATAACCTAACATTACTGGTGCAAAAGAAAATGGCGAGCAATATCAGAGCTATCCAGCCGTACAGCTTTGAGCCAGATTCCGGCTCAGATGAGGAAAACAAAGACGTCTATGGATCTAGTCTTCTACAAGTGGACGCATCAGAATGGAGCGGAGCAGGGAGCCTTTTGACCCGCCAGGCGTATTTTTTTTACGTCACAAATATTGTCCCTTTTTTCCCCGTGTGCCGCCGCGACAGTCCAACTTTGAGAAGAAACGCTGGAAAGCCTGGACCATTCTAAACCGGACCGTACCAAATATCTATTGAAATATTTATTTGCATCAGCTTTAGTTGATATTGAAAATCATTTTCTTCAAAAAAAAAAAAAGGGATTCACACACCAACCTTTGGTAACTTGGTTAGGTGTTAAGTTCAGAAATTGAATCCCCATCTATCCAATCACTAGAAGACTTTTAGAGCCAGAGTTCTAAAACTCAAAGGACATTTGAGGAACGTTTCCATAAAAAACGTTTCCATGTGGAGTTACAGAAGGGATTCCCATCTGCTCTGACGGTCCAGTGAAAAGCTGATGTTTTCTGCGGATGGATTGAACTCATCCCCAGTGAACACAAGCAACAGACAGGGAAAATTTACATACAGAAAGACTGGAAATTTCTCAACGCAATTAAATGAATCAATTAGGCTGAAAGACAAAGCCCTCAGGGTTCCTGCCTGGCTTCTGCTGCCTCTCCTGGTTTAGTTAAATCCAGACTCTGAATGTTCAAGGAAGTTCCACAATGATAAAAGCAAAATAATACAGAATATGACAATATTTTAAAATCATAAAAAAACCTGCAGACTGTTACTGTGGAACTCCACAGTAGATGACAGGCTGAGGATGCATCCGCAACTGCAATATAAGACAAAATAGCCAAACACTTTTGTTATCTAAACATATTAGTTGGAGATGCAAACAAAGCAGCAGTAATACTTCATTGGAGGTGTCACGTCAGGACAGACACCTCATGTAGATTTGAGAACTGGACTCTCAGGAAAAGATGGACATAAGTTGAATGACTGACAGCTCCTCCGCAGCACATAAGCCAAACATTGCTTTAGAGACCAACGTGTGTAAAACTTCCTCCCAATATCTCAGTTTTGTACTGCAGTTTTGTACTGCAGTGTGATGAACTCCAGTGGCTGCATCCAGTGCAGCCACTGGAGTGGTCTAGCTACAGCAGATAGCTTACATTCGCCTCATAGAGAGTCTTGAGACTCTGAACTCACGTAGGTTCACCCGATAACCATCCATTTATATAGAAAGTACCGCATTCTGCCATGATTTTGGACTATAATCACAACACTTCTTTTTCTGCGTGGCAGAAAAGCGGAAATAATTTAACATTTACGTCGCAGAGAAAACATAGTGAACATTGTTGACAAAAGTTTTTATTTTGAAAAAGTACGGGATGCACTTTCCACTCGCTCGCATTATTTTCGGTTAACAAAAAAGTGCTCCGGCTCGCTCCGGCGTCTGGCCAAAATCTGAAGCCACTGAAACGGATTTGAAGCACCGGAGAGGCCGGACCGGACTGAATGCCATGTGAGTGCTTCAGAGTGGCTTCAGAGTGGAATCATCCCGATCACTGGGAAATGTGACATCTGCTGATGACATCAACCTGTGACTGGAATTTTATGCCCATAGTGCCAATCCCATTATTTACCAGAATTTATTCGAGTGATTAAAGCATGCCATGACGGAGCAAACCATGTCCAGAAAATGTCTAACACTGATCATGTTATTTCAAGAATTTAGGAGAAACTGAACTTCACATAAAGACACAGAGAGAGCAAACAACTATATAGAAAATAAAGACAGTTTCAGGAAAAGATATAGTTTACATCTCATATCTTGCTGCACTAGAGAATGCAATTTGGCTTGTTTGTTAATTCTTTTTTTAGTTTTGCCTGTTTCTGTTTAGTGGGCGAACACAGCACTTCCTCATGTCTTATTGTTTACCTGCGAGCTCCTCACCCCACCTCTAAGGGAGCACCCAGCCACCCTACGGGGGAAGCTCATTTCAGCCGCTTGTAGCCAGGGCCTCGTTCTTTGGGTCATGACCTGGAGCTCATGACCATAGGTGAGTATTGGAATGGAGATCGCCCGGTAAATTGAGAGCTTAGCTTTCTTCTTCAGCTTTGTCTTCACTACAATGGACCGGTACAGCAACCGCATAACTACAGACTGCAGGCTATGATCCACCTGTCAATCTTGCACTCCAGTCTTTCCTCACTTGTGAACAATTTTGCAAAACATTTAAACTCCTCCCCCCTGGGGGAACACGCCACCCACAGAGAGAGGGCAAACTACCTTTCTCAGTTTAAGAACCACGGCCTCAGACTTAGCGGTGCTGACCCTCATCCCACTGGGCTGCAAACCCCCCGGGTGATGGACAGCCTCACCCAGAAGTCCTCCTCGGCTTGCTGTCGAAAAAACCATGTCCCCAGTCGAAGTCAACAGCTCCCCACCTGCACTGAAAATGATGCCTGCGGAGAACTGCTTTCCCCTTTTGAGGCGCCAAACGGTTTGCCAGAATCTCTTCGAGGCCAACCAAAAGTCCTTCTCTACGGCCTCAGCGAACTCTTCCCAGGACCGGGTTTTTGCCTCTGCAACAGTCCGGGCTCCAGAAACCCGTGGTGCAAAATCCCAGAAAAAGAAAAATACCACATAAATTAGGTGTTGCTACTGTGTGCTCAGTAAAGTGCTTTTCCTTTTATTACCTCTCATAAAAAATTGCCCAACTCAAACTTGTTTAAGACCAGAGGAAAGAAAAAAATGATTCAGGAAATAAACAAGTCAACTACTTTAAGTATGACTGATTTTTGTTGCTGCACAGTGAGATTCTCCAATCAGCGGTGACTGAGGTGGCGTGCACTGAAAGGAACATTCAAGCATATCAGTTTCATTGCATGCTCCAGCTGCTCTTTGAGTTGTTGTGAGCCGTTTATGGGCCCCAAGGGAGGGTAGGGTAGAGACCTCTGTATCAAAACAATTCCACAGCTAGCACGAGGTGTGACATAAACAACAAGGTTCTTAACCTTCCTCAGTGGGTGCCGCTGACAGCCAGCCTACCTTCCATCCCTCTGCATGCACACACAGAGTTAGTGCACAAAATTTTCCCTCGCGCAATCTAGACTCTACTTTACTTCTGACGGCTTATCTTCAAGATGGAGGAAGGGAGTGTAAAAAGTAAGCGGGTGCCATACGGAAGTGCAACGTTGAATAAAAAGAGGGAAAATTATTGGTGTGGAAAATCAATTTTACCAGGTCGCAAACATATATTTTCTTTTGGGTGAAATAGCCGACATTAGCCTGTCTCCTCATGCAAAGCTGATGTGGAGGCAGAGGAAGGGATGGACGGGTGATCGGATGAAAAGAGAATGAATGAAATGTGCAAACAGAAAGGGACGAGGAGCAGGAATAGGGCGAAAGAGAAGGAGGCCCATGGAGTCCTGTAGATATAGAGGAAATAAATAATGCATTTTTTTTTCCCATTTTCCTACAGCTGACCCTTAAGATGCTACGGGAATTATTTGCATTCCATGTGGTTCAAACCAATATGCTGACTCTTATTTCTATCCAACACGGTTGGGTTCAGCCGAGAAGAAAGGCGGTAACTCAAGGCTCTAATATTACTCAACAAAGCACAAGTACAGTATCAGTATTAGGTAGAGACCTTGGCTCTGAGCTGCTGTCATGCTCTCCAGGGTACAATTATTCTGAAGCAAGGCTCAGTGTGAGATATCTTTTAATGCTAGTCTCAGCCTGTGTGAAGATGTGGACAGACTCCCAGTGCCGATTGTTATCAAAGACACTGTAGACTTATGCAGATTCCCCACTGAGGTATATGAAAAATACATGTCATGCCAGACAGGCACATAAACTTAAGCCTTTTGGAAGTTGTTACGGGATGAATAAATAAGGGTTAATGGCCGACGAAGTGTGCGTTATTACTTTTTAACGCATGCCGTTGAAGCCTGAACCGTCCGTCACGAAAAGCGTTTAAAAGTGATAATGCATACTTCGTCAGTCATTAACCCGCTTTTACCATGGTCACTTACAAAATAAATAAATAGTAACCAGTTTTTAGTCATTAATTCTTGTTTTTTTGCAATTTGGATCGCTTTTCTCACAAAAAGCGGACTATTTTTTACTTGATGCGGCGCAACGTAATAAATAACCCACTTCGCGCCGCACCACCGCTGCAGTCAAGATTCTGCGATATATATATGCTGATCTTTCCCATGGGTTCAATGAAGCATTAGTTCAGAGAGAAAGTTCACCTCTTACCGCTTGTTTTTGTCCAGATGATGAAGCAAAAGGTTGTTTTAAAGAAGCCGGCGCAGTGATACAAAACAGTCAAGCTAGGTGACCGGAACTTCTTTTTTCACCGTGCGGTTATCCTGTGGTATATCACTTTTTAATGCACACCCAGCAGCCAATCAGAATCGATTATTCACCCGGACCATGGTACAAAGAGAATTACCTGCAGCACAACAAAATTTCAACGCCATTGCTTTCCCTATTTAAAATGGCATGAAAATAATTTTGGTAGATAAGTTATAAGTAATGAGTGACACTGATAAGTTATCAAACGTCATCAAACTGTCTTTGGCCTTTGCAAGCAGAGCCAAACCTGACAACTAAAGGCTTTATCACTAATGAAGCATCATTTAAAAATGAGCTATAAACTCTGGAGTACATCATGCAAAGCACATTATATCCTGTCATTAAAAGTGTTGCTTCTTCTCTCCATCCTTTGAATCCTATTAATGACATGGAGTCTATACTTTCAAATGTCAAAACCATCGTCCTAAATCCCTACAATCCTTTTTTTGTTTTTTTCATCAAATGAAGTTCTCCCACTCTGGGCTTTAACCAATCTCAGTGAAATTTGGTCTCAAACTTTAATTCTGCAGCTGACTGCACCCAATTCCCTAGAAACAAACCAAAAATATAAAATACACATTTATTGGTTATTCTGTTTTCCAAAAGCAAAGGTCAAGTGCATTCATATGCATGTGCAGATGTGAGAAAACAGTCATTTTTGTATTTTATTTGAGAATAAAAACCACATTTGGCATCGCTGCCAGAGGTGGGAGTTGAACGCCTCACAGTTGATCATTTTACTTCAAAACAAAAATGTTCATAAACAGTTTTTTTCCCAATGTATTTAATAATAGTATCCACACAAAAAAGGGTATTTGTTGGTCATCTAGGCATAGAAAAGCATAATGCTTTTCGAAAAAGTTAAAGATTAGAAAACTTTTCAGTCTGATCACAAATCCACCGCTCTTCAATGGATGGATGGGAACCCAACAACCTTCCCACATTTGTGTGTTTCTTACCCTGCCAAGAACCCTGGGAAAAGGGCCTCTCTGGTTCTCTGTTACAGTCATGGGAGGAGCATACAGGGATCTCTTGGATCTGTACGGCAGCCTCTGTTCCAGGCGCATGATATCCTGCGACAAAACATGGAGAAGCATTAACTTTCTTATTGTTACAACAGTTCTAGCTTCTGGTTGTGAGTATATTTGTGTCAATAAGATCACGCAATCCATAAAAACCCATCCTCTATTTACTGGCATATCTTTGTCATAGATGTTGGTCATTAATTCCACAAATATTCCAAAAAAGATGCAATGAGAAAGTGGAAAGAGGTTCAGCTAAAACCCCCACTGGGAGACTAACAAACCTGCAAAACAGCAGTATAAAAAATAAATTAAAAATAAAGAAATTCATCGACTTTGTTCCTATTAAATAGTTTATTGCTTACGTTTGGTTGTTGCCATTTTTTAGTTTTAGAGTTTTAACTAAATGTATATTTTTGAATGAATGCTTTAAGATATTAAGTTCTTAAATAAAGACGGATTTGTCATTTTTCCTTTTTAATTAATTTTAAAATATTTTAAACTCCAACTGCTCTTTGACGGTGGTTCTTTCAGTCTTATAATTGTTATTTTATTACTTTTTAATATTTTCTAGGATATTTTTGTATCATTTTTAAGATTTCGATGGGTTTTTGTTCTTGTTGCTTTGAGATCCAACCGTATGTTTGAAAAGCTCCAAACAAATAAAGTTAATCTAATTATATTGTTTGGTCAGGACAATAAAATCCAGCGCAGAAAAGAAAAATTCCCCAAAAAACTGGTTTCTCTGAGTTTCCCCTGAAATTGCTTTTTCTATAATTCTGCTTTCAGCCCTCATTTTAAATGAAGACAGCAAATGATGAAGAAAAAGAAAAAAAAATCAAAGAAAAAACAAAGCCGAAAGAGAGCGGGGAAAAAAGGTTTTGGTTAAACAATCTCATTGTTCAACCAGATGGAGCCAATCTGAAATGTTGTTTTGATCTTGAAAAACACAAAAACATAATCTCATTTCATTTTCACCCTCCTGCTGTAGTAAACAAGGATGGGGGTGTTTACTGTTTAACACAGTGAAGGATTCTCTCCTCTGTACTTTGATATCACAGATGGAGGTGGAGCATTTCTGCTTATGGGGTTTATGAAAATACATTCTGTCAGAGACGCTGTGAATGCTGGGAAGAATCCTGGCAGCCAACACGGAGGTGATGACCTCCAGAGGAGGACAGTCTGCTGAACGACTGCACACCTGGGCGTCAGCCGAGGAGCAACAAAAAGCTGTTAAACAACTGAAACAATTAGCCTTTATGAAAAGAATTATGTTCATTTGCATTTTGAAACAACAAACGTCATGTATGAAACATCCGTTATGTGGAGTCATGTATGAAACATCTACATAAAAATTTTTAGACATATGGATTAGCCTTTTTTTTTTTTTTGCAATCCTACTTTTGGATTTTTCATTCATTTTTTATTAAGATATAAAATGGTTATAAATCAGAAAAAGTCTTCCCAGAGTAATGCAGCAATAATGTTATCTTCCTTATTCTATGCACATACTACAAATATTCAAAAGTAAAGTTAAAGGAAAAGGCTTATCTGCTTGGAGAACAAATCAAACACTCACTTCATGCAAACCAGGAATGATCTTAAAAAAAAAAAAAAAAACAGTCCCAGTATCTGTCACACACCTAAGTGTGCGAAATTTGTTCTCCGCATTTGACCCATCCCCTTGGGGAGCGGTTAGCTGCAGACGAGCCGCGCTCAGGAACCAAGCCCCCCAATCCAACCCCTTACTGCTGAGTGTTAAGCAGGGAGGCATCGGGTCCCATTTTTTAAGTCTTTGGTATGACTCTAAGAAAGGGAAGCAACAGCATTTACCATTATTTGAATATTTTACAAGAATTCACTTTGTTTATGTTTTTAAAAAAACTGTTGGTTGCAGCCTATGCCTGAACGGAATGAGTGTGACGTCATCCAAGGAAAATGATTTACTAGTCAGTTCAGTGACAAATCTTTTGTGACGCCGCCATGTTGGGGCCAGACCTCGACAGAAAGTAGTGATTACCGAGTCAGTCTGAGTCCACATTTCCATGGCAACCACCCATAGGTTCATATTTAAATGGTTTGACCCTGTTTTTCCAAACAACAGAGAAGTGGAAATTCAATCCAGCGTTATCTGAATTATTCCCACTTTTTCCTGGAAAGAGTTTTGAAACGGATCCTTTATCAGGGACTAAAAAACTGCTATCTTTGAAGGTTATTTAAATTTTTATTTTGGCAGCACCAGTTGTGATGCCAAACACACTTCACACAAATTCGCTCCCCCTGTTCTACATTTGCTTTCATCGGTTGCCATTAATGTTTGCTCAAACGTCAGACTTTATACCCTTGATTGTGGCCTTTTTTTAACCCAATATATCTGCAGTTATAAAGTCAATTTTCTGAGTTGTCATCATTAAACAGCAGATCATTCAGTTTTTTCTTTAAATTCAGCATCATGTTTATAATGATAATGTTTATTTTAAAAACCTTGTAGCTTTTATGTGACTTTCATAAACCACTTATTTAAAGGACAACAGTTGCAAAACCCATCCATCCCATCATCCATCCATCCATCCATCCATCCATCCATCCATCCATCCATCCATCCATTAAATCAACTTAATCGCTGAGAAAAACTTCCAGTAGAGAGAAAAATAATGAAAGAATAAGGCTAGCAACTGATTTTAAAATCTATAGCCTGCTTTCCCGTGGATTGATTTGCATTATGACACTTTGCTTTGTCCATCTTTTACACAAGAGCCACACATTGTTTGCAGCACAGCACTGTTTGTGTGTAAGCAGCAGGCCGTGTAATGTCGTTGGCTAAAAGAAGCTGACACAGTTCTTAGCACAGTGTGGATAATTAAAAGAGGAAATCATTGACTTCTGTGAAGTAAGAATTTCTTTTAACAGCTTTAAGAGCCACTCCAATGAAAAGTGTGTTTTTAACATGTCCTTGTGGCTTTTCTCATGATGCCAGACACATGTAAAGAAAGTTTGGCTTAAAATTGTATTTATGAGTATTTTCTTTATTCAATTCATTGTGATTCAAAGTTGTTAATGTAGAAACTACAATGCACAGACCACGAGCTGCCTGCTCTGCTCCATTCTGATGCATCCACTGTCAGACAAATAGATCCATGTATGTCTTTGTTGTCCTTGTCTGAGCTGGAATTTGAATCTAAACTGGACGGCTGGATAGCTCCAATATTGCTCGCCATTTTTTTGCACCGCTAATGTTAGCATGGGGCAGTGAGAGCAAGAGTTCTATCGCTAGAGGAGACATCACGTGATTCCTCATGGGAGGAGAGCACAGCCATCTTGGTGAGGTCAAGTCACTGCTGCAGTGCATGCATGTGAACACATTTTTTGCAAATTGTCAGTTCATTGTGCGGGACTAGGACTAGGACTATTATAGTAATCTATATTTATACATTTCTGACTCAGTGACTGAACTTTTCTTGAAGGTTTCCAATGGATTCAGACTTAAGGAAAAAATGGGCCTTAGCAATCAAAAGAGCTAACCCAGATGGATCACTGTGGTTACCAACTAACATTACAGTTGGACTATGTTCAAAACATTTTGTGGAAACAGATTTTGATAAGAGGCCAGACTGTTCGCTTGAAACCCGACACCATACCATCTGTGTTACACAAACTGATCACTCACATGAATCAGTATATCTATTGTTTTTCTTTTTAGGGTAAATCTATTGTTGACTTTTTGTTTACTTATTATTTATAATTATTATTATTTATAATAATAATAATAATAATAATAATAATAATAATAATTAATATATTATTATTATTATTATTGACTTATTATTAATCTATTATCATTTATTGTTATTAATATTATTGACTTATTGTTGAATTATTGTTGGGCTTTTCTAAATAATTTAAATTACATCAAAAGAGGTCTAAAACACTAGTTTAGAAATTATTTAAAAAATTCTTTGTAACAATTCTTTTTATTTGTAAGAAGTCCCGCAACTATGCATTTTTTATGCATTTTTAATTAAAAGTTGTTTTTATGCCGACTGTTTCTCTTATCAACAATAAATGTGTATGTATATATTATATAATATATTCTTTTTTTATATTATATATAAATTATATACATATATATTATATATTTATATAAATGTGTATAAATATATATCTATATAAATATATATAAATTATATAAAAGCTACTTAGATGCCACTAAAGGCTATAGAAATCCTTGTTATGTGGGCGCCGACAACCTCACCAAGATGGCGTCGCGCTCCGCCACCGTTGATCACGTTTCACAAGCGGGCGTGTCTCCTTTAGCGATATAACTCATTGAGTGAGAGGCTATAAGCCAGCAGGAGAGAGTGTAAATAAACGGATGATGGGATAAAAAGTACAAGCATATTCTCTGCCCACAAGTCAGAGGCAAATTTCTACTAAACTACTGCAGCTCATTTTTTTTGATTTAGCCAAAAAAAGCAATAATCACAGGTAAAAGTCCACTAGGAACTTTTTGAAAATAGATCAAAAGAGAATCTGAATGGGACTCGTCTACTGTCTTCATTTAGCAGAAAATACACAAAAGAACCGCAACAATCCATGATCAAAAATACACACCCAACAGAAAAACACAAAGACGTGGCGAGTGGTGTCTGAAATGGCCATTTTCATCAGAGCCACTCAGGGATGACCTTTAAAATGTCAAAGGCAGAAGTCCGAAACCCAACCTGAAGCTGTTAAACAGAAGTCTATCCAAATCGTCTTGTATTTTCTAAAAAAAAAAAAAAAAAAAAGAGCACAGCCAATGCGTTGTGTACATTTAGGTTTCTAATACAAGCAAACTTTAAGTGCTCCGATTACAATTCACATTGTTTCTAAGCTTTAAAAGATATCAAAAGGAAAGTATGAAGGTGTAAAGTATGAGGTGGACGGCAAACTGTTAATGTAAGTATTTTCAAGAGCTTCTGAGAGACGCTGGGGTTAAGATTGTGCGGCCAAATCCACATCTCCACTTAGCTGAGATAGAGAAGGACTGATGAGGCTTTAGAGCCCATCAATGTTCTGCAAGAGGATCAAGAAGGTGAGATGAACAGAAAAAAAAATCCCAGCTGACTGGAGAGATGTGTTTAGCGCTCAGTGAGGATGGCTTACCATATGGTCTCGCACGAAAGGTCACTTGCAGCTCTACTTTCTTTTCTCACCTTTATACCTCCTACTTTACAGATACACTTCATTCTTTTTTCTTCCATAGAAACAGTGTCTTTTCACTTTACTTTTTTCTTTGGTGATGAACAGTCTTCTTATACATTGGTGACACAGTGAGAGAAGGAAGCCATGAATCTTTAATGTGAGCTGGTCATAACTTTCCACCTGACCTTTGACCCTGATGCAGCCTCGAACATTTAATTCTCCAAATAATCACATGTTTCCGTGTGCCAATGAAAGACGAAGATCTCACAGGCACTGAAGCCACTGAAGCAGCAAGGAAACAAAGGACAGCCTGTTAACAGTTTGTATCAGCGTTGATATCCCTAACTGATGTTGAGTGCTCAGCCTTTTTGTTTTTCACCATTATCTGAGCTCGCCGTTTCTTTGGCAGCAATGTCATGTCCTTGTCTACTCTGCCATTTTCACCCTCACCCTCAAATGGAGACTAGCCATTACTCATTTCTGACAATGAACCAGAGACTTGATGAGAAATGGACAATAGCAAGGCCAAGGCTGGTGCCAGAGGAGGCGAGAATCGACAATTATTCAGCACAAAATAAACTCATACATCTGCAGTAAAGTCAAGCACTCAATCAGCGCCTGGCGAGATCCGTTTGTTCAAACATCATACGTTTACATGAAAATCTGATTCAATCCAATTCAACTGTATTTGTATGGCACTTTTCATGCTACAGAGCATCTCAAAGTGCTTCCCATTATAAAATAGATATTAGTAAGATAAAAAATAGTACTTAAAATAGTACACATTGTAAAAATATTACCAATAAATCAATGAATAAATACACATAAAAACCCAACACATACACAACCCACCAGTGCAACCAAAATAAATCAAATTAATTGTTAAGATTTGTAAAAACATGTGAAAACATGTGAACAAATAAAAACTATGTAAAACTATGCTTTACTAAAAAAAAATGCATTTTTAGTTTTTTCTGAAAAACCTCCATAGTGGATGAAGCCCTCACGTCCTCAGGCAGGCTGTTCCACAGGCGAGGCCCACGGTGCTGAAAAGAGGCCTCGCCGTGGGTTTTAGTTCTGACCTTTGGGACCACCAGCAGACCTGCACCCGTGGACCTGAGGGCTCTGGGAGGCTCATAAACTAAAAGTAATCAGTGACTTTTAAAAGTGAAACGCCAGTTCCGTTTAAACTCATATAAACTAATAATAAGCACAGAGGTGTACATGTAAATGAAAGTATTTACTCTTTGTTTTAGCATGACCTCTTAAGTGTATAAAACCGATGTGTTTGATGTATTTCTGAGCGCTTGCAGCTCAGTGCAAACACAGCTCATAGTTGCGACTACTGGTTACGCCAGAGTGGGATTATCCCCCTAATTTGAAGACACTATTTCACCCAACAGTAGCTAAAATAGGCTCCAGGTAACCAATGACTCCAAAAGAGATTGAACAGGTACCAGAAGTGGACAGTGTTTGCTGGTACTTTGGGCTGTGTCTCAATTCTTTCCCTACTCCCCAACTACTGAAAAAGAATGCAGCGCCGAACCATCCAGTGTTCCGGATTTTAAAAGCAATTTGGACATCATCCTCATTACTTTTTTTAAATTTTTTACAGGAAATACGACATCACCGATTTCACAATGCATTGTGGTCTATTGTTTTTCACAGAAACTTTTGGGAAATTTCAGGGGCATGCGATTTTGGAATTGTAGATTCAGACAGCTCTACAAAAGGGCGAATGCACTATATGATGCACTAAGTAGTGAGTAGAAGGGAATCGGGACACAACCTTGTTTCACTCTGTGAAAAACAAATTAGCAGATTGTCCCACTATAACTAAATCTGAGTTCAGATGTTGACCAGTCGCACTTGGCAATCTTTTTATTAAACATAATGATTGTTTCTTCAACAAAGTTCCTTTTTAATTAAGTATGTTCTGGCATCAGAAATTCGTGCTGTTTGACCCGGTCTTCAGATTTTACCTTGAAAACTCACAAAGTACTTGTTTGGCCTTGGTTACAGCTTACAGGTTACAGCTGTGTCTGACTTTGGAAGTTTAAAAAGGCTGAAAAAGATGTTTTGCAGAATTGTTATTCAGCACAAGTGAGTGGAAACATGCAGATAAAAAAAATGTTTGAAGAAAGCTAATGTTGGGTCACTGGAGTAACAAATGCTTCTGAAACAAAATTCCATCCAGAATATCTTAAACTGTCTGTGTTGTAACGCAGAGTTTTATTATTTTTAAGCTTTCATTCTTCTTCCAGAGCCATCAGGCATTAACTGCTTTGACAGAATAGGTGATATTAATTTATTTTTCCCCCCACAGATTTTTAAAAACATCTTTGTTATCCATTGTTGACCTGAAAATGTCCTCCATGAAATAATCCCTGCTGTTTCCCATTACTCCTGTCAGAGTCGGGCTTCTCATCTGTCTCTGGAGCAGAAACCAGAGAGAAGCCGTTGACTACATTTAAGGAACCTGAGCCTCATTTCATAATCCAATGTTGAAGTCTCTGAAGTAGCTGTCACTTGATTTTAGCATTTCCAAATGTTTGCAATCACCAACTTGGGCT
Organism: Oryzias sinensis; assembly: GCA_037389245.1. NCBI lineage: Eukaryota > Metazoa > Chordata > Actinopteri > Beloniformes > Adrianichthyidae > Oryzias > Oryzias sinensis. The sequence goes on from CM074499.1 coordinate 2,562,125, forward strand.
CTTAACCTTTCAGACTTGCTGTAAGACACACAAAGGCACAGCTCAAAATAGGTTTAAAAAACATGCAATCTGTCAGTTTTTGACAAATAATATCAAAATAAATCACAATTTCAGCAGGTTAGGGTTAGGGGTTATTAGTTAGGTTAGGGTTATTTATAATTTATAATTATTACTTTTTAGGAAGGGAAGGGGCGCCCTGGAGGGGAGTCTCAATATTCACCGTAGAAAAATTTCTCACAGATGTGGGGAGATTCACAAACGAGAGCGGGATTTTGAATGCACATTCTGCAATTCGTATGATCTGTGAGTTCACATCACATGTGTACCTAAAAATCATGTTTGTGAAGCACCTACTGTGCATTTCTGAAACATTTATTGTGAATTTCTAAAATGTTTTTGTGAAACACAGTGTGCACATTTGTGAGAAACACTTATTGTGCATTTGTAAAACATTCAGTGTGCATGTGTGAAACACAATGTGTGTGTTTGTGAAACACAGGGTGTGCATTTGTGAAACAATGTGTGCCTTTTCAAATGTATTTAGCACGTTTGCATAAAATTACATTTGTGAATCGGAGTGTGTACAATTACGAATTATGAGACTGTTCTGGCCTCATACTCTAGTTGCCTAAAAGTGGATGCATCAGAATGGAGCGGAGCAGGGAGCTTAGCGTAGTTTTTAACAATTTCATTTATTGTCTGCTCCTGATTCACAACAGTTTGAATAAATTAATACTCATAAATGCAATTTTAAGCTTAGTTTACTGTATATATATATTCTTCATCAATAGAAAAACGGATAAGAAAAAATGTTAAAAACACCAAAACCACAGTTTTCATTGGAGTGGGTCTTTAAAGGAATTGGTCAGCTGTTTTTAATGTGTTTAAAGTGTGCTTTAACCCTTGTGCCATCTTAGCTGACCCCACCCTTACATTGACATGTTCTCCCTATGACAAAGGTGGATAAAGGTGGAAAGATTTGATGAAGATCACAAATCATTGAAGAAAAAAAGTTTCAGAGCACTGTTTAGTGGGTCTAGACCAGTGTTTTTTAAACAAGTGTGCCTCGGGAAATTGCCCTCATTAACTGATCTAAAAACATTTTCCATCTCCAGGATCTCAGCTCTTTGTTCATCCAAACAAACCCTGATAAAAAACTGAGAAGTTAGGAATATGAAAGATCGCAAAATACTTTTTTCTTTCTGTTTATTTGATTCTATTAAAGACATTTTGATAAGAATGACGGTACCGCGATTTAACCGCTTCTTAAACTCTGTTTTAGGAAAAGTCCGTCCCTTTAACTGTCTCCACCAATAATTTTTGAGTCTTAATCACATGTCATCAGTCTGACCAATCAGAAGTGGTTAAAGTCTTCACTTCCTTGTTTGGATTTAGCTCATAAGTCACTCAGTTCTAACAAAAATACCAGCTAAAGCTCGTCTTTAGCGGTATGTTGTTCCACAGAATCCGGTGTCAGACCGTGGAACAAGTGAACAAAACACTGAAGCTCAGAGACGCTAGTCTTTCTGCAGTCGCCGGATTTTTCCACTACATCTCCCATGATGCATTGGGTTAAAGTGACAGCGCAAGTCTTAGCGCACTATGAGTCTCTCCTCTTAACATCTTAAAACAACAACAAACACACAGTTTTTGAATCTTTTAACTTAACTTTTATTACATCTTTTAGAAAAAATTACTGCAGCTTCCAGCTTTTTCTGCCACAATTATCAAAAAAATGCATGTAAGATTGTGCAGGGACTGTAGATTAATACAGACTGTGAGCGTTTCCTTTTTATTTTTTTAAATTTTTTTTAATTTTTGGATACTGGTGTGCCGCGGGATTTTTGTCAAGGTTAAAGTGTGCCGTGGCTCGAAAAAGGTTGAAAAATGCTGGTCTAGATGACCCAACTCCCAATCTTAAAGTGCCTAGGCTAGCACAAGGGTTAAACCCATATTTGTACATTATTATTAAAAGGTTGAGGGAACAATGACCATAATAAAAAGTAAAACATTATTAGTGTGAGACAGAGAGAGAAACTGGCTGATTTTTTTTGCTGTTGTTGCAGGATGTTATTTTCCCCAAAAAGCATCAATGTGGTCAGAAAAAAAATACAACTGCACAACCGAGATTTTAAACAGGATGCAATATTATATTTCAGTTGTTGCATTAAAATGTAAGAAAGTTAACAAAAGCTAAATAAATGGGGGTTTGGACTGGAACTATTTGGACTCTTATCAGCAGCTACATTTGAATGATGCCTGTTTATAGTCCCCGAAGGCACGAAAATGTTCTGAATAACTGTTGTTCTGCAAAGCACAACCGAAACAATGAGGAACAACTCACAAAAACAAGTCCATATCGTGGTGCATGCATTTGTTAAATTGAAATGCATTCTTCCATTGCACATATTGGTCGTCTGCAAAAAGAGGGGGAACAAATTACTCGTTGGATTCAGAGTTTTGCTTCTAATGGGAATCATTCATCAGCCATCTCCCTGTCCTGCTGGGTCTGTGTTAGACCAAACCACCAGCTCGTGCTAACGAATTAAAAAATGATTCACTCCACCTTTGCTCCCGGCACTTATCAATTATCACAAGCCGATATTTTGTTATACAATACCATTTGTTGTGCCAGCTAATTCACCTTGTACATTTCCGGCTTGGATTAGATGGTTAAAAAAAGAGAAACCTACAAAGAAAAAAGATGTACCCAGTTGTGCATTACATGGAAAAAACTATGTAAAAATAATCTAAAAACTGTAACTTTTAAAAAACATTAGTTTGTTTGGATACTTAAAGCTCCGACCTACTGAAGCTGTTAACGTCAGGCAATACAGATTCTTTCCAAGCAGCTGCAGCTCTGAACGTGCGTTTTAGTAGCTGCCTGAGATGGTGCCAAACTCCAGGTGGTGAGATGATGGTGCTAAGTGCAGGACTGGGGGGAGGGAGGGAGGGGGGTCCTCAGGATATGGACAGAGAAAGGAACAATAGATTTTCTGATAAAACGGCTCCCAGAGCTTGAGGGGCTTCAGCACACTAATTGACAGAGACATAATGAGAGCTTTTAAGCAGCTTGTCTCACAGGAAGACTTTCCCTCTGCCTGCCTCTTTACCTTTTGCCTGCGTTAGCCACTTGGTATGCGTGATATTTAATTAACAGTTGAAAGATTTCGAGATAAAAAATACATTGGTACACCTCCTAATGTGAAAGATTGATAAGCACCTGAGATATCAGACTCATTAAAAACTGCATTTGGGTGATCCACTGTTTCGGCTACTTCATTAAATGTTTAACTTTCTGTCACCAAGCTCCTCTTCATGCCTGTACTTGAGGAGGGTCACCGGGGCCGGACTTCATGTTCCCTGTCCCTGAGGACGGTCGCCGTTTGTCCCCCTTTGATGTGTTTCCTATTCCAGAGGAGGGTCTCCCTATCATGCTTCCTGTCCCCGGGGAGGGCTGCTCCCCTTCATGCCTCCTCCAGAGGAGAGGTTCTCTGATATCCCTCACATCCGTCTGGCTGCAGGAGCCCCAACTATTTTCTGAACTCGTTCCTGTTTTGTTCCTCCAGGTCCCCTCCTCTCGGGTGTTTTGGGCAGCTGGGATCTGGCATTTTGGGGAGGGGAACTGTATGGATTTTGTTCTTTGGTTTGGTTTTTCAGTTGAGTTCTTGGTTTTGGTCATGTTTTTGAGTATTCCCCTATCAATCACTCCAGGTTCATGTTGATCATCCACAGCTGTTTTCATTTCTGTCAGTTCCTCTCTGTCTATTTAAGGGTCTGGTTTGCAGTTCATCTTTGTCAGGAAACCTTATTTTTGTTTAGTCCTTGCAGTGTTTTTCTGTACTGATGTTGCACTTTGGTTATTTATTTATTGGGTATTTATTTGGTGAGTTTGAGATTTTTTTTCTGCTTTAAAATAATAAGGGTGATTGTCAATGCTCCAAACGCAATATTGTTGTTTTAATGACAATAAGAAATGAATCTTGAATCTCTGCTTTGCCATCCTATTGGTTTCTCCATGGTTTTTGTTACGTTCTGGTTACATTATTGAATGTTTTAGTTTCTGTTACCAAGCTTGGTCTTCTGCATTTTACGTCACCAGTTCCTGATAGATGCAGGCATGTCCAAAGTCTGGCTTGTGGGCCAAACGTGCCTCATGTTCAAATCTCTTCCAGCCCATCATAAAAAATGTCATAACTTTCTTAAAACTATTTCTTGATTGTGATTGGCTAAATTACATCTTAAGACGTTTTGATGCGGCAACAACCTGTGCTTACTTGACCATAAGGGGCTAAACAAAAAAAAAAAAGCAAAATAAGATGTTATTTTCCTGTTTATATACTTTAAATTTAGAAGTTTACAGTAAGCACTTAATGGTAACTATAATGTATAAGTTTTTATATGAGCCCAGATTTATTGTTGACAAAAGACACTTTCTTTAATCTATTTCTGGTCTTCAAATCATAAAATCCCAGTAATGTTGTTAAAAATACATTTTCAATTATTATTGTTCTATATAAAGCAATGAAAATTATCCTATAGAATAAAAATTTACCCTAAATACTTCTTTGCATTAACATTTTATTATAAGAGTCAAAAGAATGCAGGGTGATTGGATGACCCCTCACACATTTTCACTCCACCAAATATGACTCTTTCCAAACAGTTTGGACACCCCTGTTCTACTGTGTCCTTGGGTTTTCTTAGCATTTTGCCAATATACAATACCAGAAATGCTTTGAAACTCCTCTGCTTTATCACCATATTTCCACACCTCAACGTCCTCTTCACTTCACACAATCTTATCTTCTGTACTCATTCTGGCATCTCTGCATGCTTTTTCCTGTGCATGGCTTGTAGATAAATGCTATGCTTGCTCTATTACACGATCACAATCAAAATGCTAACCTGGGTTTAACATTTGTTATGGCCCGGGTCTGTCAGGACAAACCTGATAAAAACAAATGTAATCTTTTTTTTTATTATTTATTTTTACTGCATATATTTGCTCTGAAAAAACCATCATGAAAAAAAAATCATTCTCCTGTTTCTGTTACCTGTTGGCCTATCTTAGACTTGGACGATCATCTAGTAATATATTCTAACATTCTTTTTTGGTATAATTCTATTAGGAATAAGCTGCCTAAGTGCATTAATTTGTTTAAAAAACGTTTCCTGTAGCATCACCTCTGTATTTTTTTTGTGTCATTATGAAAACTAATGATAATTAAAGTTGTATAAGCGTGCTCCACATCTATAAATGATTAGAATGAATCAACATGTGAATGACTGTGACTAAGACTGTATGCCTTTGAACTGATGAATTTGGTTTTAAATTGATTTAATTTGCAATTGAGATGATAGAATGTATAAAAACACAGTTAATGTTAGAGAGGCTGGATTTACATCCACAAGTGAATTTCTGCTGCTAAGTGTCTTGTTTTCTGATTTAGAATAACTGCGTCATTAAGAAAAGAAAAAAAAAATATGCAGGTTATCAGCCTCTGTGACAATGTTATGTAATAAAACGGTTTTATGGGATTATTTATTTTGAGGTATTTATTCCACTTTAGCTAATCCTATGCTGTTTATTTAAACTTTTTTCACCCATACTCACCACAGGGAAGCACTTTACAGGACAAAGACAGGAAATACAATACAATCCTAATCTCCTGAAGAGTGTTTATTTCAGGAACAGTTAAAAATCCAAAATAACTCCAGCCTTTTTTCTAAACTACAATACAACAAACAAAAATGACTAATCCTATCATCCTCCTTCTGCGCATTTTACAGTCTGGCTTTGAGAAATAAACTCCCCAAAAAGACCTAAAATCATCAACATTACACACGTTGTTTTTGTTTTTTAATGATGTTATTGATAGTAAATTGCACCCACTACTCAACCATTTAACATTAAAATTAATAGTTTATAAAATGCCTTATGCAACTTAATTGCCATTTTCTTTCCTCTGACAAATTTCGCACAAGTCTGTCATTAATAACTACACATTTTTTGTGAAAAGTTGGACCATAACAGTTGAATTCAAATGTATTTTCTTGAGACACTGTAAATGTATGTCTGAACTCGAGTTATTTAACATCAACTAGTTACATGTAATTTTCATTTCATTACATGTATAAGTTATATCTGCCCCTTTGAGGACAACCACGATGCTGATGTGGTCCTCGGTGAAAATGAGTTTGACACGCCTGCTCTAGGCAGATGCTGACAAAGATCTGGCTTCACTGTGACCCTAATGCTACGGTCACAGACACAACTGCCACCGTGCAATGGCGTGGCATCGGCAGAATCTTTAAGATTTCATGTCGCCCTATTTTCATGTCGCCCTATAATCTTTGGCGTGGCTATGAATGTAGACGCCGTATGTAAACGGTGTCGGCCAGTCAGGTGGGGATGAGGCCTTTACAAAATTGAAGGACAGCGGGGATGGCCACAGGGCGTTGGCAGCAACATCGCCGTCTGGCTGCAGCGCTGATTGGATGATTTGTAAATGTCTTAGGACAGCGGCCATCCATATCAAGTGCCGCCGGTAGCCGGGGGGTAAATGAAAAATGGGCCATACTGGACCACAGGTCATTCGCAACTCAGATTTTGAGCAGAGATTATAATCTTGTCAATTTACAAGTTTACGCATCTTTAGACGACATGTTTCCCAAGACACCCAACAAGGGCAAAGCCCCAGGGCCCAAAAGAATGAAGGCCCAGGCGGTCCACCCACAGCAATGGTCTTCTTTGAATGAAGAGCATCAGTGCATCAATGCCGTCTCCCCAGCAGCAGACTTTCATCATCAAAAATATACAAGTATCAATCAAATATTATTTTATTCAATTTATAATGTACGCACAAATATGGAACATTTTATATATGTTTTACTTATTTTTGAGGACTAATTTTCAATATTAGTTATGTTTTTGCAAAAATATATGGATAAAATAAATGATTGTTTATTTGATCAGATTAAAAGTAAATGTTTAGGCAAATCTGCAGAATAGAGATGGTTACTCACTCTGAGCGTGTTCACCTGAAGTGGGAGTCCTGTGATTTCCACCTGTGCGATGTCATCTGCATGAGCACTGACCCCATGAATGAACAGGACTGGCTGACAGTCCACAACATCACGCTGCGGAGCCAAATTTAGATCCGCGTCCACATAGAAGCTGGGATCTGACGCGTCAAACGTCGCGTTCTTGTTCCCTGCACAGTCATCAAACTCCACTGTAAGAAACACAAAGAACAGGTAGATGTTTTGACATTGTTCTGAACAAAAAAATAACAAAAGAAAAAAAAGAAATCAGGGATAACGATAATGTCAAGGAAAACAGGCCCCCTTGACAGTCACTGAGGTACCTGCTGTGATGTTAAGAAAAGAACTTGAGGGGCTGTCAAACAAACCATAACAGCAAGAATCTCTCAGATACAAACAAATACCCTGAGGAAATACATATAACCTGCACGAAGAGCTGACTCAAAGTGTTAGCGATGCTACAAAAGGGAAGCAGTCACTTTTTACTGGCTGATCTACTGATGACCTGCTGTTGCTGTCTTGAAGTCGTTTATACAGTAGAGAATACAGTGACACAGGCTGAGGGAGGAAAGTGTCACCTCTGGACTCCAGCACTGGAATGAAGTACATGTGGTCTGGCAGAGGGAGACAAAGATCCCACCAGGAATCAACCACCCCACCCCATGTTCAGCAACAAGATTCCGCTTCCTCCACAATCCATCCTCCCATCATGGTCCCTCACCTCTACTTTTCCTCCCTTAGTGGATCACTAGGGGAGGGTTTGTGTTGATTTTGCAGAGTGTTATATCAAGTTGTTGAAAATTAAAATGGATCTGTAAGGTTGCAGTTCAGTGCAAGTGTCAATAGCTGCGGGTGAAAAATATCTTTGATCGGATTAGAATTGAACTGTGTACATGGTCCCAGAAAAACTTTGTTTGATTATAACAAACGTTTACATACGCCAAACTTCCGGTCGGAATAAATCATTTGGACATGCGCAAAACTATCTGAAATACCTGAAATGGCAGGTATTTATATTTTTGACCCCACAAGATAGCACAAGGGTTACTTTTCTGCCACGACACCAGCGCTCATCATCATCATGTATCAAAGGAGACGTCTGCGTCTTCTTCAGGCCATGGAGCGGCGAGCTCCTTACATGTGGGAGGGGCTACGGATGAAGCTGTTTTGGGGAATGGTGGTAGGTGATTTTACAGAGGAGTTGTGGATCCAACAATTCACTAGGCAAATTTATCATCACAAATCCAATTTTCGCAATTTCATATCCAATGGAACCGCAGCTAGTGAAAGAACAAGGAAAGGCAAGAAGGGGTGAAGTAGGGGAGGCACAGAGATGTCGTCCTACGGAATTTTCCTTTTTTCCATATAACTAAGAATTTTTTTTTATCTCGTCCTGTCCAACAGCTAGGCAGGCAGATGAGAGCTGAGGGCCTCTTGTGTTGGACATATTTTACTTTAACAAGAGGGGTTATTAATTTTCGGACAAACCAAAGGTATGTCTGGATAAACCCCTTTTGTAATTGAGGCCAAACTTTATTAATTTAGAATCCCCCCAACGCCACACGGTAACAGGCAGGGAACAACTGCCCCCCGGGCGACCAAGACCGCCCCCCAGGCCAGGGCCAGCAGGACCACCGCGAGGCCCCCAGAGCCAGAGAGCAGGGAGGCGCGGAGGGAAAGAGAGCGCCGCCCCAGCCCAACCAGGAAAGCAGCCCCCCCGCCGCGCCAGGAGAGCCCAGCGCAGGGCCCCACCGGAGAAGGACGCCCACAGCCCCAGACGAGCACCCCACCACCACCCAGGAGTTCCGGGCATCCCCCTGCCCCCAACCCCAGGTACGAGCCAGGACCCCCAAAGGGAGACCCGCTCCGCACTCCAGGCAGCCATCCGCCCGGCCCACGGTTGGTCCAGGGAGGAGCGAGGCAGGGGCCCGCCGCCCCCGCCCAGGAGGGGGGAACCCCGGGAAAAAAAAAAGGGGGCCCACAACGGGTGTTGTAAATATGGCCTGACCAGGCTCGGCCACTGTTGGAAGTTTGGCAGGGCCCAGCGCTCAGGGGCAAGGACCAGGACCCACCCCCCAGGGAGACGAACACCCCCGGCTCAGGTGTAATGTGAACCCCCCCACCGCGCGGAGAGAGCACCGCCATATAACTAAGAATTTACTTAAACTGAGTGAGGTAGGTCTTGATTTTTTTGGAGGTTGCTCCCTTTTATTAACAAGACACCAAATGATCCAAACACAAATATCAATGCTGGAAAAAAACTTATTTTTCCAAAATGACCAAAACTGCAGTTATTACAACAATAAAAAAGGAAAATGGACTCCTCCCCAATTTGAATTTTAGACCAACTTCTAATCTTTATTTATAAAATCATCGTTTTACTTTTCCAGTCAGGCATCACTCAAAGCACTGCACTTGTTAGAAAAACAACATTTGTACAAGTAAAAGACTCAGGAAAGGCATCAGTTTAGGGGAACTGCTTGATCTAAGAGCAGCCTCTGATGCCATGAACCATAAAATCCTTCTCGACACGCTGGGAAGGGGGGTGGGATTATCAGATACAGTCCACAGTTGGGTCTTAAATGCAGGGGTTATGTTGTTTCCATGGTGATCATACATCCAAGAGGGTGGCAATGTAATGCATAGTTTCTGAGGATTCAATTCTTGGACTTCTGCTTTTGAATTGCACTTTCAGTCTTTCGGGTCATGTGGACGGAAATCAACTTTTACAATCTACTGAAGTCTTGTTGCTGCGTAGAGCACTCTGATGAAGTCAACCTTCCTCCATTTAAAAACCAAAAAATATAGAAGTAAAAAGGTTCTGAAGAGCCAAGGTTAGTGGAATAAAAACAAGCATGAAAAAATGTGAGTATCAGTGTTTACAACAAATCTAGTTAAATACGATAAATACAAAATACTCTAAAAACAAAATAAAAAGTACATGACTGGGTTTTTCCATTTTTTACATTACAAAGTATTCTTCATAAAGCAGTTTCTCCTTTGTTTGGGTTTAGGATGAAAACAACCCTTTTGTCTTTTAATTTTCTGTTCACCAATGCATATAAACCAGTTATTTATGAGCACATTTTTCCATAAACCTTCTCTTCTGGGAGCACACAAGCAAAATGCCACAATGAATGGTAAGAAAAAAGGAAAAGATGGCAAGAAAAAGCTATAATGCTAAAACCTATATTTTCCTTTCAGAAATGCTGATGTAGAAATGCAAGTCTTACAGCATTTGGATTTATAAAGTGACAGTTGGGTTCTGCAGGCAGCTCAGCGCACAGCAGGGATGACTACAGTTGTTCAGTATAGCGGCTTACTGCCAAAATTAGCATGCATTTTTAGCAGGAAGGGTTGCAGCATTCAATGGTTGCTTAAAAAACACAGGACAAGGGAGAATTCAATAAACTTCCCAAAATCTGTTTTTACAGATTATCTTTTGTATGTTTCCAACGAAATTACCATACAGATTATAGAGTCTGATGCAAAGATGCAAGCATGCCTCTGATTTATCAGTTTGAACAAAGTCTTTTTTTCCCCCATCACAGTAGTACAAAGTCAAACTGTGAAAGTCCACGACCTCTTTTTTCTGATAATTAAAACTCCGCTGACCAGTGTTTCTCAAAGCTTTCATTTGACACACTTAACCTTTGTGACCGTTTCGTTTTAATCTCCTTCCCTGCAGAAGGTTTTGAAGTCTTTGAAGACTGGATAGAATCATTCCCCGCCGTCTGATTGATGAACGGAAGAGGAAGATAAAAACTGGAGAGAAGAATGGGAAAAATAAAACAACGGATGGAAAATAACAGAAAAGGAAATGCTGCAATGGACAATGGAGGAGAGCTACAAAGTCAACAACCTCTTCTCCAGGGAAACAGCTCATCTTACAGCTCAACTCTCACTTCCAAGTCAAAGCATGAAAGATGTGTTCATTTCCATTCCCATTACAAGGCTCAGATTTATTTCAATAACATGGGCCGGCTCTTTAGAGTCTGCAAATTGCAGCGCCAGTGTCAGAGGCATTTCAAAGGCAGCCAAAGAGTGTTTGATGGTATTCTAATGTTGTCAGGTTTGGGGGGGATTTTAGAAGAGAGCATGTTGAGCTGATGGCTTTGAAGTCAGACAACAATGACAGAATACAACTTACCCCACTCAGCATCAGCACCACCACACCCCAACGTCTTTTCAGCTCGGGATTGAAAGAGCGGAGCACAACACGGATAAGGGTCATTAAAACCCCTAACTGGTGATTCAGAATGAAAAGCAGGGTTAGGAGAGGCTCTTTAACTTCCTCTGCGAGTTCGACTTTCAAGTTCCATGTAGGCCAAAAATTCCCCACTGAGCCTATGAATGTGCACCATTTATCTGGGAAATTATGGAAAAAAGTGCTATTATAAGGAAAAAGTATTATGACCATCCCCGTTTTTAAAAAAAATTATATCAGATACAATTTGAAATTCCTGCAAAATGACTGATGACTGACTTCATGTTTGAAAGTACTAAAGACCCCCAACAAAGAAAATTAGGAAATAAGCTGGAATCTGGGTCAAAACTGTACGGCTTGATTGGTCCAATATCGTTTTTGTTGCACTGCTACGGTTAGTTTGGGGGTGTGAGGGGCTGTCATAGACCTGTCAGTGTGGACAGGAAGGGGGGTCAGGTTATTACGCACCAACAGTTCCACCAGCTAATGAACTCCTGCCGCTCTGCAGAAACTATGTCCTGGAAAATTCCGGCTAAAAACGGGATACTCAAAGCGTTCACATGGGAATAGATCAAAAGATGATTGAAGTGGGACTTTAAAGGATTGAACTACAGACAAATGGTCATTTCTTTATTGAACAGGTATTACATTTCATTTAGAGGATGTTTTACAAATTGATTTTAAGATTTACATTTTTATTTTTTTTGGCAGGGATTTCTCATTTAACACACAATAGACAAAATCAGAAAAAATAGTCTTTTTTTTTTTACAACTTCTCTAGATGTTTTAAGGCTGTGAAACCACAAAATACACATTTTCTATTCCTTTCTGAAACAGACATTAACATTTTCACTCTTTTCTCTTTTGTTTGAAATCTCAAAGTTCAAACCTCAGGACTGAGGCTGTAAAAAAGAAATTCATTAAAAAATCTGCAAGGTGTTCTGTCTGCTGAACTCGCATTGCCAAACAAAGAGACTCCTACTTTATTTGTTTTATGGATGCACCTGAGTATTTTTAGTTTATTTTATTCAACCTTTATTTTACCAGGAAGTCCCATTGAGATAAAATCACAATAAAAACACACATTTAAAAAAAAATTAAAATAGGTTAAAATAGGTTAAAATTAAAATACATTAAAATGAACAATATAACAATAATAAAAGTGTGTTGTATTAATATAAAATAAGCTGAATTCTGCCATGGCTAACATGCCACTTGGGAGTTTCTACTGCTTATTTCTAAAAACACTGATCACCAGGTGAGATCACGGGTGCAGAAACAATGCCAGGCCTTCTTCAAAGCTCCTGAAGGCTTCTGAGACACTTCTCTCACATTGACATATTTGCTGCTTTCCCATCATAAGGAAGTTGAAATCTTTATTTGGTTTCCACCAACACAAGTCAAACTTCACCTTCCATTCCTGACGTGTGTAAACACCTTCACGTTTTTGCCTCTAGAGTTGGGAGCAGCTTTACTCAATGCTGAGCTCGTGAGCTGCATGCAATCAGTCTGCCATGCTTTCAGTAGTGACTCACTTGGCAGCTTATGATTATCTTTGATGCAACAACAGGAAGGGTGCCATGACTGCATAGGAGCACTAACAGTGAGAAAGGTGGAGGAGTATGCAAGAGAGAGCAGCATACAGCGAGCTGCAAATCAACGGTGTGACTGCGAGGAGCTGGGAAGAAAAACTAACAAGAACATGTGGAGCAGTGGTGAGCAGATGTAGAAATAAACACGGTGAAAAAGGAAGTTTCTGCACTGTGTGAGGTAAATGGGGTTAGCACACAAAACTGCAGTGTGAGCGTTTTCCTGTGACTTTTAGTTATGCTATAAAAACAACTACAGCGTGCCCCACAATGCAGCAAACACCAAGATTTTCAACTTTCACTGAACGGGTTCAACCATCTAGCAGCCTATTTTTGCAGGATCATAGTCAAGCTTGCAGGAGACGATGCTGTGAATCTCAGTCTCATCTTAAAATAAAATCATAAAAGCCAAATCTCAGTCCCACCAGACACTGCTTTGTCTTTGTCAAATGCAGGTAACTGTAAAAGTCTAATGATACAGTTCAATATCATCTGCACAATTATGACAAACTGTTCCAACACTACAAACACAATTGGCTTGGCTGATTTTTGTCCTCTGACTTTTTGTCCAAAAGTGTGTTCATAAACCTGCTGCTCCCAACTAATGACTAATCCGCGATGATCCAGTATAAACTGAGGGAGGTGAGTTGAACAAAAAAAGTAACAAACAAAATAGAAAAGAAGTAGTCCGCTCCCGCACTTAACTAGTGAAGTGGACCGGTGGAGCGCAGACTTCCAGCTTTGTGTTTGATGGGAAGGGGGGGGGGGGTGCTTTGTTACATGAGCGGTATGTGTGGGAGATTTAGGACTGCGATCCGTCCCGCAGCTCCAGGGGAACGAGCTACCGAACTCAGAACCGGGTCTAAAAGTCTGTGTCTGAGCACAGCTCGGATTGTCAGCACACACACAGCGGTTTGAGCTTCAAAGCAGAAATGTCGCTCAGTCCTTAGAAACCGTTCAAATAATCACGTGGATTTGTGTTTCCAGTCATGTCCCGACTAAATAAAGGCTGACGTTATTCCCACATGTTTACGTGCAGCCAGGATGCAGATTGCAGCGCCACCCAAAGCTAATGTTGTTAGCCCGTGTTAGCATACTGCTAATCCTGGCTTCTTTCCAGCTCCGTTCAGAAAAAGCACTGACCACACGGATTAAAATTCAAATGATGAGCGAACAGGTGTTTCATAATAACCGTAACATTATTAAAAGCACGTTTAGAAGATCGTCTCGTATATTACCGAGCTGACATGTCAATATATATAGCCACTCGGCGCTGTTTAACATTGTTTTGTATTGAATTGTTACATTCAATAAAGTTTGGAAAAAAAAGCCGCTCGGCGGAATTTATATCCCCTTCCGGTTTTCAAACCCTACTGCGCATGTGCGAATGATTTATTCCGACCGAAAGTGTGACCCATGTGAACGTTTGTTATATTCTGAAAACATTTTTCTGGGCCCATGTACACGGTTGGATTCTAATCAGACCATTGATCCCCTCAAGATATTTTGTACATGTAACCGCGGCTTATGGTGTTGACTCGCAACGTGGCGGGGCGTGGCATCACGATGGTGTCTCTCCATCGGGATGTCAGTCACCCATCACAATGGACGATGGTATCGTCCATCGGCACAACCCTAACGTGTGCGTAAATTGACCCAAAGAGAGCATGTACAGTACAAGCTGAAAAAAGTAGAGGTCCAAGAATCGAACCCTGAGGCACCCCGAATGTCAGGGTCACGCTTTCTGATTCATAATCATGAATAAAAACAGTTCTCCTGCCTTCAAGATTAAATCTGACTCAACTGTGGACTGTACCTAAACATATCAACCTATCCGACATGTCAAGCAGAAGTGGATTTTCCACAGTATCAAAGACTGCACTCATGCCAATTAGTGCTAACAGTGATGTTTTTTAGGTTTTTGGTCAAAAGTTTATTACTGGAATAAAAAAGTCATGTACTTTACAAACTGAGACAAAACTCAATTCAAACTTTTCAACATATAATTGAAGAAAAATGTAAAAGGAACAGTGTAACATTGACATTCCTTTTTCTTTTTTAGAGAGAGCTTTTTACATTGGTTCCAGTTTTTTCCGTGAACACAAAAATTGAATTTCTTTTCTCCGAGCTGTCAAGACCTTAAGTTTTGCTTTGAGGTCTTTTGAAGACTATTTTCTGTCTCGTAACAAAATGTCAAGTCTCCATGATGGGAGCGATGTGAATCCGAGGAGTAATTCTGAAGGTAGCAGCCTGGGTGTGTTTGAGCTGATAGCTGCCACATCTGACCAGGCAGACAATGCTCACCCTTACAAAAATGAAAAAAATAAATAAAAAAGAGACTGCTCAGGAGAACACCATTCTCAAATAATCACCTGACATTAGAGAGAGCTGCTGTAGAGAATGTATTTACACCCTGAATTGAATGTTACCCAAAGTTTCCTGTGGCAGAGCATTGTGTAAGCCCCATTATTGGGATTCAATAGTAAAAAGGCTTGGGTTCATCTCACGAGGCGAGAATTCTGACAGACTTTACCCTCCGCAGCTGTACTAACAGCACGTCCTTTCATCTGGACATTTGGAAATGATTTAACCTCTCTATCTGTACAATCATTGTAACGGTTCTCCCATGTAAGGTGGCAGAATGCTGCTCATCAGGTGAGGCAGGAAAAGTTATGGTAATTCTATTTTGATGTAAGCTGCTGTCCGCTGCTGTATGACACAGACCAAAGCCAATTAAAGCAGTTACTTTCTGATCTGAAGCAGTATCAAAGGGTTCTCGTCTGCAATGTTTAAAGGTCAGGCCAGCAGGCTAAATCTTTTTATTCCGTCTTTTCCTCCCCCTCTCCTTAGCTTCAAATTCCTCTGTCGTCTTGAGTTCTTAGCATTTCTTTTGTTTTTTGACTTTTGTATGAACCAAAACTTTTCTCCGTTTAAGGGTATAAATCTACAGAGTTCTGGTGCTTAGAGATATGTGTCCTTTTCTGTGATGCATTCAGAAAGAGCCCTTCCCTCTTTGCAAAAAGCTGACCACCTCAGAATCCAGAACCATTTTCACTCATCTTTTTGGGTGCAAATGAAGTGAACTGTACTTTCTGTCATCAGACTTCAAAAGGGACCAGAGTTTTTATCCAAGTGTTTGTGCAATGCTGCTGCATGGAAAGCAGTGACAATTAGGAAAGCAAAAGCTAGGGTGTGCACTAAATATATAAAAATGCAATCTTTTATTTGCACCAAGACAAAAGGAATTTGAGAAAAACAAACTCTGAAAAGGTTTGAACGCGCCTGCCTGAATTTATTTTCTATTTGTTTGATACAAGGACAGCACATTTTAATAAATATTCCTGTCAATATGCCAGAGTTAGCCAAAGGGCTTTTTTCATCTGCAGTTCCTGGCTAGATGTTAAAATCACCCTAAAAGATCAAAATAAAATTACATATTTACACAACCTTACGTAGATAAATTAAACCAAAGTAAACGCCCTGAAAGTCAGTCTCTATCAATAACCAAACAAACTTGCACTTCAGTGTTTCCCTTCATAAACCAGAAGTCCTATCTAAACGCTGGGTCCATGGACTCATAAAGGCAGCAGTTGGCTTGTATTAGCCTAATAACTTTATTCAAGCTTACAGAAAGAAAGCTTGCCTTTGATTTTATCCTATTATGCATGTTACAAGACTCAAATAAAAAAAAAAAAATCTGAAAGTTACGGATTTGTTGTTGAACATTTGCTTGATACCAAGTCATCCTCCCTTTTTTTTATAAGACTCAGTTCATCATAAATCCACTCAGAAACACGCACACGAGAATAATGTTTGAGAAAAAGCAACAACAAATCAAAAAGCTGTGGTCACGCCATAGAATTCTTTATAGGCAATAATGATGTTTTCTCTAAAACCTAAAAGGAATGAATACAATAGTCACAGGTATTCAGTGAAGTAGTAAAACTGTTGTGTTGAGGTAGAATTACTCTTTATTTTTTCACATAATCTGACTTTTTCACAATATATGAGATAACATAAATGTGATTTTAAGGGCAGAATGAACGTGTTTAATTCTCCAAATAGATATGCTATTTCTGTTTCAAAATCCAGAAAATAAGAAAAAGTGTGTATCTTAATGAAAACTTAGAGCTTTTTTTTTTGTACAAGCAAAGTCATTTCAGACTTTGCCATATGAGTAAGATGTGTTCGAGGACTTTTTTTTTTAAGTCTACCAATGATTTAAGTTTTCTTCAAACCCTTTGACTTTGATTTAGGTTTTAATGGCTGCAGCAGAGTTAGCAGCAGTGAAACTCCTCCATGCAATAGCTCAGCTTTTGCATATGCCAGATGTTAGGCTGCATGAGAGTTGCATATGAATTTGCAGCTGCATCATAATGACAAGACTGGAAAACAAATTCAGATTTTACAGCTTTTTTGGCAGCACTGCACTCTGCAGATTAAACTAAGCTATTTTCCAATTGCTGTTCTGTAATAGTTTAAAAAAATGTTTTCAGAGCGCAAAATTATAACAAACTGAATTTCTGTTATTATATATTTTACAACTTTGCTTATATTTGTGTAAATACAATTTTAGGCACAAAACAAGCAGGATCGTTTAGACTTATTTTGTTTGATTCATTCATATTTTCTGAGCACTTTGTTTTGACATAGTTGCAAATAAGCAGCATTTAATCACCAGACTTAAACATCTCTTTGTTTTTCTAATGATAATTTAATCTTTATGCAGAAAGATAGAAATATATATTTTTTATCTGCATCAGGCCCCCACTTAGGGGGTTTTCAACATTTATCAACAACAATTGTTTTTTTTTTCCAGAGGACTGACAGGAAAAACATATAATATATGCATTTATTTGTGTTGAATTTGCATGATTTAACTACAAAAATCAGTCAGTATTCTTCAGTAATTGGGGCAGAGCAGACAGGAGTGTGGAGGTAAGAGAATGTCGTTTCTTAACACTTATTGGACAAGTTAAATATATCTTAATTGCTGTGCAGGCTAGAAATGTTTAGTCGACAAACTTTGAAGTTGGGTGTTCCAAGGTTACAGCTGCTTAATGAATAATATGCTTAAGTCTCCATTTTAAACACAAAATTGCATTTCTTGCCTGAGTTTTATGTGGAAATGGAAAAAAAAGCAAACTGAAAACATATCAGGCTACCTGGGAGACTGAGAAGCCCCTAAGGTAAGTGTGACAAGGTTAACCACAACAGCAGATTTGAAAAAGGTGAATGAGGTTTATTCAAGCACCACTGCAAACTTCAATAAGCCGGTGTTTGGCATTTTGTGTTAGTGCTGCTGTGTCAGATGTCAGAGGAAGACAATGACGAGTGACAAAAAGCAGTAGAATGTACACTACAGGACAAGAAAATCAACTGATCACTCAGGTCTACGGATGGGTAGTGCTTGGACTTAATCTGGTGTCTGTGCCGAATCTGTACTTTTAAAACGGTTCTGGTGCCTATATGGTGCTCGAACTGGTGCTACAAAATTTCAAAAGAAGCAAACTTTTTCCAAAAACATTTAGGTGTGAAAAGCAGCACAAGAGGAAGGTGAAGGAGAGGGCTTGAACAACAGTCTGCACTGCAGCGCTGCATGTCCGTTTTCAAACAGGCGGACGTAAACACAGATTTCTTCGCTCATCACCATGAGGTTGGTCTTTTTTGGGAGCGTTGTTCCCCATTCTGCTCCGTGACCACATACTGTGTATGAGAACAAGCCTTGTATATCCAGCTGAACAAAAATTTTTCGATGGAGTTAATAGCATTGATGGGTAATTAAAGATTTTTAAATGCTTCCGTGAAAACATCTTTCGCCGTTAAATTATAACTGGATATACGCATCAATTACCTGTCCACATCAACCAATATATTGAAGCATCTTCAACAACAACACATCTATTAGAATCATGGCTATTTCCATGTTTACATTTATGGATATGCATTAAACACTAAATAAACCTTTGACATTGCTGTTTGGACATGTAGCAGACAAGTATCCCATTGCGTTGCAGTCCCATCATGCCCTTCTCTTTAAAAGCCACAATTTTTTTTTACAAAGAATACTACATCGTACAATCCGTTTCGAAATCTGCAAAACGTCCTCATCATATTGATGAAATTATCGTGGTTTCCTTGTCTGATTGACTGTAGAAAAAATTTCACTTCATCTCAGCGTGTATCATTAATTATCATGTAAATTAGATCATCTATTTATAGTCAGTTGTATTTCCAAGAGCACATGCACTAATTTCTAATGCCATAGTAGATACCAATAAGAAAAAAAAAACGTAAACTAAACTAAAAAATAATTAATTTAACCCAGTTAGGTTTCAGTAGAGACTGTTCGAGATGACATCGAGACAACTGTTGTTGTAAATTTGGGCTATACAAATAAAATTGAATTGAATTGAATAGAAATTTTTGCTACTTCTTGTAATGTAAAATTTTAGCCTCAGTCACGACTACCCTTACAGATGGATATGGGTGGTCTTCTGGCAAAAAAACAGCAGACCAGTATATTTAATGCAGGTGACCCACACAAAATATAAACATCATAGACGGCTTGGTGAACCCGTGGGGCCAAAATGTTCATGCACAATATTTTTTTAAGGGCATGCTGTGGACCGGTCGTAGTGAACAACTAAGCAACATGTAAGAGTAAAGTGTGAAATCCTGCTCACTGTACAAATAGACCCATTACTGCGGTTAGCGTGATGAGTGCACACTCCTTGCTTGCAGCCTGATGTTTAGAAATTAGGAAATTAGACAATCAGTGAAGTTTGTGTGGACATCCTACGCGTCCATGGGTGCAGCATTTGTGCACGGTCAGTATGGAACCAGTACTCGCACCTTGCCAACATCTAGAGTGTACAACAGGACACTGTATGACACCATCACCTGTACGTAATAAGTGCGTACTCCTTCCATTAGCCTTACAATTACTTCCCGATAAATTACCAAACGCATGACAATGGTATGTTCCAATTTCAGGAGGTGGCTGTACAACCCTTAAGGGAACTGCATTTCCCTTAAGATAGCGGCTTCTCATCTCTACAACCCTCCACAGACCCAGACAACCCAAAATACCAACAGTTTTCTAACAGACATCTGCAAATATCCAAAGACTAGATGGCCACAGGCAGATGTGTAGGAGACCTCTATATACAAATGTAATTCATTATCGGTAGACCTCCAATAAAGTAACAAAATAGATTTGTCTGAAATGTCCAGTAGACTTCTACAGTAGACTGATATTAGTTCTAGTGATAAAAAACCATAAGATGGATATAGCTTTAAGCTGTTCTTAAGATCCCCAAAAAAAGTCGACAAAGTCTTTATTCCATTATTATTAGACAAATTAAAGCATCGGCCTCTCATTTATAATGTCCATTTTGTGAATATCAGCGTCTTTTTTTCTTCTTCCAAGAGTTCTAAATTGGCCTTCTTGTACTAACAATTACAATCACTGCTGAGCAATTATACTTTTTCATTTTTTGACTATGAAATGGTTCAAAGCCTGGGGGCTGTGAAAATATTTTTTTGGCACATTTTTATTGACTGGAAGAATGAATGGAACACAAAAAAGCTTTGCCTTGGCCTTTAATAACTGCTCAATGTTTGAAAGCCTCCTTTCAACAGAATCCTGTGATTAGTTTTGTTTCAAGCAAAATCACAGGTTGGATATTATCTGGCTGTCTATCAAGCATTACATTATTTCCACATTAGCCGCTGCAGAGCCTTCAATTTGTGCACAGCGCTGGCGGTTGTTCTGAGCTGCAATATCAGGATTATCTGACTGTCAGACACGACGTGTACCAAAAGACAGTCGCCCTGTGCAATAAGAATGCTGCATTTGCAATTAAATCTTTTCAAATGTTCCTGGAAGGCGAAACAGAGGGAGCAATCTGATTAGCTGTTTTGATGCAGGAGCTCAGCAAGAGCTGCTCTCTGCCTGCCATGTTGGTGGAGAGTGTCTGTGAATCTGTAAAACAAATCCACTGCATTACATGGCGTCGAGTTTGTGATCATGTAAATGATGAATGTGGCCTCATGCTTTTCCCACAATGCAAAGTACCACATGCACCTGTACTATATGTAAATGAGTTCATGGCAGAAACAGGCAATTTTAAGTCTGGTTCATCTTTTATAAAGAAAAAAAAAACTGTCTTGCTACAATCAAATCCTTTTAATCCAACACATGTGTTGTTTCCATACAAAGCCACAAAGATCAAAGACTGACAAATCTATAAGCAAGCATAAGTTCACACTCGTTGACATCCAGCAATGCATGGGTACCCAGCAATACGTTTTAATACATTTAAGGAGATCGATAGGCTTTCAAGAAGCCGGTAACACCCAGGTTGAGTCCCCGAGGCTCTAGCCAAGTTACTCAGCACTTTTCTTGACCACTCCAGAGAGGCCATTCTGGGCTTTGAGCCAAGAGCCAAAGACTGGAAAGCAGGAATTGGACAAGAGCGAAACTTTGGACCATAAGTTTGGAAGCTGCTCTATCACTTCTATGGCAGGACCCATTATTATCCTCTTAATGAAAGCACAGTTCAACTGAAATGTCTGGCTGAAGGTCCCGTTGATGTTTATCTGCAGATTGAACTGGACTGTGAAGCACTTAAAGAGTAGCACATGCTCACACAGTATCCATCAGTCACCAAATCTGCAAGTTGTCCCACTTAAAAGATGAGAGATTTCTACTATTTGACTATTAAAGAATTTAAGTGAAAATAAGTTTCAACAAACGAATCAGAATTTTGTCTCTCACAGACCTGTTTCTTCTTCTTTAAGAAGCACTTCTATCCTTTACTCTTCACCTGTATTAATGTACCGCTAATCTATTTCAACTGGTAAACTGTATAAAAGAAACCCTTAAACAGTCAGAGTATAACCATCATGACCAAAGAGCTGTCCAACGACACCAGACTGTAGACCTAAAGCAGACTGAGATGAACCAATCTGCACAATAATTAAGCATCTTGGCGAGAAGAGATCAATTGCTGAAGCAAATATTAGAAAAATGAAGAAATACAAGATCAATGCGACAATCTGCCTCTACCTGGAGCTCCATGCCAGATCTCACCTGGTGGGGAACAAATCATCTTGAGAACGGTAAGGAAACAGCCCAGAACTAAACTGGGGGAATGATGAATGATCTGAAGAGGCCTGGGACCAAAGCAACAAAAGGTAACTATAGTAACACTCAACACCATCATGGATTCAATTCACGACCCCCTGTTTAAGCCAGATCATGATAAAAACTGTCAAAAGTATTTATATCCTCATGTTTGTGAAATAGAATAATATAAACATGTAAACACTATTTTTCATTCCAATTGTGGCTCCATTGCTTCAGTAAAAATCACTTTTCTTTTAATAAAATATATTCAACAAGCTAGGATCCCAGCATAGGGAAGCCTTAACCTTTTAAATAAGAAAACAGGGTGACAGAATAAACATTTGTACGTAGATGTTTGTAAAAAATGTTCAGAGATGCGGTTCTTTTGACAGATTTTTCTGCAGCTGATATTCTGAAACCTCATATGCAAACATAAAGAATAACCACAATAGCTAAAGAGCTCATGTAGATATGGAGACAAGCTTTTAGTGAGCTCACGCAAAAACAGAGATTTACTACAGACTCTTTGTTCTTATATTCGCTTTAAACGTATTTTTGGAGACAATGGGACCATGCACAAAAAAATGACAAAACATAAATTCAACCCTTTAATTTATTTCAGGGCGATACAAATACATAAATAATTTTACTTTTAAGTAGATGCTACATTTACATCATTTTCATCTGAAAAGTAGTTTGTCGCATATTGGCGAAAACAGGGATTAAGGGAGTTAAAGCTATAATTTACCCCAGTATTCCAAATGTTTTTCTTAAAATAATCTAAACAAACTGACACTGTCTGCATTAAATGGAATACTAATTTCAAGGTGTTAGACATTTAAGTGAACAGCATTTGGTGAATCCCAAATACACTGTTATAGAGTTAAATTATTATTTAATTTTATACCTGCAACAGGAAATACTTCTAATGAAAGGTGATTTAAGCCCAAACTTGGATCATCTTTTGATCCATTTTAAAGCTTTCCCAGTGGTCTTAATTATGATGATGCCATTTTAGCCAAAATAAAATTCTGAACTCGTTGAGTTTGCCAGTGCAAGGGTAATCCCACTACTTGCCATTACAACTTTCCGTGTTCATGGATGTTTAGCAGACTCAGTGATAGCTGTTCTGTTAGTACCAGTGATAAAAAAACAAAGCTGGAAAAGTTGGTCGCTATGAAATTTACAGACCAATAACTCTGGCCAGTATTCTATCAAAACTCTTTAAAATCATCCTGCTGGACAGGATTACAGCGTTTGTAAAAATGACTGACAATCAATTTGGGTTTAAAGAAAAGCTAGGTACTGACATGTGTATATATGCTGTGAAAGAAATGATCTGTAAATATAGGAATTTAAATTCCTCTGTTTTTCTGTGCTTTATAGATGCCTCTAAGCATCTGACAGAGTAAATCATACGAAATTATTTATGAAACTGGTGAAGAGAGCTGCGTTGTGCGTATTCTGGCATACTGGTATGGTCAACAAACAATGCAGGTTGAATGGGGAAACCAGGTATCGGAGCATTTAAATTTTGGGTTTGACTGAAGGTGGCATCCATGTGGACATGTTTAAGAGACAGGTTAGCCTACTTACAAAACTCCTGTTTGTGGCAGGGATAGCAGGTAAAGCTCCCCATTATCTGCACACCAAAGATATAAGAGCCCATGTCAGTGCATGACTCAGCCTCATGCAGTAACCCCAAAGGGTCTCAGAACCTCATTCTATGAGGCTCCCTCTGCATTGTTACCTGCAGAGATGGACTAACCCAGATTGAATCCAGCCACAGAAGTCCAGTGACTGATCAGCTCCAGTGTGAGAAAGCAGAGACGGAGCGCTGTGGTTGACTGCATCACAGGCAGCAGAAAGGTCCGACGGGTTCACAACTAAGGAGCGACCAGCAGGATTTGCTGCTCAAGCTTTTTGTCAAAGACAAGAAAATCATTGATGTGGAGTGACCACTTTTGAACCCAGACTAAAGATATCGAGAAGGTTATTCAGACTGAGAAACTTTGGGGATTTTTTTTTTTTTAAATGGCTCAACAGAATTGTAAGCAGGAAGACAGAATCGGAGTTATAAGCAGAATTGCTGAGTAAAGCTTTAAGATGCTTTAAAATATTTAACAGTCTGCATCAAATATAAATATGTGGATTTTTTTTAATACTTTTAGAAAATTCAATTAAAAAGAGATGTATGATGATGAAAACAAGAACGACTTTGTTTGCGTGGAACATAGATGGTTTTCAGATAGTAATTGTTGAAAACTCTGACGTTTTGTTGAAAACGCTGACATTTGCAGAGAATAGTTGCATCACATAACAAGCTCAGGGAAGAATTATCCATCTTATCTATTTTTATCCCCATCTACCTTGTCAGAAAAGTGGCGTTTCAATGTGTACCTCATAGCTTTCATACATAATTCAGCATTGTGCTTTTTATCTAAGGTGCATTACAGCAGAAAAATTGGAAACTATGATGTTTATATTATCAAACAAAGCAGATGAGGTTTTTTTACTATACAGGTCAAAAAAAGCTGTTTTAAAGAAAAAAAGTAATGCACTAATAATGAAACTAATTACATGTGGACTTTTTGCCCTTTGCTTATGTTTTTTCAATCGAATTTCAAATGGGCAAAAATTCGGAAAAAAATGTCATTGTTAATAAAGCTTTTTTAGGAACTTTTACAATATTTGGCAAAAGGACACACAAGAAATATTAGGTATGTTCCTTGGGGGGGGGGGGGGGGGGTCACATTAAGCGCAAAAATATGCAGGACAGTCAGACAGGCAGAGGTAGGTCAGGGAGAAAGTGAGCCACATTACATTCACCAGAGCCAAACCTGCATCTGCAGTGATGTTCTGGCAACGTCTGCCGCTTTGGCCCAGCTACTGTGTGAAAAGATTCCCCTCAGGGATGCTGATACCGGTTCCTGTACCAGCAGACCGAGGTACTTTTTCACAGCCAACAGGTGCACAGACAATAACTCACTGTACCAAAATTCAAACCGGCATTGTTGTTTCAGTAGAGGAATTTCAATAATGCTTTTTCAGTTTCTAGAATGCTTTGTTACAACGGAATATGGGCTATTGCTTCATTCCTAATTTTTTTATTGCTGAGGTCAAGTTTCAAAAACTACAAAGTCTGATATTTTTGAACATGGTTCTTTGGAAAAATCACTTCTTAAACAAAATGAGAAGAAATCCATCCAGTCATCCGACTATCTTCTTCCGCCCATTAAGGACCGGGTCGTGTGAGCAGCAGTCTGAGCCACTTCCTCCAGCTCTGCTGGAGCTCCTTCCAAGGTGTTCCTATGCCATCCGAGAGACATAGTCCCTCCAGCGTGTCCTGGCTCTTTCCCGGGGCTTCCCCCCCAGTGGGACATGCCCGGAACACCTCCTCAGGGAGGCGACCGGTAGGCATCTAAACCAGATCGCCGAGCCACCTCACCTGGCCCCTGTGGATGTGGAGGAGCAGCAGCTGTACTCGAAGCTCTGTTTCTCACCCGCTCTCTAAGGGAGCGCCCAGCCACCCTACGTAGAAAACTCATTTAAGCCAATTGTATCCTGGACCTTGTTCTGTCTTGACCCATAGCTCATGACCATAGCGGAGTCTTGGAACGAAAATCGATTGGTACTCATAGAGCTTTGCTTTCTGGCTCAGCTCTCTCTTCGCAACAATGGACTAGGACAGTGCCCGCATAACAGCAGACACAGCTCCAATCCACCTGAAATCCTGCGCCCCGATCTTCCCTCACTCATGAACAACAGTCCAAGATGCCTAAACTCCTCCACCTGGAGCAGGAGCACTGCACACACCTAGAGAGGACAAAAATACCTTTCTGCGGTCAAATGAACATTGAGATATTTCAAATCACACAGTCTCTAAACATCCAAACAGAAGATTCACCAAAGCTTTGTAGAATGCAATTCACCGAATAAGGATCGTAAAGAATATCTGCCTTTTAAATTACTTGAAATACCAGAACCATCAAGAAAAATATCAAACCATGTTTTTTTGTCCAAAATAGACTCAGGTGAACTTTCCTTTTCTAAATTTAAATAATCAAGTTATTGAAAAACAAAAGCAAAAATATTTTCTATGTTTTATGCATGATTTTTCTGTTTTAACAAAACAACTTGGGAAAAAAATATAAAATAAATAGATAAATTAATCAGGACTAAGTCAAAGATGAGGCTTTTTTCTTGGCAGTCATTATGCAGCTTTGAGTTCCACCCCCTTCCGCCTCCATGTGACCTCATTTATCCCTTTACTGAAACATGCCAGTGTTTGCCAAAAAACAAAGTAAAACCATAAACTTTTCAATTGGTTGCAGATTGGTTTATGATAAGCAAAGAGGACTGCCCTGGGAAGCTGGCAGGTTTGAGGTTCAAATCCCAGTTAGGACCCCCCTGTGTGGAGTTTCCTGCATGCAGGGGCTTTCCTCTGAGCACTGCAGCTCCCTCCACAGCTCAAACAGAATTTGCAGAGTTGACTGGTGACTCTATTCAGGTGGAGAAATGATTGTTTCCACACCTTCAGAAGGTACAACGTCATGAAGAATTGCCATCAAACCATAAAAGGCATTAGGAGTTGACAATGGGATTGTTTTTAATAATGCAGCGTTGAGAAATTAAGGTTTGAGCTGCAGCCACTCAGCCAGAGATGTAAAAAAGTTGGGAAAAATCCATATTCTGGTTTTGTCAGTAAGGATTTTTTGCGTGCCATAGTAGAATAAACTGTCGCTTTCACTTTAATGTTCATTGTATCTCCTTCGCACAGCTTCCATCCTTTACTCGCCTTTCCTTGCATCATCCCGCCCCCATTCTATCTGAGCTTCTCCAAGATATCATCTACAACCTGCTCCTAGTCGCAGGTTGACCCACATAAAGTTGAATTTAGCCCTTGGCCATGGGACAGTTACATTCACCGGGGAGTTGCATGGATTTTAAGGCTAATTTCACCAGTGCTATGTACCCTCAGTCTGTCTGCGGCGCAGGCCAATTTTGTCCTGGCAATATCTGGAATCCTCCGGTACAGGATTACCTTTGCTTTAGAAATTAGATGGATGGATAATTCCTTAAATACTGTATCAACTGCTACAAATGAATACGGGTGCATGCAGTCCTCTGATTACAAACAAACTGCAGGTGGAGACGCCCATCTCACACACTGATGTGCTTTCACACATACACACTTGCAAACCCATGGTAATGGCCTTTGCTGTAATTACAGTCATTTGTCAAAAGCATACCTTGATTTATGGCCAAATTAAAAATACACCGGAAAAGAAGCTGCAGGTCCCGGTAGCTGTGGCTACAAAAAGTGATTAATGCCGTGCCATTAGAGGCGTGAGAGTGGCATGATCTGGATATGCACCCTGCCATGCAGAGCACAGCAAATAGAAACAGTAACACACAGATAGAACAGTCTGTACCCAACAGGTAGAACACAGGTAAGGAATTGGGGTGGCTTTGGTCCATGTGGTAGTGAAGGATTTGGATAATAATGTGTTTCTATGGTCAGGGCAATTCTGTGTGAGAAACAGCTTCTGTGGTCCATTCTGTTCAGGGTGAGGATAACCTCCATTTCCAAGCAGATGTTTTTTTGTAATTTTCTTCTGTCTTGTTATTTTGTCTCTTACATACAACAGAGTGAGGGGGTTTAGTAATGAGCCTTAAAACATAACGGCACATTGTTACACAACAATAGCAGCAATGAACAGATTTTACCTGCAGGTTCTTATGTGGACATTCTCCTTGAAATGTCGCCATTTCTCCACGTCTGTGAATTCTTGTAAAACTGAAGTAATAAATTACGTGGAATATGTGTAATTGTGAGGTGTTGAGTTTTGATTTGTGCAGCCTAAAGTAGAAACAAGAAAATGAAATCCATAATCAGGTGCCGTTCTGTAAACGTTTGGATGAAATATGGCTGACAAGGTGGTAAACCAGAAAAGCAGCACAAAAAAAAACCAAAATACCTTTTGACACTCACCCAGAGGGATGAATTTCTGAATATTAAATAAGCTTCCCTTGTGTTGTTTGTGTTGTAATAAATGTCTTCGAGAACGTTACGGGATCTGAGCAGGACAAACCGAAAATGTCCTCATCTAAACTTAGAAAGCAAAGCCCAACGGGAATAAAGTAAAAATAAAACAGATGAGAGCGCTCTTCCATTTGTTCAAATTATCTGAAACCACTTGGCTATATCGCAATTCGAGTACTTTTAAATTGCTTCGGTGATAAAGTCTGCAAAGATCCAGGCAAGAGACAAAAATTGTGCCAGCACAGAGATCTTTAGAGCTCAGTGCAGTTAATAAGCTTTGGGCCTTTCGCCAGCTTCCCATCCACAAGCTACTACTGCAAGCAGTGCCAGACCTGGAGAAGACCTTCTTCTTCTTGAGGTAATGTTTTTTAGGTCAAGTCTCATGAAATGTTTCATTAGAAAATGTAAGTTATGCTAAAGGCTGCAGTGTTTTTCCAGAGTTTTCATGTTTGGGGGTCAGAGTCATGGTTTGCTCTGCAGGAAGCAGATAAGAAGTCTCTTTTTCTCTACACTATGCATTATCAGCAGTCAAAGTGTTATGCCCTTTAGCTCTCTTTTAGGTTACATTGGAATTGTTTGCATAATTGAAAAAAAAAAGGCCAGAAAAAGTAGCTTTTGCATACTGCAGGCTTAGTGTGAAACATTTTCAAGGAAAAAGTCCAGTTTTTGGAACAATATGGATGGAAACTAGCATTAAAATAACGATTTTTTTTATTTATTTTTTTGCTGTGTGAGTGGGCAACGACAAAAGAAAATGCCTGCAGCATTTAGCACAACTAAGGTGAGCTATAACACCCTCAGAAAAATCAATATGTCCCATTGCTGAATTTCTCTCTATCATGGCTGAACCCACAGAGGAAAAAAAATAAAAGAGCCATTAAAGTTACTTTTCAAGACTGAGACCCTCATTTATCCATGAGAAAATGTCATTTACCTCCTAGTCTGACTAATGCATCTCAGCCCTGGAGATGTTTGATATTTGGAACACTTAAAAAAATATGGCACTTCATTTAAAACAATAAATCAAATCCAAACTCAGGAGTTTCAGAATCCATGGAACCCAGTCTTCATCAACCTCTTCACTCATCTTCTAGACCTCCTTCCTGGCAGCCCTAACCTTAACATCCTTCTGGTTTGCCTTCATTGACCTCCAAAAAAGCTTACATCTCTACTTCTGATATTTTTCCCAATTAATCATCATGAAGTCACCTGTCGTGACAATAAAAGTACATACTGAGGCTCATCAATTCATGCTTGATTCGGTAGCAGGTTGTTGCGGCAGCAGTCTAAGCAAAGATCCCCAGACTTTTGTCTTCCCGACCACTTCCTCCAGCCTTTCTGGAGGGGACTCTGAGGTGTACCAAACAGAATAGAGAGTCTTTCAAGCGTGCCCTGGATCTTCCCCTGCATCCCCACCCAGTGGGATGTGCCAGGAACACCACCCCAGGGAGGTGTCAGTCTCGAGACCAGATGCCCAAGCCTCCTTAACTGGGTCCTCTGGTTGTGGAGGAGGAGCGGCTCTACTCCAAGCTCTCTCCGGGTGGCTGAACTTCTCACCCTCTCTCTAAGAGAGCGCCCAGCCACACTACGGAGGAAGCTCATTTCAGCCTCTTGAATTCGGGATCTTATTCTTTCAGACATGATACAGAAGCAAATAAACCTAGGTGAGTACTGGAACAAAGATCCACCAGTAAATTGAGAACTTTGCTTTCTGGCTCGGCTCTCTCTTTACCATGATTGACCGTCACAACGACCGTATAAAAGCGGACACCGCTCCAATCCGTCAACCTTGTGCTTCGATCTTCCATCACCTGAGAACAAGACCCTAGATACTTCAACCCCTCTGGGGTAGGAGGACCCAACCTGGTTACTTATGTGGTAGTGAATGGCAAAGTTCAACATTTGGCAACACACTCTGGTGTTTGGTTCTTACCAAGAATCATGAGAAATGAGTGAGTAAGTGATAAAATTGTTTTAGACAAGTTCTGAGAAGTTTTAGCATCACTGGGAGCAGCCTTTTTACAATTGCTGGCGCAGTGCAACCGAACTTGATGGAAGATTTGCTCTTGAGACAAAAGCAATGGTATGGTCTTTTTCTTGGAAGCTATGCATTAGCTTTTCTTTAAGCACTTCCATTCAACATGTCTTTTTTTAATGATAGCTTAAGAGACAGAGAATTAAAAGAGGTGATTAGAGATAATAGACGAAAGACAGAACTGAATCAATAGCCAACAGATGAGGAGAAAATAGCAATGTTACCAGGAACAGAAAAGAGTGACTGTCAGCACTGTTTGGTTTTGCATTTGTTTTGCAGATATGGCCATTAGCTGAGATGGATGTCCTTGAACACAGGTCTGCGCCAACAGGTATCTCTAGCTAACAGACCGCCCTTCCACTGGTAATTACACAAGGAGGTCTACAGCAGGTGGCACAGGGCTGAGCAGAATTAACATAAATCTGCATGTGTCACTGAGCCCAGCTGCAGCCTCTGGCACTGAATGATTCCCACTCACACTCTCAATTTGTTCAAACGCAACAAAAATGGTTAGTGAGACGATTGAATAACATCAATGATTACTTCGAAAACCAACAACTGGTGAATGTGTCAAATTAACAAATGGTTCCCCCTCCACCTGACATTGCACTATCACAGACATAAGAGCACATACGCTGCCAGAAATGTAAACAACAAACCTATGCCACTGTATTGTTATTGCTCCTTGAAGTACTGCAAACGTTGTCCAGTTACTAGCCCGTATTTATGACGTCATTTGCTTTCTTTGAAGCTCCTACTCACAAGGAAAACAAGTTTTTGTGCAAGAAAAGGAAAATAAAATTCAAACTTCCTTAAATAAATTTGTCTTCTGGAGATAAATCAAGATTATGGTCTCCAGAATGTTTAAAGATTAATGCATCTAAGTTATTGCCAGTGTGTATGAACCTGCAAGTATGCATGAGGCTAATGCATGGCTGTGCGTTTTTGGGTTAGCAGCTGTAAGCAGTGGGACCCCCGCCATAGTGAAAGGTGTTTCTGCTGACAGGAGCATATTGAAGGTAATGGAACCACTCTGTTGTTCCTCTGCAGAGCGATAAGGCAGAACGGAGTTCTGTCTCTGACTGCACGCACCGCTGAACCTCCAGATGACAAAATGCCTCACTGGCTGACCAAATCAAGTACAATAAAGCTGAAAAAGAAGAAAGACGATTGAAGGCAAAATTCACAGATTTGTCATATTTTGCTGTCTAGGCAGGAAAGCATGTATTTTCAATTGGAAAAGCCGCCTGTCAGGCAGGTGCAGCACAAGAAACGTTTGTTCTGTATCGAGAACAGCTCCACGAACAGTTTAACTAGAAATGGGAGCGTGCATTAATAAACTAAATCATCCCCACTTGGAATAGCAGTATTATCTCACCTCAGACAAAATGAAAACAGTGGGATGAAAAAAGTCAATGAGTTATTAGGTAAATAAATAAATAAATAAAAAGCTTGACTTGATTCAGCAATAAAACTGCTGCTAGCTGTCGGCACCTTGTCGATTTCTGTGGAAAAACATGTCAGATGCCATAACTCTCAGCCCCCTGAGAGAAAGCTGCTCGCTGGCCAACATTATTGCTGATCTCCGTCAAGATAAAGTGGAGGTGCACAGATAGGAACTGCTGCAGTAGTTCTCCACAGGAGAGAACACAACCAATAAGTTGTGGCAGCAATATGGAGTTGAGAATGGACCTGTGACCGAAATGGTGCAATCCAGGAGATGGTGGAGAATTTGAGTGGACACCTTGCTAACAGAAAGGCAGTGAAGCTGATTTACGGTGGTAAAGAAATGGAACTGAGCAACAAAGAACTCACAGCTGTAAACCAAGCTCCAGCTTTTACATCTTGGTAAATCTCACGTTTTGATAACGGATCTGTTGAGATCAAACAGGCGTGCTTTACAAAGACTCAGGGGCTGCTGGAGCTAGAGTCCCAGTCTTTTCACGGTAACCGCTGCACCGAGACAGGAATCCGACAAACTACTAAGCAGATGCATATCTGAACAAGCACCCCCAAGCTCGTTTTAGGAGTGGAACAAAGCAAAACAAAGAATAAAAGAGGGGCTTGCAAATATCATTTAGTCAAGGAGAATAATTCATTAGCAGACACAAGGAATCCTTTTGTTTTCTTTACAACTGAGGCGGTGGATTCATTCAGCTATATTTCGTTGCCACATCGAGTTTGACATGAATTCTGCTCAACTGTGAAAAACAAACCAAACCAGCTAAAACACCTGTTTCACCTTGACAGTAATACTTGGGTGCATTTTCTCTACAAACCAGACAAGCTGACAGATTTCTGTTCTGTAAAAATTCTGCTCTCAAGCGTTTCCACTGACCTTGTATTAGAGGCTGGTCTTTCAGAAAAGGTCCATTGTAGGCCACCTGGTAGTTTTTGACCTGGAAACCAGGAACACAGGCCTCCCGGCCGCCTTCCTCCATTCCATCGACATAAACAATCTGCAAAGCAGAAAAAAACAGCACTCTTGTCAGCTTTATGCACACTCATCAACTGTGTCGTCAAGAGACATTAAGAGGCAAGAAAAAATATGTATTTTGTTCTAAAAACTTGTCTTTATCGAGAATAAATAAATAAATGAAAAAAACAACCTGCATGCTCATCAAAGTAGTGGGTTGCAGGGCATCTTCTAAATCTGCCTCTGCAATGTTTTTAGCTGTTTGTTACACGTCTTAATGAAATTATTTAAAAAAAGTAATAATAATAATTAATAAATGGTTGAAACAGACTGTTTTACAATAAAGTTTCCATCACCAAGGGTTATTAAAACGGATATGAAATACAATCAATTAATCAGAAACAATTAAAACAGTAATTTTCCAATATTAAAAGCAGATATTTGACTAACTAGCCCCTTAAATGTGCCCTTTAATTGGAGGGATCATTAGTGTTTCACAATTTCAAAATGTGTTCTTTTTTCCTAACAATGAGGTCAGTGTGTCACAAGGTAATTTGAAAATTTTCCATTCAAATTTAAAGCCTGCATGTCTGCCTTCTTTTAGTCTTCATTGACTATTCATGAATGCACGTTTAACTCATTTAAGAATTAATTCATCTGCATACTCATTTAATGATTTATACAACTTTATTCTAGTTCAGAAGCTAAAGGTTAGCAAATTAAGCACAAATAACCAAATCTGTTGTTATATAATCTAATAATGTTTAAGACTTAGCATTTGCTTTAGGGATAAAGGTTATGTTGCATGTCAGAATAATAAGCTGTAGTCAAAAAATGTTTTAGTTGATGCCAAAAAAAACACATTTGTGCAGTTAAATGAAAATGCGGAAACAGTTTACAAAGGATATCTCACCTCTTTAAAAACAGAGATTTTTTTAAACAATCGTTTTTTTGTCTGCTCCTGATTCATAGAGATTTGAATTAAGAAATATGCAGAAATGTCATTTTAAGCTTATTTTTCTTGAAATATGTCCTCCATCATCAGAAGATTTCCTCAAGGACATGTTAAAAAGTTGTGTCTCTCTTTAAGAGAGACACAACTGACATGTTATTAAGAGTATCTTTTTATGACCTGAAGAACAAACTAAGAAGCTGAAATAATATACAATAAAGCCAAATTAGGAGTTCCATAATCTCTGAAAGTAAGCAGAAGGCCTATTTGTGTTCAGCAAACAAACTCAAAAGGTTCTGAAAAGGCTATGTAGTTTCACATTCGGTGTTCCGAAATTTTTGAGACTCTATAAAGAAAACTATGAATAAAGGATAGATGTTCTCCTCGTCTAATCCATCTAATGTCTTCGAATGGTCTTCCTGTACATGACTAAAGTGGGACAGATGAGAAATTAAGGAACAGTGAGTTTTGCTAGAAGTCGCTGTTAAATAGTCATTCCCTTCTAACAAATATTGTTGTTTAATGTCAAATAATGGAATACAAGTGTCCCTACTTGTAACCAAAGATTCAACAGAAACCAATTGTTTTTTCATGAAAACAACACGATCTGGAACTGTGTTCACACATTGCACACTTTATAGGGATCAACCAGGAATCTGTCAACTGTTACCACTGTAAACCTGCTTAATATCTCCAGTTCTTATTTAGATTGCTTGCTTTCTGATATACAGACGTCCTGATGAGTTTTGCAGGAATTGTCTTTGAAACAAAAAATAAAATGAGAGTTTTCACTTCACTGTATCTATCTACAAACCTTATTATCCCAAATACACCTATGTATGTTTTACAAATTAATGAAAATCCATCAGTATTAAGCTGGGCAAAGCAAACTACTGCATTGATGTTACGTCTTATAAACTTGCAAGAGTTTGGATTCCAGACAAAAGTCTGTCATCGTGATTAAACAGCTTTGGCAGACATTGAGCAGAAGAGGTCATTACGCACAGTTCCCATGATAGTAATCACAGCAGCCTGCAGACTTCTTTGCTCAACTCTATTCCAGAGCTTCCTGACAAGGGAGCATACAACAAGAATCAGTCAGTAAACCTGTATAGAATATATTGGTCAACCATAGGTCACAGCCAGGCGGAATTTGAAAGACACTGCATCCCATTCGAATCCCTCAGTTTTACACAGCAACACACATGGACGTTTCAGCATCCATTAAAAAGGAAAAATCCCGCCGAGCCCCGGTGACTCAATAGGAGAGCAAAAGCATTTAGACAGCATAATGTTAATGACAATGTTGTTTGCATAGACGACTATTATTGTGGGCATTAATCTCCCCCATCAGGAAATCATTGAAGACTGGTTCAGAGTAGACTTTGAAGGCCACATTCTTCACTTTAAACCTGAGCGGCTTCATTTCATTAGCAGTATACATATACATTTTTTTTTCCTCAAGAGCACTTTTTGTAAATCTGCACAAATTAAAAATGGATATTAAAAGAAAGGTGTGCACATTACTTAATTACATAATGATACCATAGATTTTTATTATTTTTTATGAAGGCACCATGTGGTTGTAAAGGAAAAACCTGAATGAATGTTTAAATATTCAACACACTACAATGCAGCAGCTTCACAATTCAGAAATTTTAGAAAAACGTTTTTTACATATTTGTACAAGCCTTTTTTTACTTGTACAGAAAATAAACAAGAACATATCCATCCATCTATCTTTAGAGAAGTGGCAGATTGTTAAACAACTGAACTCCTGCGAACGTTTTGTGGGGTGTTTCTTGTTTCCAAAATGTGATTCTTTTTTTCCCTCCCATCTTGTCTTTAGTTATTGACACATATGATGTATTTATTGTTAAGCCCCTAAACCCTGACAGACATAGATTACTTCCACATAGCTTTTATTTAACCCTTGTGTTATCCTAGGCACTTTAACATTGGGAGTGGGGTCATCTAGACCCACTAGACAGTGCTCTGAACTTTTTTCGTCAATGATTTGTGATCTTCACTGGTGTCCATGGATTACATGAAATCTTTCCACCTTTATCCACCTTTGTCATGGTAGGGAGAACACCTCAATGTAAGGGGGGGGGGTCATCTAAGATAGCACAAGGGATAAACCTGCTTTTGAACTGAATGAGACCAAGTTTAAAACTAAAGACATCATCAAGAGCTTACAGCATACAGATGATGGAGATAAAATGTGACTATTAGGGAAGTACAATGCTCTATACTTACATGTTAAAAGTTTAATATATTAGAAACTCTTCAGAAACATTAAAGTCAGAAATTAACAGCATAACATGAAAGTGAGTCAATATTTATAGAAATATCCATTCTTTGTTTGGACAAAATTCTGGACCCCAAATGCTTCCTAATGCCCTTATAAGTTTTTTTAAATTAAAAACCACTAACAAAAATGGAGTGTTAATATTTCTTAGGACTAAAAAAGTTTCCCAAAAAAATGTCAGCAGTTCACTGGACGGCCACTTGACTAAGGATCAGTCCAAATAGCCTGCTGTGTTAAAGCAGAAATGTTTAGTTCTTTATTTTTACTGCAAGTCTTCCAGAGTCACATTGGTCCATTTTGACTTTGGAACAAAAAGTGGCTTTTCTGAGTAAACCTGGCATGCCCTCAGGCTCTCAGTGACTCCATCTTTCTGTACAGCTCGTCCACCTGCAAAAAATAGCCAGACCAAATGCTCAGCTTGAGGCTTTGAGATGTCGATGGTCAAGTCCATGGGTGGGATTATAGTGGCTTCATAAATATTTCACATACAGTCCACAAATCAACCAAAACATTTGAGATTTTGATTCTTTTAAGATGAGAACATCTGCATTGACAAGTTTTATTTGTCATTATTTGTTCAAAATATTCACTGAAATGACTGAATTAATTCATAATGAGAAAACACTGATGCATGATGGGACTTTCCTGTTAATGACTGACGTGAGCTGATGGATCATTTTTGTTACTTTGAACAGAAATAACCTCAAACAACTGTTAAAAATCTTCTTAAGTTTACAATAAAGATGCCAAAGGCAAAGTCCTGTTCTGTGTTGCTCTCTAAGGTGGTTAATTCAAAGAAATGTGGGACTGTGGGGTAAATATGCCATTATATCCATGCCAGACACTCATATGGATAGAAAAATAAACACATGAAACAATGACTGATCTTCAGAATGGGCTTTCTCCTGAGCAGCCCAATAAAGTCAGGAATTGATTTTGGCTGAGTGTTTGATGTCAGTGGAACAACAGCACTGTTATGCAGGGAAAATTGGTTATGAGTTTGCCAGAAAAGAAGGCTGAATGAAAGGACTACTTTGGTCCAATCCCAGGTAAACAAAGGAACCTTGAACACATAAAACATTGTGTTTCCAGCAGAACCAATTAGCTGCCTCAGCAACGCTGGATGGAGGGAACCAAGTTCTGGCCTAATAAGATGACTGACAAAGAAACCTAGATGCAAATAATATGCTGGTTTCATAAAAATAATAAAGCAAAAACCATAATGAACAATGACAAACTGAAAATAGACCAATTAGTTAAGAGAAAGTAGGCATAAAAATCAAGACCAGAGCAGTTTGGTTACAATTCCTCACATCAAGATATCTAGATCTATGTGGTTTAAGAAAAATAAATCAAAGATGTCAATAAGGTTGATTTAAGTTATTTAGTTTTCTTTTTCTGATATGTTCAGGTTTGTTAACTTCTTGAGTTACCTGGCGAGTGACTTCCTGGTTTCCTACCTGTGGAGCTCCTCCTGGTCAAAAGAGGTGGCTAAAGGTGGAGCTGCCTCTTATGCAAAAGCTCATTGGGAGGATCCAACCACCAGGGACAGAGGAAGAGGGGGATCTCGGGTTGTTGAATTCATTTTTTGTTTGAATACTGTTAAGTTTATTTTAAGTAAAGATAAGCTTTGGTAAACTGATTTAATTTAATTTAGAACATTTCAGGTAAAACATGTTTTCTGGACAAGAACAGCTGACTTCTGATTCAGCTAGGCATGACTGACTGATCTTTCACCCCTAACCTCTTACTTGATGGCCTCTGCTGAGCCTCCAGGGTCAACAATCAATGCAGAAGGCCTTTTTCTGGTAAACAGAACAGAGACTGCAAGTAAATTAAGTGCACCAAGGAAGGAAATTGATTCTTTTAAATTAAAGCAAGAAAAGGCAGCGGAGCCGGCGATAACCATTACCCTTTCAGTTCACTTCACTATCGCAGTTTTGAAATGAGTATAATGACTTTTTAGATCCATTCTGTAAGTATTAATCTCCTGACAGAAATCCACAATCCCTCCCCATCAGCTTTGATCGCCCACTATTGATTAAATCTGAAGTTCTAATGCCTAGAACACAACAGCTCCATCATCCATTCGCCACATTAAGCTAACAATGAGTAAATTGATCAACACAAAATTTAAAAACGTTTAATCCCAACCAACTTTCTTTGTAAACCACTATACCTTTCATTTAGTCAGATTAAGAGCAGAGAACAAATCAATTAACATTTACATAAAAATGTAAATGTAAATTGATGTTTTTTTGGAACATGATTTCTTTTAATTAATTCAGAGTTTGTTTGTTTTTTTTTTGTTTGTTTTTTTAAGTGTTAACTTTAAGCATCTGTTGCATTAAATCCAAGGAAAACTGAGCAGTGAAGCTGTCCAACACAAACAGGAAAAACTCATGCAGCTAGTTTGTAGACTAACTTGGAAGAGGAAAGTGTTATTTCACTTCTAAACTTTAGAGGCTTTTATTTTAATTACATTAACTAAAATTTCCGTTTAGTAGGAAAGAACCAAAAATTATTCCTCAATCAAGTTTCATTTAAATAGTCAGCTTAAGGGGCAAAAATTGTTTTTTGTTATAAGAAGGGTCTAATTAGCCCCAGTTAATTTTCTTATTTTTTTTACTTCTATATTTTTTCTTTTATTTTCCCTTTTTTCAGTACGTTTTGTTTTAACTGTATTTTAATTATTGTGTGGCTCTGGAGGCCATATTTCTGTGTTCACCATTTTAATGTTGGATGAGAAAAGGAGATGTTTCCCACTGGAGAAATTACCATCAGACTCAGTTCAAGTGTGAAGGACCAGTTGTGTGATTAAAGCAATGACTTGGGAGAGCACACGACAAATGTCACCTCTGGGGGGGAAAAAAATCAATATTCCCTCAAGAATCCACTGTGAATCAACAGATAGAGACAAAGCAGGCCACTAAAGAGGAAATAGCAGAAGAGGGGAAGATGTGGAGAGTCATGCTGTGATAGAGCAGACAAATATGTAAAGAAACAATGGAGGGAGGACAGATTAAAAGAATAATGAAGACTTTCCTACTATGTATTTTGTGGCATTAAGGAGATATTTAATCATACTATTCCATATTAGAATATGGTGCGAGGACCTCTCCCCTCATGTTGCATTTGCTGTGTGGACATACTTTGTCACAAACTGTAGCCTCGGATCATCTTTAAACCTATTTTCCAAGCGATCCCTGTCAAGTTATTTTTGCCCCACTTGAAGGGGAAAGCATCAAATGGAGGAAATGCCAGCAGGACTCCACTCATGACTCAAGAACTCCATGAACGTGTCTCTTTTCTTTATTTGTATTTGATTTTGGACAGAGACCTTTTCCAGTGTTAATGAGTGGTTGAAGAAACCAAACAAGGTGAAAAACCTGTACAGAAATAATACTTATGAAAATATATTCTGTTTTACAATTAAATTACAAATAACTATACTTTACATTTCAAATAACAAAATATAATATTTCAAATTATCAAGTTTCACACAACAATAAACCATGATCAATTAATCAAGCAGACAGAAAATACATTTCAAAACAATCCACGTCTAAAGCGCACCGATAACGCGATAGACAGCTGATTTCTAAAGGCGCCCCTGAAACAGCTGATCAACCCCCGATCACTTCCGCATCTTACCGGCTGCCTCTCCACTTTTTTAGATGCCTTGGGGTGGATTTTCCTTTAATCTGACGGTTGGCCCGAACGTCTGCTTCCTTCAGCTCGCCTGTCAGATCAGTGATCACCGCTTTTGCGCGACACGTAAATCACCATGCGCTCACAGGCACGCCGACGCGGATTTAATTAATCTCACCTGTTGCGGTTGACCTACTTTTGGAATCTTAATTTTCTTTTCAAATATTATTCTTAAATTTTATAAGTCACTTTCGAAACATTCAATTTCCACCCTGATTTATCCTTTTTCCACCACTTTAATTTACATATAAACATTTTTTTGTCTTTTTTTTTTTTTTTCCCCAGCATTAAGTGAGTTTTGACCTAACAATCCCAGTTATTGATGATTATGCTGTTTTTATCCAAAATCAAAAAAGCGTAGTCGTTTTCTAGAACATATTTTCACCAGAGCGGCTGTAGTTCATTAGAAATTCACCTCTGAGTTGTGGGCGGGACCGTTGGCGCAGAGCAAACTGTCCCTCATTTCCCTCCCAGTTGCTGAGATCTCTCTGTTTACTCACTCTCCCGCTAACTTAAAGCCCTTCACAACCCCAAACTTACATTACCATTGCAACAAAAATGTAATATTGTTCATATCCAGCTGTACAGTTTTACTGGATGACTGCTCAGAGAGCGGAAAACCAAGACGTACAGTACATGCTTCTAGTCGTCTTCAAGTGGATGCATCGGAATGGAGCACAGCCGGAAGCTTGTGACCCGCCCAGCAACATCCCAGATTCCCTGTTCTTCAAACTAAATGTTTTCGTCTGCTCCTGTTTTACAACAATTTCAATAAAGAAATATGCAGCAATGCTATTTTAAGCTTACTTTTCCTAATGTGTGTCCTCCATCATCAGAAAAATGCTATAGGAAAATGTTAAAAACATCAAAAATACTATTAATAATTATACATTTCGGATTTGCTGCCTTATATCATTAAAGTTTGTCAAAATCAGTAGTTGAGATTTGTTATGGACAGTTTTTCATACATATCTGTGTGATCCTGCACATTCTTGGCATTGTGTCTGCAACTCTACATGCTTGCATAGTAACAGTTTATCAATATCAATGAAATTTTTTCATAGGTTTAATATTTTTCTGATTTGCTGCATTGGTGGTGGACAGTTTGCCAGAGCCTTGACATTTAAAAACAAAATACCATGGCACCATCTTCCCATCTTGCACTAACGTCGTCTCCATCAAGGTAAAATGTCAGCGCACACACCTCACTACAGGCCTGGCTGACCCATTCTGGACTCCTAACAACCACGGTGTAAGACGAAGCCGGAGAGCAAGGTGGAAAGGCTGGGAATCAATCAGAGTGGACCTTGGACATGCGGATCTGGCAGGTTAGCCAGGCATGGAGTACTTCAGTCATGAAACCATCTGGTTCCTGGCCCAGACTGCTGAACCCTGGCCACACCTGCTGGGTCTGTACAACAGGACCAGATCTGTAAACATGCAGCAGCAGCACCAGAAGAGGAGCAGCCAAGCGAGGTGGGATGGGACCGAGAGAAGCACCTCCACTGCCTGTCTGTATCTGTCACTGAGTGTAAAACTCAAACTAGCAGAAAGAGGACGAGTGGAAAGACAGCTGCATGAATGCACACAAACCACAAATGCAACTGTTACATGAGGACACGATGGTTCAGATTTGTTCATCTGCTGTTGTCCCACAAACGTCTCCAGACAAACATAACCCATGAGATAAACAACTCTCACAAGTGTCAACATTATTTTTTCTCAAAAATCATTAAATAGAACACATTTAGAAAACGAATATATTCATTTTACAATTTTTACAAATTCAAATATAAACAAGATTAATTCAAAAAGCAAACTTCCGTATTTCTGTATATGAGGCACACTAAAAAGCTTTAGATACATTAGGAGCGACCTATGGATTAACTCTGTTTACTGATGGCAGTGATTTTGAGACAGAGTTACATGATGCTCTATCTAAATGTTTGCTTGGTTGTTATTGTGAATAAACATATACTAATGTAGCTACTGTGTAGCATGTTATGAACAAGTTCTAGGGTGAATCTGAATTACTTTCCTAACTTTACAGCTTCTCCCTACCCCTACATTCATCCCTCCAAGTGGAGAGATGTGGAAAAAATACTGTTTGCAAATATGGACGTTACTACACTACTGTATAGTGTATTAGTACCGCTATAAAAACCGCTATAAAACTCAATACCTAGATCTATGTTTCTTCTCCGCATCACAGCACAACGCGGCAGAGGGATACCGAGCCCTAAGTCGATACGGCTCCTCCTCAAAA
This sequence comes from Oryzias sinensis, assembly GCA_037389245.1. NCBI lineage: Eukaryota > Metazoa > Chordata > Actinopteri > Beloniformes > Adrianichthyidae > Oryzias > Oryzias sinensis. The sequence continues at coordinate 2,603,838 of CM074499.1, forward strand.
AACATTTTTTGACACCACTACAGCTTCAAATGTCCCAACAACTGGAGCAAAGGGGAGAAGCCGTAGGGTAAGGGAAGCAATTCGAATTTGGCCCTAGAGTTATGAACGCTGTTAATAAAGTCTGTCTGACTGACGAACTTATCTCTGATTCTTTTGTTTCGCCTAATGGTCCTTATAACTCAGTATGCCTTATAAATGACATACATTCGAAAATGGGCCATTCCTTGACTGTGTGCCTTATAATTTATAATGCCCTACAGTGCTGAAAATACAGTAAAATTCAGCGTTAAAAGCAGATAAATATTTCAAATAGTAAAAATGACTTACTGTACAAAAGCCTGTGAGTGCTTAGCAAAGCCTAAGATGTTCTACATAAATGCAGGTAACATTGTAATTATTTTGGTTCTTTCTTGTGGAAGAAAGAACCAAAATGCAGGAAATGTGGCATGAAGGCAGAAATTCCAGCAAACATTTCTGGACCAAGGGACAACAAAATGCAGAAAAACAGGATGTAACGAATTAGAAAACCAGACCCTGTTTCCAGCTGCAGGTTAACTACTCAACAGAAATAGGCAGATGGTCTTTGATGGATGAAAACTGGTGACTGTGACTTTACAAAACACTAACACATGAACTGATATATGAAATATGACTTCTACACCTAACTTCTTAAGACTTGTTGTCTAAGTCTGTGGACATCACATTTTGGGTTATATTTCCACAGTAGTTAGCCCTGCTTAACTGGGTCCCTATGACTACATGTGCCTAGTGTTTTTGTCTATCCATCCATTTATCTATCAATCCACAACACCTGCTGAATCCCTTTTGGGGTCTTGGGGTTGCTGGAGACAACACGGCTGTTGTTGGGCTAGGACGACCGATCCTATACAAAATCTGTCTTATAAAAACCATTGATACAACCGTCAGTAGACTTGTTCAGGTTTTATTACTTTAAAACTCAGAAGTTGATGAAAATGAAGTTTGAATTGGACAGTTAAAAACTGGACAGAAAAAAACACCATGAAAGTATTTTAACGTTCAATAATATACCTAATGCTTGCTATTACATCACAAAATACAGCCAGTATCCCTTCAAAGGTAATGTGTGGTGGTAAGTGAGTAGGTGTAGCCCCTCCAGTATAGTTTTCTCACCACCATTTTGCTCAAACTGCCTCTCCACAGTTGGCAAGCTTGTCAATATTTCCGCCTCACACACCTCTCACTTTGCTGCAGAGAATGTTTGTAAAGCAAAAAGCAAGAAACAGCAAGAGCCTCAGCTGCAGCCAACAGCTGCTATCCAGGAGAAGAAATCTCAACACTCTCCTTTGTTTCCCTGTTGGACTTCGGCCCATCAATCTGAACGCTTCTTGCTGAATTGAGAAGACATATTCTTTCACCTTGAAATTAGTCTCTTGTCTAGCAAAACTCTTTGTGTCGAGTTTTGACTGACACAAAAGTTCTGCTGGAAGATTTCCTCCCCGACATCACTGACAGACTCCAATCCGCAGAGAACTAAAACTAACAGTTCCTCCCTGATGGGGAGATCACACCTTACCGAGTGCCAGTTATCAAGGATGATGCTATCACACTTCGACATCGACTGCAAACTGCGACAATCCTGGTTAGAATGTCTAAAAAGGGCGCTCACCTGCGAGCACAAGCCTTTCAGAGGGACAAAGTTAAGTGAGAAGAGGAAAAGAAATAGGATTTAGCAGAAGTCTCCCCTTTTGCTGCTTTGTCTGGACAGGCAGTGGGCTGCTCGCAGATGTTTCTTGGGGCCCTTTAGCCGTAAGGAATGAGGTCTATGTTTCTTCCCACAGTTCATCTGCTGTTATCAACGTAGCTTTCTTCTCCCCGGCTGACCTCCATTCATCAAAAGTACCAGCCCGCTGCCTAGATTCTGTCGTTAAGCTCTTCTCCCTCCACCTTAGGCTGACCTGCACTCGGTTTTTGTCCTTGTTTACAAGTCATTCAGGTGATCTCACCCTTTTTTTCTGTCACAAGTATGTCCTGCACTTTTTAGCTGACTTTGCCTCAACTTTTCCAAATTGCCCTTTTCTCTGTTCGTTTTTAGAACTTTAATTGCAGATTCTTGTCTTTTTACTACGTAACTGCTTCTTCCGTTGCAAAAATGTTCCTATAAGTGTGAAAAACCCTTTGATCTCAAATTGTTTAGACAAGAGATTCTAAAGAAAAGAGAGAAAAAACTACAATCTTTCTCTGAATAAAGAATTACATTTTTTACTTACATCATCATTATCAAACATCTGAGAGGCTCACAACTCTCTGGATCCTTTTCACAGTGATGATAAATTTAAATCATGCAAATTAAAGAAGTGATAGAGAACATAGTGTATGCTAACGGGTAAATGTCAAGGAAATACTAGAGGAAATTAACATCTAAGAGTTCTGTGTCTTCAACTCGAAAACCCCTCTTGAAATAAACAAATGATCTTTTTTTTTGTTTTGATGAATTGATCACAGAGAAACAAAAAAACTGGTAAATACAGCAACTTAGCTGAAAAATTGCCCTTGAGGGGAACAAGTGGGACACCTGTTTAAACACCAAAAATCAGTCACATCACAAAAGATGATGCATTTAAAAATGTAAGTCTTGTAACGTCTGATGTTCTAAAGGCGATAAAGAGGTGATTTAGTGGTTTTAAAGGTGGTATTACTGCTTATGAAAGTCAGTATGCATCAACCATCTTCCTAGCAACTCCGACCTCATCATCTGAATGTTGCCACAGAATGGAGATTGCGACCAGACGTCTATTCCCTGATGGATTTGTGGATTTCTTGACTTAAACAAGATATTGACAGCTATTGTCCTTCATGTGTGCTCTTGACTCTTCAAAAGACAGAATATCCACCAAATACCTCATATGTTCTTGCTGATTTCTGCAGAACCCATTGAGCCACATCGCATCTTGTGCTTTTGGAAATTAATTGAATTAAAAATAAAAAGGAGTCAGACATAGCAGGAAATAACATGATGTTCTGCTCAAAGACCGTTCATTTAGTAGCCCATTTAAATGCAAAGCCACCACAGTTAAAATATAAAAGGGGACACATTAGCGCCTACACTGAGTCAGTCTGCTCTGACTGAGAAAGAGTGAAATCAATAAGCCTGCTACACTTCCCAGACAAACTCCACCTAAAGCACAATAAAAGGAGACAGCCTCATTCTTTGAGGGTTTACGAGAAAGATGCCGAGATGTGGCCATTAAAAAATAAAACCTGAGAAAGATTTGCTGATTAAATAGATAAAAAGTCCGCATCCAGGCTGCAGGACCTTCATCAGAGTTGGTGATGAAGCACCAGTTCAATTTTGCTAAAAGACCCACTGCGAGGAAAAAACATCTTTTTGGTATTTTTAACATGTTCTTGTGGCCTTTTTTTCTGATGACAGAAAACAAACGGCTCTTAGCTCCTCGCCAGCAGTGACGCATCCAACTCAGAGGTGAATTTCTAATGAACTTCTGCTGCTCTGCAGAAATTGTGTCCTAGAAAATAACACAGGTTTTTGCCTAAAAACGGCACCATCATAATTAAAAGACCACTGAACGCTTTGAAAATAGATCAAAAGATGATCGTGGTGGCTCTTCAAACATATTTGTGTGGTGTTTAGATTTTTATTACAAAGTTTTTAAGTGTGGCAGCTTTGACATATTATTAAAATGGTCCAAACCTTAATCCATTTATCCCTAATATGTGAGGGTGAAAAACAAAAGTCAAGACAAAGTGCAGCCTATTTGTTTGACAGACCAAATGACTAAATAACTTTTGCTCTTAAGTACACCTTGTGTCAAAGTCAAATATTTTGTGAGAAACTCAGATATTATTTGCTTCAAGGAATGTGCATTTCTGCAACCTGTTGAAAACTATTAAAATAAAAATAATCCTTCAATTCCTCTGAACTTTTGATGGTAATTAAATAATCATTAGTAATCAGTCAATTACTCAGTTTTTTCACAATAAACGCCTTTTGAACTGTATTACTCCACAAAAACAGCTCACATTATTACATTCTACTGGAACAAAAATGTTGAAAAAATAATACAAAAAACGTATTTATTATTTTATAAAGCAGTGTTTTTCAACCTTTTTTGAGCCACGGCACACTGTAACCTTGACAAAAATCCCGCGGCACACCAGCATCGAAAAAGCTGGAAGAAATGAAATAAAAGTTAAATTAGAAAATTTAGAAACTGTTTGTCTGTTCGTTGAGGTTTCAAGACATTTCACTCGGACGACTCATTGTGCGCTGAGACACTGGCCCTTTAAGCCAATGCATCATGGGAGATGTGGTGTGAAATGTGCCGAAAAAGGGCAGAAAGTCCCGCGTCTGTGAGCTTCATTGTTTTGTTCACTTGTTCCACGGTCTGACACCGGACTCTGTGGAAAGCTACACCGCTAAAGACGAGCTTTAGCTGGTATTTTTGTTGGAACTGAGAGACTTTATGAGCAGAATTAAGAACAAGGAAGTGGAGACTTTAACCACTTCTGATTGGTCAAACTGATGACTTGTGATTAAGCCTTCAACAATGATTGGCAGAGACAGTTAAAGGGGCGGGACTTTTCCGCAAAACGCTATAGCTGCAGGTAAATTGCGCTACCGTCATTCTTATCAAAATGTCTTTAATAGAATCAAATAAACACAAAGAAAAAGTAATTTTAAGATCTTAACAGGATACAAAAGAGGAAAATGTTAGTTTTTTCTCCAGTTTCTCTCAGGGACCAGATGGGTGCATCTTGATTGTAAATGTTAAACAGGAGCACGACTATGTAGCTTGATGGTCCTGACAGTTCGATAAGAAAAAACAGAGCAGAAGCAGAAATGTTGCTTTTTATCCAAGAGGCCTTTTTTCTTTCAGGATAAAACAAATAACAGACAAAACTAACACCATTCAGGCAAATACAATAAGAAAAAAAATGTAAATTTGATCTAAAACATGTTAATTGGAAACCAACTATGCTTTTTTATTATTATTCTATTACCTTAAGCTTTTTACACGTGGGCAACAAAAAACATCAGTACTTTGTGTTTTTAGCTGAGTTTATCATGATATAAGCCGCCCACACAGCAGTAAAAAAACAACATTTTGGTCCAGCCTCGCTTCAGCTTTTTCATGTATTTCCCGTGCCCCTGCTTCACTCTACGCCATCTTTTGTGCCTTCTGTATAAAAATAAGTCCATTGTTCCTCTACTGTGAAGAGCACCATTTTCATGATGCTTCTCTCAAATGTTCGTGGACAGAAATCTTCTGCAAAAAAGACTCAGCACTCAATTCTACTGAAACTACTTTTTTCTTGCTTCAAGCAACACAAAAATAACTTGACATAGGAAAACATTTATTCTGAAACATAGTTATGCAAATAATAAAGGAGTAATACAAACAGAGTATGCTTCCTTTCAAATAGTTAAAAATCTAATTACACTTTAAAAACGTTGATATTTTAGCTCCTAAAGTTCCTTTTCTAGCAAAATATATTTTTACTATAGGATCCAAAAACACTGAGGGGCCGCTTATCAGATTTACAAAAATATTAATTTAAAAAGTCATACCGGCATTATTGTATAGAGTGATTTTCGTGCCATTTTTCAAACAAAAAAAATGTGTGTTCTAAAAAAAAATTACCTTGCACTTGAAACAGAAAAAATGTACTTGAAAGTCAATTGCACACAAACCTGATCCAATCTAATAGCTTATTGGAAGAATTTCTGACCAATCAACCTTTATGTCCATGTCGGTGATTGGCTAGTTTTTGTGGCACATTTGTAATGCGGTGCCCTGCTCTGGTTCGAGTCCAGAATAGAGTGAAAATTGTTTTGATTGCATGCATTTTGGAGTTCCAAGTGCATTTTTCTGTTTCAAGAGCAAAATATGTGTTTAAGTACACAAATTGTTAAAGTTTTATGTTCAAAACAGAGGTTGTTGTGCTAAGTATAATGACACAAAAAACACTCCATACCTACAGGGTTTTTTGTCAGCTGTGTGCATGTATGGATCTAACTGAGGCTTTGGTTCACTTTTAAAAGAAAACTTGGCACAAAACAAAGAAAAACAACTTTTCCAGGTTGTCTAGACAGTTTTTTTTTCTTTTTCTTTAGCAATTCTGCACTTAAATTTCATTTAACTCAAATAAATCTTGATTCCATAAAGTAATTAAAAACAAACGTCTAAAATATTTTTATCTGACGTTGTCTTGTTTAATATTTGTATAACAAACACAAGCGAACAGCTACAGAAAAGCTCACTTTCTTACAATTCTCTGTATGTTTACATTTATTTTAGCTTGTTTTCATACTTTTCTATCATGTATAATACAATTTAATTCTTATCATATAAAGAAATGGTAAAAACAGGGTAAAACACCAAATGAGCTAAAGGAAACTACTGCATTTCCAAATATAACTATAATTCCCAGAGCCCCAGCCCGTCACATTTAGTATCATAGAAAATTGTCAAATGTCGTTGGTTTAGAAATGTCCTCTACGAAGGAAAAAATTGCATTGCTCCTAGTCAAAAGGATGTGGATGAAACCGTAAGGGATTTTTTAATTTTTTTTTTTATTTTGAATTTGTGGTTATTTTTCCTAAATGTACCATGACAGACCGGTTCTCCTTCAGACAATAATACAGACACCGACTGCTCCTGTGACCACGAACGGGATGAAGTGGAAAACGAGTGAATGCATTTCCTACCTGCTCCCAGAATTCAGCCAAACAGACGTGACACGAGGTTGACTTTTTAGTTAAAGCTGAAGTTAAAGTCCCATCAGTCGTCACAAACCAGGCTGTGTGAATTTTTTCTTAGCATTTGACCCATTGCCGGTGAAAGGGAGTTGAGCTGCAGTGAAAGCTTCGCTCAGGAACCATTTGAAGGTTTAACCCCTCTTTAATGCTGAGTGTCAGGCACTAAGGCACAACGCCCTTGGTATGGCCTGACTGCATTTGAACCCACAACCTCCCAGTCTCAGGCCAGACGCCCACCCAACAGCACAGAGTTTATGTCAACATCACTCTAAATCCCAGGCATGTGATTCCGAAGCTTCAGAAGAACATAGTGTTACTAATGGGTGAGATAAAATAAATTAATTTCCTTTGAGAAATCAAGATTTAAAGTATGGGGACAAGCATTATTAACCCACTCTAAGACCTCCCCGCCCAGCCAGAGCAACTCTTTAATTTTTCTTGAATGATTAATTCAGAAACCCACCCACCAATTTCATAACCTTTTTTTTTTTTTTTTGGAGATGGTTCCATTTTACCAAAAAGTAATCACGGTCCACTCTAGATAATGTCAGAGTTTGGGGTGAAAGCAGGCGAAAAAAATTAATAGTCCATGTCAAGTTGACCTTTTTAGAGAGCATTTCCTGTTATCAGTGGTCCTGGATAACTAGGGTCCCTTAGATAAGAAGTGCTACTGTCTCAAGTCAAAAGTCAGACTCTTGACAAAGAGAGGCTGAAAATGTGAAATACATATTCATGAGTTGTGTGCTTCTAAATGAACCTGGAGGTGAGAAGATCTGTCCAAGATTGATTGCAATTACAGTGTGCTAACGAGTTCTGTATATTTTAGGCTATTTTTCCTCCATCACGCTCAGAGCAGTTTACAGGTCTGTCTCCAACACTTCAAGCTGGCGACAGACACATGCACACAGATTGTGCGTTCACCTTTAACTGCAGAAAAACTGATATTCATGAAGGTAGTGTACTAAGCAGGAGCATCTGATACATTTTTCTGTCACAAATCTTTTTTAAGCCGTCAAGGTTTAAAAATTATTTTAAGAAGAAAAAGGACAAGCCAACAAAAGACAAAATTATTCAGACACTGGGTAAGAGTGTAATTTGTTTTTTTCAAGGGTTTTCCTCCATCTTTCTGGATTATTGCCAGTTTGAAAATATTTTTATTTTATTTTTCCGCATTAAATAAATGTAAAATTAAAAGAGCCTAAGCATAAGCACGTTTTTGAAGAGTTTGTTGATCTTTTTGCTTAGCCATGCTAGAGGTGAAGGTTATTTTCTGAGCAGTGGCCTTCACGGCTGGCAGTTCCATGGTACATGTGCTCAATGATCAATACCCTTTAACAGGCATGTTTCCATGTTTAGCAATGACAGTCATCTGTGACACTTCATAAAATATAAAACACTTTAGAGCTACCGCTTTGTGTGTTGTCACGGTCACAGTTCCCACCTCCTTTGGGGCTGTGTTGGTTTGTGTCGGTGTCTGTGTAGCAAGCTCAGGGTGGACCTGGTCAGTCCTCTAGAGCAGTGTTTTTCAACCAGTGTGCCGCGGCACACCAGTGTGCCGTGGGAGATGGTCAAATGTGCCGTGGAAAATTGCCCTCATTTACTGATCTAAAAACATTTACCATCTCCAGGATATCAGCTCTTTGTTCATCCAAACAGGTCCTGATAAAACACTGAGTGGTAAGGAATATGGAAGATCATAAAATACGGTAACGCGAATTAGCTGCAGCTATAACTGTTTTCTGAAAAGTCCAGCAGCTTTTACTGTCTCCACGACTCCACCGATCATTCTTGAAGGCTTAATCACATGTCATCAGTCTGACCAATCAGAAGTGGTTTAAGTCTCCACTTCCTTATTCCAATTTAGCTCATAAGTCACTCAGTTCCAACAAAAATACCAGCTAAAGCTCGTCTTTAGCGGTGTAGCTTTCCACAGAATCCGGTATCAGACCGTGGAACAAGTGAACAAAACCATGAAGCTCAGAGACGCGAGTCTTTCTGCCGTTTTTCGCAGTATTCACACTACATCTCCCATGATGCATTGGCTTAAAGGGACAGCGCCTCAGCGTACAATGAGTCGTCCTTAATAAATGTCTTGAAACCACAACGAACATACTGTTTGTATGTAACTTAACTTTTATTACATCTTTTAGAAAAAAACATTTGCAACTTCCTGCTTTTTCTGCCACAATTATCACAAAAATACACGTCAGATTGCCGGGGGGGGGGGGGGGGGGCTGCTTTGTTTTTGGTTTTTTGGGATGCTGGTGTGCCGCGGGATTTTTCTCAAGGTTAAAGTGTGCCGCGGCTCAAAAAAGGTTGAAAAACACTGCTCTAGAGGATATAAAAGCAGCTGGAGGCATTTAGAGATATCTCTTCCACTGGCTGATATCTAAGCCAGAGGACATCAATTCACTACATTTATTACCTCACTCAACATAACGCACACATCTGCAATTATGCAGACTTAGATACTTGAAGTTTATTTAGTTGGGAAATAAAAGTTTTTATTTAGCTTTATCTGGTGTTCCCTTCGCTTTCCATGGCCTGTAATTAATCATTTTTGACAACATGGGGGTTTGTCCGGGATTGCAATGATCTTGAATAGTCCATTATCATGATGCCAAATGGGTGTGGCCTCTACGTGGTATATAATAAACAATAATTAAAAAAAAATTAACATCCCAAAAATCTTTTATTTACAGATTTGTTTACTGGAGTAAACATAACATCTTTTTTTGCAGGACAGCTGTCCAAATGTATGGATGGTCTTCAGAAGATTGATATTGGTGTCTCCTTTTAGAGTTTGCATCTATGATAACTTCCTGCTACTAGAAGGAATCTTTAAAACATGAGCTGTTCCTAACAGTGATGTATGTGTTTTTTGTAATAGTAAGATCGGAACAGTCAAACTGACTGATAGATGTTAACAGGGCATATTTTAAGCACAGGTAAAACTACAGGTGGAAAAAAAAAACTCCCATCAACCAGCATCTCTCTTGATGCTACATAAATGTATTCTATATATGTGATTTATGTATGTCTAAAGAAAATTGCAATTTATCAAATAACTATAATAAAGCTATAACTAATTTTGGATCAAATCTTTGTGAGTTACCATTGACTTACCAAGCCTAGCAGCCGGGGTCGTAAACAGGATGTTCAGCAAAACGGTGAGACTCAGAAAGTTACCATTTTAACAGAAGCACTTTTTATATTAAATTTAAGAAGACCATTGCATTTCATATAATTATTTCTGATGAAATTGGTCAACTTTAAAAGTCCACTACCAACAGTGATAATGAATAAAGCTGTTTTAGTAACAAGGTTTTTTATTCAAAATGTAAACGACTAAATTGTAACAAACTGCCTTAAATAGCAGGTTTGGTTTGACTTTAAATCAAATCAAGTTTTTTTTTTTTTCCCAATGACAGCAGATTTATTTTTTAAATGCTTTACTTCTTCATTTTTTAGGTCGGTGTGAGCAAAAACGTACAAATTTATTTCAAGTCAACAAGATTAGAGGTGAGATGTCTTGAAAGGTTTGATATACAGATGAAACATGAGCCTTTAAGAGTCTTTCTTTAGCTCGCGCGGACCAATTCCAACAAACATGACGGAGCAGTGATGAATGCTGTTGCTCTGGAAAGTGGACTTCAACAAGGGAGGAGGGAGGATTTCATTGATTGCGGCTCATTCATCTTATAATTTACCACTGAATAAGTTGTGCTAACAAAGTATGATGAATTCAAAGCTTTTTAAATATGCATGTCTCACTTTGTATGCAGTATTACACTGTCCCAATGTGCTGAACACACACCCGACTTCACTGCACCGAGTCAATGCAACTAATCGAAAAACATTTTTGCATTCACCAGGGGTAATAACTTGTTCTACAAATCATCTGTAACATGTATGGTGTTGACTAATACAGAAATAAATCTGGTTAGGAAACGAGTCACTGTTATTTTTTTTTTGAATCACTCATAACACAGTCACCAAATAGATCCACAGATTAAGGCTTGTCCTCTTGCCTGCAGTCCTGCTTTACTTCATACAACTCAATATCAAAAGCAATAACAGTAAGTATTACAGCCGTCTTGATCAAACTTACAGACAACTAAATATTAAATGTGTAGGCTGAGCTCCATGGAAATAACACTGACAGCGCAGTGGATGTTTCTGCTGCCCCCTCCCATCCCACTGACCTTCCTTGTGTCTCCAAAGCGTGATGGGATGTTAATGCCTGTGTCTGGATGGCTGCCATGCAGCAGGCTGAGCTCTAATGGATTGATAAAAAAGCTCTGAGCACAGAATCAATCATGATATAAACCTGGAGAGAAGCCTGTTAAAGTCTAAGGAAAGTTCCTCTACTCTAATGCCCCTAATCTTCAGCAATTTTCTGCCGGACAGAAAGATTGCACTTTTTACTCTCCACCTGCCATGCATTAGGGAAGCCAGAATCAGTGCAGGTGACGGGCCAGAGGGGGACTTTAGGGATTAGGATGCACTGAATTCGAGGCTTTTCAGGAGGTCGGTAAGCATCCATTGGTTTATTGTTTGGTTTTATCAATCATTAAACACCAGTAGTGCGTCAGACAGAACTCTTACTCAATTAAAGCTGATGCTGTTAGTCTTAAAAGGAATCAACCAAGGGCAGCGAGCCAGTTTCTTCTGCTTCATCTCTGCTCTGCTTTTCAAGCTTCATCAGAGAAAACTGTTTCAGTGCAGCAGCTAGTCACTAGAAACTGTTGATATGAAGACACTTAAGCTGATCTCTTCCTTTCCTTTGCTTTACTGAGGAGCAAAAAGCTCTGCTGACGCAGCAGGAGGATCCTGAGGGCAGAAATTTACACAGTCCAACTGCAACATAGGGCAGAGTGATTCCTGCAGAAAACGCAACTATTTGGGGATTTTAAGGGTTTGGGTTTTTTTGTCAATCTGCGTTACCAGCAAAAGCTTTCAGAGCCAAATAGAGAGATATGTTCACGATAATGATTGTGCTTTGCAATGTGCTGCAAGTGGAGCTTTTTCCAGGTATGTAGGACCTTAATAAGGAGGCCGAAAAGTGACTTTGAGAGGAAACATTTTTTAAATTTGTAAAGCATTGTAAAGCCCACAATTTAAACATGTCGAAATGAGAAAAGAACAGTAAGAAAATTTGAACATGGAGGTGTTGTTTTCTTTTTTTGACCAAGGCCAAGCATCAATAATTCATGGACAGAATTTTAACCATTTTTTATCAGCAGCAATACCTGTGATCATTAAAGCTAAGGCCTTACCACATAGCCTTCATATGTCTTTTTAACGAGAATTGTGTAGTTTTTTTTTGCACTCATTGTCTTTGAACTTTTGAGACTGTAGCTTTAGTTTAAAACATTCACATCCGGCTGTCTGCATTGAGTCTAACTGGATCAGAGTTATACATCATTGACATCAGTTTTGTCAGGAGGTGGTTTTCCCCCCTACAATCACCATCTGCATAACCTATTAAAGTGAGACAATTACTTTAAATTGTCTATTAAACAATCTCATGCAAGAATGAATGACAGTTGATCTCTTCAAATATGTCGATTTTTGCAGTTTATTAGGTTGGGTTCTCACCCAAGCTCGGGTCGTCTACAGTAGACCTGTGATTTTGAAGGTCATAGCACTACACTTTCTGGACTGAGATGTCTAAGGTCTTTCCAGAGATTTGTTGTAGCCACTACTCCAGTTTAGGCGTTACAGCCCCAAGTGCCTGGGCCTCACTGTCACCTTCAACTTTCAAACCTTCTCCAGTTCTTCCAAGTTCCTGGTATTTCTCCAGTTTCTCAAGTTCCTTCTACCATAAAGTTAAAGTCCCATTAGTAGTCACACACCTGGATGTGTGATGCATCCCCTGGGGGAGGGGATGGGATTTTATCATTTCATTTTTAGCAGGAAGGCATTGAGCACCATGTTTGGTGTGACTGTGGACCATGGGTTTGTATTCACGACCTTCTAATCTCATGCTACGTTTAAACCGGGCTCGGAAATGTGTCTTTCGGGCTTTCACGTTCAAAACTCTTGCGTTTGCTGCGCTGCTACAAGTTTTAAAATCAATTTTTGGGCTCCACATAGAAAACATTTGGCTACTGAATAACATCGGAAGAGTTAAACCCGTTGAACTTTGACGAATCGGCCACTCTGATTTGGTGGTGACTTATGGATAGCATCCTTTGCAATTCACGGAAGTGCCAACCGTTTGAAAAACTGATCATGAAGGAGAAATTGATAAAAGCAACAGAAATTATATGACACCACATCTTTTTATATATCGGAACAGATCTGTGAAAGTAAAACCCTGGAGCAAGATTTGAGATTGACTTTGCTTCGTTTTTTTCTTGAACGCCCACCAGATGCCCGGCGTGGCATAGCATCAGGGCTGATTTTGCCATCATATAATTTGCTTTAGTAAGTAAGTGAGTAAGCAATTTTCTCAGAGAACGACTCACAAAATGCTTCACAATGTTAAAACAATATAAAATCAGACAAAGAACACAGAACGGCACAGGGAGTCTAAAGCAGGTAAAATCAAACCGACCGACCGACCGACCAACCGACCGACAGACACATTATAAACCTCCAAGCCTATGTTGGATTGTTTTTACTAAACAAGCAGAAATCACTGATCTAAAAACAACAACAGATACCGTCTTTTCCGGACTATAAGTCGCTCCGGAGTATAAGTCGCACCAGCCCAAACATGCATTATAAAGTAGAAAAAAACACTGATAAGTCGCACTGGACTATAAGTCGCAGTTTGACGGGAAATTTATTTGATAAAATCTGAGACCAAGAACTAATAAGTTTCACAACCTCATATGACATAATCATAGCAAACTGTTTATCTCCTTATTTCACAGTAATTCTTTCTCAAACTTATTTATTTATTCCTTTCATGAAGCATCATTGGCCAACTAATACTCTGTTTTCATCCTGTATTTGTAGAAACAGTTGTCATTTTTATTGCATTTCTGAATCTATGAAATCATTGGAAAATAGAATATTGTGTTTTTAGCCTTCAATATCTTACTGTAAAAAAAGGTTTGCTGATTCTCTGAGTCACTTAACATACTCTTAACACTTAACATACCTCATACATCAAATTGACCCAGGAACATCATCTCTGTTCCTCACAAATGAACATAACAGGAGGGTTAACAATGTATTTATTTCAATTTAGTTCTAATATAAGTCGCTGCGGAGTATAAGTCGCACCCCTTGCCAAGCTATGAAAAAAAGGGCGACTTATAGTCCCGAAAATACGGTAGCTGTCATGCAAATGTCCAAATATATGCTACTTTATGCAACAAATAAGAGGCAGCTATAGTTAAGTACATCAGTTTCAAAACATTTTCAGAGGTCAGAAAAATGTTCTGTTTTCAATTTTGATTTAAATAGATGGAATGGGGAGTCTCACATTACTCAAGAGGTGGAAGTGTGTGAAGCAAAAGCCAAAGCAGAGTAGGATGACTAAGAAGTGATAGGAAAGGTAACAGAGTGGAATGTGGGCTGGCATTGTTATATTAAACCAGAATGATAAAACTGTACATCCACAAACAATCTCTAATAGAGTCGTCAGGAGGCCCTGCAAGCTACAGCTCCCGAGCAAATGGTTCCCCCAATCCGCGCTGATGCCAACACAAGGACGCAGCTGCAACCGCCAGTTTTAATCAACACGCAGCAATGCTACTCCCACTCGGTGAGTAAAGTGGCTTATGCTGTAAAGCTTGGCTTCCATAATTCTAGAGGCTTTAAGCAATGCTGTGAAATAGGCTCCACTGTTGCTGGAACCTGCTGTCAAACTCCTCATGGCAGTTATGTCAAAGGCCACAGTATGAACTCTATGTACTAATCATCTCTACTAGGAGAAAAACAGTTTTTAAAATGCTTCTTTGAATTGTAAATAATGATGTATTATTAAACATGTACCATAAACCCCAATCAGTGTTTATCAAAACCCCCTGAGACCCCCTTGTTGGCAGTGGATTGAGAAGCCATTTGCCCAGGCGCTGTTTACCATAAGTAGTATGGCATGCTTGAACATTTCTGTCAAAGCGATTTTCCAAGAGCAAATGACAGATTTCTTTACAACTTATTTGATATTTCTGATGAGTTTCCAAATTTTCCGTGACAGCAGATCCATCTGCATGGAACTGATTTCCAAGGCAGAGGATTCCAAACCTTATTTAGAGCTACATCGCTAAACCTTCAAGTGCCGCCGGCAAAATTATGGAAGAAAACACTAAAGCAGATATTAGGAAGTGGTAACGTTATTGCAGTCCAACATTAAATCAGTCATGTTTACAAGGTTAAACCTCAGTTTTGAAAAAACGCCTACTGGATTTTATGGGTCTGTCTTTAAAGAAAACCTTTTTGAATAAATGGAACGAAAGTTCAATCTAAAAGAGCATCTATTATTTTAAATCACCGCATTACGGCATAAATGCAAAACAGCGCACTTCAGGATTTTAGGCAGCTGCAATGTATCAAGAACACTTAATCAGCATTATTTTTGGCCTCTCTTTAAGATTTTATTGAAGTGCCTCATCAGTTGTCTGCTCTTACTCATTAAAGCCACTCAGATGGCCGTTGTCCATCTGCCGGGCCTTTGTCATTTTGGATGAAAATGTCACTTCTCCCATCTTCCCCGGCAGCGCTCGGAGCATCTGTGTTTGACTGCCTGTCTCTTGCTTATACGGGCACTCAGACGGAGTTGCATCAGCTGGCCCATGTCCAGCTCGTCACGTCTGTTGTCTGATTAAATGACATGTTGCAGAGGTGGGGTCAGCGCTCTCGAGGGAGGTTCTACCCGTCAATGCCACAGGCCAATGGGTGCAGGGTCAGGTGCAGTTCAGCGGACGTTTACCTCATCACATCAATTTATAGGCTTCATAAAGGTGAACTTTACTGTGCCAAAAGTAATTTACAAGACAAGATCAGAGCACTAAAACAAAGACAAAGTAAACCATCATGTGACCTACAGCTGCAGCATAGTCTACGGAAACTGAGGCGGTTTTGTTCAAGGTCTGGCTAAGCCAGATCAGATCAGAGCAGGTAAGAACGAGACGGTCTCGGAGAACTCCAGCTCTGTGAGGATGCCGGCCCAAACAACTGCAGGGTATTTTCATGGCTCAGCTGATTTGCTGCAGGAACTAAACGTCCTCCTCCTCTAAGGACAACTTTTGTGATGAGAATTTTGAGAAGTTCACGAAGAAAAAGGGTCACACACAATCAAATTGAGATGTCTTATTGGTTTGGTTTAACACGGTCACTCAAAGTAAAAAATATCACCAGCAACTGAAAGACAGTCAATATGTTATGAGTCTCAAATCTGCTTGCTTTGAGGACATTTTAGAAATCACGTTTCGTAAAAAATAAACATATTTTTTCCCCCCCGAGAAACACGATTTGACATCTAAAAACATCTTTGCTACAGATTTCTGTGCTGAAGAAAACATTTTAGGAGCATAAATGTGTCTTATTTGGATCTGTGTTAGGAATTATGACCCATTTTGGAATATAATGTATGCAGCAGTAGCAGTAAGAGCAGATTTCCCCAGCCACGATCAACATTTTGGGGCTGCAGGGGCTCAGGTGGTTGAACAGGTTGTCCGATGGTCGAAGGGTCAATGGTTCGATCCCTGTTCCCCCAGTCCTTGTCCTTGGGCAAGACACTTCACCCTCCTTGCCTCCAGTGTGGCTCCATGGTGTATGAATGTGCATGAATGTCCCAGGGGTGGCAGGCGCAAACTGGCAGCCACGCCTCTGTCAGCCTGCCCCAGGGCAGCTGAGGCTACATCAGTAGATGCCATCACCAAGTATGAATGAGGAGTGAATGAAAAATGGACACATCGTAAGCGCTTTGAGTGTCTGGAAAAGCACAGATAAATCCAAACTATTATTATTATATCAGTTTACCTTTCAAATGATCTCAGAATCATTTGCCAAATTCACCTCAGCTCAACTTTTCTCCTATCATCTGTGGCATTGTGAAGCTGAGACCAGATCCAAATTTCATAGCAGTCATTATAAGAATTGATGCACATGACGTTTTCCACAACTCTGTAAAGCAAATGAGCTACTTTATGCTGGAGAGAAGTACTGAAGCATCACGGATGTCACCTTTGTCTGGATGTGCATGAATGCAAATTGTTTTCTGTGCTCAGTCTTATGAAAGAGGGTGCAATGATGTTGTTTGATTTCATAATCCAGGAGCCTTAATCAAAGGAGAAACGGTTTTGTGCTGCCCGGCTGAAGACAAATGGAAAGCGAGCGGGACAGCAGCAGAGGCTGAACTTGGGTCAAGCACCATTCTGCCTGATAGCTCGGGACGTGGCACTTCATGTCACAACACAGAAGACCCCTGGGGAAGGATAGGGACGGAGAGCGATAACAAAGAAGGGAAGGGAGCAAGGAAAGTCAGCTGGGAGCAGAGGCAAAGAGCAAAGCTAACGGAAAAAAAAAAAAAGTCAATCTGGATGAGGTGTGAGTGTTAGGAGTAACATGTACTGTCAGTGGAAAGCCCTCTGAGCAATGTTCAACCAGACAGACAAAAACAATCATCTTTAACTTCTAAAGTTTCAATGGCTTCTTAAAACAATCCTTAGAATAATATTTATTTATTTCTACATTCATACCATTACAAAGAAGCCAAACAAAACCCCATGCAAACCTTTTTTGTGGCAATACAAGGGAACAAAAGGAATACATATTTTTATTATTCTATTAACCAAAAAAAAGAAAAAAAAACAGACAGCACACCCCAATAAATGTGGATTCCTCAGATTAAACATAACATTTACATGTAGACCAAATGAACAACATTGCTCAGTGTTCTTTTTTTTTCTGAATGATTTCATGTCTAAAAATGTTTAATGTGTTTATTGATTGAGTCTCTTTGGTTTATGGTTAAAGATCATTTCATAACCTATAACAACACATATTTCTAGTAGTTCTAAAAAAGTTTTAGTTCTAAATAGTTTCTTGAAAATTGCAATAAAAGTCATGACATTGTCTTTTCCTAAATTTATTTTGAATTTTACAAGCTTAACATTTGTTATGTATTTTATACATTCAATATAAAATCCTCTATTTCACTAAATCATTGAATTTTAATATATTTAATATAAAAAATAATGAACTAGATAAGTCACTATAGTTACTTCCTGCAGTACTTAATAATGCATTTTACAGAAATATCCCAATGTGTTTTTCTTTTCCAACAGTGCGTTGGAACGTGTTTTCAGGCCATTTGGCATTAAACACTGGACATGAATAATTAAAAGTGTGCATAAATTTATTAAATATTTGTGCCAATCATAAAAAGCTGTAAAATCTTTAATTAATACACTTTTTATTTAAAGTGCAAGCTAAAAATATTCACTACAAAAGCCAAAGTTCAAGTGTGATGTATCGGGAAGTGATTTGTAAGGATAATGGAAGTTGCAGAAACTAATAATGCATCCATGATGCCGTCATGTGGTGCCGTCAGGAAGCAGTCTAGTTATTAGGAAGGTTTGAGTACTGGCTCCTTACTGACCATGTGCAAATGCTGCACGCCAGAGATGTGTACTTGATATGCAATTGCCTGTAGGATGCCCACACAAACTATGCACTGACTGTGTAATTTCTTAATTTATAACAGTTAAGCTGCATGCACTTATCACCATAACAGCACTGCTCCATGAACAGCAGCAGGATTTGGAGGGGATGGTAACAAATAAAAAAAACATCCGGAATGCCTGCATCTCTCCTTCCGTGTTATAAAGTGTTCGCTACAATCTGTAGCTCGCAGCATGCCCGTAGAAAAAGTAGACATGAACATTTTCGGTCTACATGATCAGTGAGCAGCTAATAACCTGTGAGAGCAACCTATGTGTTGCATAGAGGTTTGTCAATTTTTGACCCGCAGACGTTTTATCCCTTTTGGGGTCATGGGGCTGCCGGAGCCTATCACGGCGACTTGTGGCTGAAGGCAGGGGACGCCCTGGACAGGTCGCCAGTCTGTCGAAGGGCCACAATCACACACCCACAGGCACTCACACCTAGGGACAATTTACCCATGAAGCATGTTTTTGGACGGTGGGAGGAAGCCGGAGTCCCTGGAAAAAATCCACGCATGCACGGGGAGAACATGCAAACTCCACACAGAAAGGTCCCCCGTTGATGTTCTGTTTCAGGTCCCCCAGCCGGGACTTGAACTGGGGGCCTTTTTGCTGTGAGGCAAGACCGCTAACCACTGCACCACCGTGCAGCCCCTTTTTATATACTGTACATCCCAATCAATCTCAAGAAGTGTCAGGATCTTTTTTTTTTTCAATTACGCTCTTCTCCCAAAAATATCAGAATGTGGTCAAAGAGGTTTGTTCTTGAAATAGTCGTCCAAATTTTCTGACAGATAGTGACCAGAAACTTGGATGGTTATTAAAAAAAGAGGAGGGGGGGAGTGGAGGGGAAACTTCTGGCACTTGCCTCACTGATAACCATGTTATTGAAGGGTGGGGACATAATTAGAGGGCACGCAAGGGGGAACAGAATGTGGAACATCATTAACAAGCTCACATTGTCGAAGAGGGGATTGTAATTAAAGGGTTCCCACAGCAGGAGGAGAGGCTTTTGATTGGAGAAGCGCAGGGACCAAGTGATTGGGCTCGTCTACCACTAGTAGCTGTGGTGACCTTCACGTCAATTGTGCACTGTATGATGGTGTGAATGGACTGTGTGTATCTGTGGGTGCTTTTCCCTGCATGTGCACGTACTTAAAGAAGATACAGAGAACAGAAAGGGTCAATTAGACACTAAAGTCCATCCAGTCAGACATAGCTTAACTGAATTTAAGAAAGAGAGGATCAGTGGAGGAAAAGCTAAATCACTGTTCTCCGTGAGGAAAAAGGTCAAAGGAGAAAATGTCCAACAAAAGGGCAGAAAGGAATATTATATGCAGTCCCCTCAGGGCCAAACAGAACACACAAGGCTCAACTGTAAATCTTGGGTGCTTTCCTTGAAGAGGCTTTTGTTGGGAAGTGATTTACCATGGCTGTTCTATTCTCCCTCTAACCATTTTAACTTGGAATATGAGAACGTCCTGCCATTATTGAGGCAATGGTTATGTCTTGAAGACACTTTTGACTCTTTTTGAGTGAACGTTGGGTCTTTAACATGCATAATATTCGGTGAGGAAATGCATTCCTTTCTCTGTGCATTGACACCATGACCCAGAACATCCAGATGAGTCACCCAGCAGATATCCAGTGTCAAACCGTGGGTGCCTCACAGCATTTGGTTCTGCCCTTCACTGCCTGTGGACACAACACTGCAACAAGTTCAAGTCTGACAAAGCTGATTTTCCAACTAGTTTCACCATGCCAAACAGATCATTTGTAGAACAGGATAATAAATATATTTTCAGCCACTTTCATTGGGATATCTACTTAAACCCAGAGCACTATCCCCAAGCAAACATTTTTACATGAATTTCAATATGTCGCGTGTCAAGGAGTCTGTGCCTTCACCAGGGAAGTCTCACACGTCCCAGAAATGGGTGGACTAAGGACCAAGTTTCCAGTATCCTTTTATTATTTTCTAGGAATTTTTGTTCTCAAATTCCTAATTTTTCAGTATTTTTTAGCATGTTTTTAGGAATTTCCCCTGTTTGTCTTTTTCATTTTGTTACCGATACCACAGTTAAAAATAAAAGAAAACCACTCTAATTTATCATGTGTTGTCATGTTTTGATCTATTTTTTATGAATAGTACTTTTGTTAGGTATATTATATCGAGTAAAAATAAAAAATAATCCGCCAAAAATGATGGTGAAACTTTTTGTAGCAATAGTGTTCTAAGGTTAATGCTTACAGTGGCAGCATATTTCATATCTTTGTTATTAAAAAAACAAGCAGACAGGCTTAAAAGCCAAAACAACTTAAATGCATCATAAACCGTTCAATGTTTTAAAAAATGAAACATTGTTTAGTGAAAAAAATACAAAGCTTTACAAAACATATGTTAGGCTCAACCAAAGAAAATGTGTGTTAAAAATACGTAAATATTTTATCATATAAAATTCCCATTCGATGTACAAAGTTTACTGACATTGTTTCTCAGCAATTTTAATATTTTTCCAAAAACAAGAAATAAAAAATGCTAGAATTCCTAATGCTATAAAGAAAACAAGGTTTAGTTGTTAGTGTCTTTTTCCTTTCTTCTATCATGACACAGCATTCATTTATTATTATCTTCTGAGCAGAGAGTTAATGATTTAAATTGCAATAAAGTTTTATTTGAAAACAGAAGAAGGTGGCCAGGCTTTCATATTTAAATCACACAAATTTGTCTTTCTTTGGCAGAGCAGGTTGAGATAACGTTAAGCCTGGGAAGTAGAAGTACATCCAAGACAGATTTATTCTGAAGATTCACAAATGCTAAACAATATGGCATCTATTTAATGCATTTTTGAACATGATTTGAATTGATATTATTTTAAAATATTGTGTTATTTTGCTTTAGGAAGCCTTTATTTTACAATTGGTATAAAAATATGACTGTTCATGACTTTTTTCTTAAAGTTCTTTAAGTTTATGTCCCAATGACAGCAAATGAAACAGAACTAATCACAGAAAGATGTGCAAACGTCTGTTCCACATGTGAAACACTGGAACAAACGGCACATATTTATTAATACATATATTTCCTCTGATTAGCCGGTACTGGCTGTCTTGTAAAGTCTGTACATACACAGACAGAGATTCAGAAAACAGCAGGGAGGCAGAAATGGGTGCAGCGAATGTGGCGTTCTCTGGAGGTATAATCAGAAACACACTGTGACAGAACGGGATCAAGAGGAGCATCAGCGTTTGTGTGTGTGTGTCTGTTTGGAGCCCAAAGTTCTGAGGGTTCGTGTGTCGAACACGACAAGACTTTTTTTTTATTGATCAGTCAGCCTAACCCTTTTAAGTTGACTAAATATTACCCTAGATTTTTAGTCTCTTTAACAATACTAAATTAAACAAATTATTAATATCCCATTAACATGTAATGAAATTGTTGTTTTGGAGAACAGCGGGAGCCCTGACAGATGGCAGATGAAAGATGCTGCCTGGAATATTAAAACAGAAGCAGACTAGAAACAAACATGCAAATGATCATTAATCATTTTGAACTGTACACTTTCTTTATTAAGTAACCAAAATCATATCAAGAGGGGACATTTGGACAAAAACAAGGACTGAACATTGACACAGATATAATTTATAAAATGCTTCTTCATGGTGGATCTTCATTCAGAATGAAATTGGAAATTCTAACCAGAGCAACCATCACAAAGTGATTGGATTTCACCTGTGAGCCACCTGCAGATGAAAACGAAATCTGACTTAAAGAGCTTTTTGAGTGGGAAATGTTAAATGTACAGGAATTAAAAGAGTCCAAAAATAAAAGTAGCACAAGTATAGCAAAACAATAAAAAAAAAAAAAAAACTTGATTTAATTTCACGATTATAATTTCAGCTTTCAGAATATGAGTCGTTCTGGAGGATAAGTCGCACGCTTGGGAGACATTTTTTAAACAATACAAGAATGGACAGTTAATCTTTATTTCATCTGTCTTTAATTTTAGCATCTTATCATGATTTTAGCTCCAGTGTTTCCTGCAGAGATCTTTGGCCGGCTTGGTCAGTGGTTGTTACCGTGGTTGTCACCCTTGCTGGGGCGGCTGGAGTGGAACAAGAACTGTATGTGACTACTGCCCTCTTTACATGCAATTCATACGCAATATAAAAGTTATACATCAGTGGTACATGTGTGAAAATCTGGTTCTCGGAAAGCCACAAATTTGCGTATGCATCTTGTAAAAATCATGCACAATTGAGAATGAATAAATTAGTATAAACTAAGTAAAATACACACAAACTGCATATTTCTCCACAAACCAAAAATGTTGAACAGCTCAAAATTAAATTCACGTAAAGACCTGTCGACAGAACCCTCAGACATCTGCACACATCCACGAATGACAAAAGCAAGAAACTTATGAATCATATATATCACGCATGTATCACAAAAGACCATAATTCCATACATGGAAAATGCACAAAGTGGAAGTAGTGGTTGTGTGACAGTCAAGGCAGTTTTTAAAGACAAATACATGAAGTACAGCAGGTGCATCAGTTAATTTTCTCCAGTCTGTTTCTGCCCATCTGTCGGCTGTGTACAGATGTACAGAGGGGTAGAATGTACAGAAACCATTCGGCATGAATGTCAAGGTATATGCTTACTGATAGGGAAACCTTGGACCTGAGAGGTAAAATTTAGTTTAGTATGTAGTTCCTCAAAAAGAAGCACATGTCTGTACCGACAGCAGAAAGGCTTCTTCAGGGTTTGCATTAGCAGGCAAAATTTCTATCTGAAAATGTGTAAAGTCAACACAAATATGTGGGTGAGGACAGTGGGGGGGGATGCACCAGGGGGAGAGATGCAGTGTCCTGCTTGGCTCGGCGTGGTCTTTGTTTTCCATTAGTCAGAGTTATAGCCCCTCAGGCGCTCTGTAAGAGCACTTAAGGTTGGTGATAAATACACACAGCCAATACAATTCATGGGCAATACACACCTCCCCCGCTGCAACAACCTGCTCTAAAACACTCACATAGAGATTACCACAATATCTTTATTTGTTCAATGGCACAGCAAGGGAACTGATTCCAGTTCTGGGGGCCTTAAATTAAAAGCTAAGATATTGTGATAAAAATCAGTACTGATGGTTTTGCTGTGACAAACCAACCACTTGGGAAGGGGCAAGGCCCCCTTTTGTTTTGTTTTTTTACATGTTTGTCAGGTTTTTCCTGCACATGCCTCTGCTACAGTTTGGCATAGAACTCTTTCATAAAAAAATAAAAATAAAAAAATACATAGTAGCTGGCAGCCTTTTTTTTTCTTAAGTCATTTCAAACTCTGGTTTAAGACCTAATAAGTTCAAGAGGATGAGGTTTATCACTCCAGAACTGAAACCTTCAAATTTTAAAAGGTTTGCTTAAAACTTTTACTACTTTGTACAAAAAAAACACTAACTGGACAGAAAAACACTGATGCTGCTGTGCTTTCATCTCAAAACATGAAAAGTCAGAAATCATAGAAACAAAAACAGAAATTAGATTAAATCATGCAACTGCAACTTTTTGTTTTTACATTCAGCTGCAAAATTTTCTTATATTATTTCACGTCTTTTTTCATTTGATGTGTATTTTGATCATAATTTAATCAGAATAAGTTAAGTCTACCACCACATTTGAAGTTTTGTTGACCTTTGACCCTGGGAAGAGGCAGCCATAGTGATTTTTTTTTTTTTGGGGGGGGGGGATCACTTTTAGTATCAGAAACAAATTAAACCTAAAATATTTTTGAAAACCTTTGTTTTTTAAGGTTAGTAGATTTTGAATGATATTAGTGTGGCGAGCTCCCAAAAGTAGCGTTCCCTGATGGTGGCACATTCTTTTCACCATAATGTTGTGAAAATGTATTCTAATAATACCTGGCCCAAACTAAAACATTATACAATCTAAACATATTAAGAATGTAGGTGTGTGTGTGTGTTTTTTTTTTTTTAACAAAAAACCTTTGTTGCCAAGGAAATTCAAAAATTCACTTTAACCAATTCCTCTAAAAGTTACGTAAACCTGTCCGTCACCCCAAGGGGAACATAAAAATAAAATTGTTGCTATGCGGATAAAACCAACAGAAAGCGGCCATATTGACGAAAGGATTTTTTTTTTTAATGAATTGGTCACATGCAGCTCTGACCAGAGTTATAGAAGCAGAGAGAGAGAGTAAGGAGGCTTAGACATCCACTCAGGGTGAGGGTGGGTGACTTTATTAATTTATTTTGATCAAGCAATATATTTAAAAAGGTAGTACTGTTTTTTGCCCTATTTGCTGTATATTAATATTGTTTTTCACAAGACTATTAAACGTGTCCATCCCTAATAGAGATTTACGAACTGTGGATGTTGTAATGTAAAACCTGCTGTTTCAGCATGTAGACTAATGGACATTTGTCTTTTCTCGTTTCATTTTCAAATTATGGATGTATTTTTTAAACACATGTTGAATTTTTAAATTTAGAAATTAGCCAAATTAAATCATTGGTCAGACAATGTATTTAAAACAAATTAAGCTGATGGGCTACACTTTTTTAAATTATTATTTGTATGCTATTATTACACCACAGCTCCTTGTCACGATGTGCTAAACATGAACTTTTTCTTTGCTAAGTCAGCTGAGGCAAAATAAACATTTTACTTTAGTGTTGAAATATGTCGCGCTACATTACACAGAGGCCCCTTCAGTCAGACTGGTGGTATTGACTCTCAAAAAGTGACAGTCGTGATGCTGTGAATAAACCTGAATAAATGAGCTGGAGACGAAGGGGAAAAGAATGAGGTGACACATGTTCAGCATTCGACAGGTAGAATGTAAACGTAGAAGCATCAGGGAGAGGATGAAACACAGGGAGTGGAGAGCTGAGAAGGCAAATATCCGATTGATCCGGCATGGAAGAATTTCCATAAAAGCATTTTAGAGAACATCCAATCAACTGTGGGAAGCCCAAGCCTTAATGTTGACATAAAACATAATTGGTATGGCGGTCCTTCACTGCGATTCCTGATACAAGAACAATTTCTACAGAGAAAATTAAACACACGAAGCAGCGATAGAGCACCAGATAATTATAGATTATAGCCTAGTGCCCATAAAGCAGGTTATTTGAGACTTAATTTCCCATGTGTGGAAAAATACACCCATTTAGGTTAGCAACATCCTACATCTCTTTTAAGGTAAAGCAACATTTGGCATATGGATAATTTTTTTACAAAGCAATTCCTACACTACAGTTACGACGGAGTATTAGGGCCACCAAAAAAAAAAAAAAAAAAAGTTAAATTACGAGATTTTATCTCGTAAATTTACGAGTTTTTATCTCGTAAATTTACGACTTAAAATCTCATAGATTTACGAGAAAAAAGTCGTAGATTAACAAATAGAAAACACCGAAGTTGTCCATTTATCGGAGCCTATCTTGAAGATGAAATACGTGGAGCCTTTGTGAAGCTTTATTTCCGGATTACAGGTTTTAAAAACAAAGAGATTCTGAACCTTTTGATGACTCAAAATCAGATTATTGTCAGTGTAACCGTCTTTCCGGGGTTCAGTGTCAGTAAAGCAGAGTTTAATGCGTAAAATAAGGAGCTCAGAGACACGTTTGGATGCAAAGGATCGCTGCAGCCTTTATTCTGCTTTTCATTCACACCCTGAAGTTCATTTGTCAACTGACGTCATGAACCTGTCATCTTAACACCAATACGGAAGTAAACAGTGTTCCATACGGCCCCTCCCGCAGATGAAACGTCCCGTTTCAGCATAAAACAATAAAGAGGAATGAAAATAGTCTTTTATATTAGCATTAGAACGTTGAAAATGACAAATAAGTGCTTCTCCTCGGCCGAAGCGTCACACAAATGTAGAGATTTGTCTTTGGTGGAGGAAGTAAGGATTGACGTGGACAGCTGCAGGAATACTGACGATGGCTTCATCGAGCTGCAGAGATCCTGCAAACCACCCATCAATAAATAAAACTTTAATAAATTGTAAATAAAACAAATGAGCTTCCAGACATTAGGAACGTTATCAATGAACATTCATCTCGCCTGTTTAACAAAGTTTAGTGGGTCGGCTCTGCTGCTGCGCGGCGTTCACCTGCTGCTCTGCATGCTCACTTCCACTTTAATCATAAATTTACGACTTAAAATTAAAATCTTGTAAATTTACGAGTTTTTTTTCTCATTAATTTACGAGTTTTTTTCTCATTAATTTACGAGTTTTTATCTCCTAAATTTACGACTTTTTATCTCATAAATTTACGAGATAAAAAGTCGTAGTTTAACTTTTTTTTTTTTTTTGGGTGGCCCTAATACTCCGTCGTACTACAGTATCTAAAAACAGCCCAGCTTTTTTCAAAAAGTGTACTCAAATGAATTAAAATAAAACAATTAAATAAATATGCTAAATGAATGAAAAACTCACACTTTTAGAGACAAAATAGTAACATCTGCGTAAACAACCATTCATTTCAACGTAAATATTCTTCAGGTTTGATATTGTAAACAATAAATTCCTACTTAAGGACTTTCTGCTTTAAAAATAACAGATTCGTAATAAAAAATAACGTTTTTTAATGTCTTTGTAAAATGTGTAAAAACATTTAGGATTAAAATATTTTACAAAACCTGGCATCAGGTTTGGCAAACATATTGCACTACTTCTGTTCCAGACCAAAGCTTGTAAACAAAACCACATGGCTAAAGGTCTCTTTACTCGTTGGTCAGGAATTACAAGGGTGGGGCAAAGCAACTAGAGGCAGAAACTATGGAAGTCCTACACTTTGGAATGCTTGTCGGGATAATTCATTCAAACTTTGGTCTGGTGAAGGTATGCTCCAGGGCGGTTATGGGCAAGAAGACGGCTAAGAAGGTACGCTGATAAGTGTTTATGCCATATAGATTATGGGGAAAACAGTGTGAGAAGCAATGTGCATCACATTCTATCACATTTCAGTGAGTTGCTGTGTCTCATCGTTGTGGTGTTATGGCATTGTTTGTAAGATAAGTCTGTTAGGTAGCTTTTAGGACGACATCACAGCAGCACGCCGTCCCGTGTAACGAGACACAGGAAAGCATGGGAGAAGCACTTTAGTTTAAGTTAGGAACAACAATTGTTGCTTTACATTTGTCCGCGGCTCATCAGTTGCTACATTTCTACTCTATTTACATCACGTCACCGTTTTTGTTTCAGTTGTTCAGATCATATTCAGACTGAGGAATCTCAGAGCGAACTGAACTTGCGACTGGAAGCGAACCGAGACCACCTTGAAAGATGGGTGCAAGAGCAGTTCCTCGTCCTGGACCACGGTCCGCTTGGGTGTAGTCAGACTAAAAATGTGTTACAGATTATCAGGGGGAAACAAACTCTGATTCACTTTAACCGGACCAAATGTATCCAGTCTGAATAAACCCTAAAAGTCCAAATTTGCTCCTAAAATAAAACTTTTTATGGCTTCAATAGCTTTTTTTGGATGATTGTTTTTTTTATTAGTCATTCTATGACTTCATGTTCTTTATGATTTCCTGTTTATGGGATGAAGCCCATTGAGACGACTACTCTTGTAAAATTGGGCTATATAAATAAAATCGAATTGAATAGAATTTTTGAAGAATGTTGTTGGGTAAACTGTGGTCATTGTATCCATCCCATTTTAGGTTTCCTTTTGTCCATTGGGTGATGTCAGAGATTACCTGTCCAGTCTATTCCTGTTTATGAGTTTACCTCACAATCCATGTACTTTCCCCATTACACAAGGAAAAAAGATCATTATTTACTAATATGACTCATATAGAAAGTCCAGAGTAAATGCTATTTTAAATTAAATGTTAAATTTTCACTAAAACTTTAAATTATTTAGTTAATAAAAAAGGTTGCTTCAATATTATTTTAAAAGGATATTCTGATTAAAGTATAAATGCTACATTTTGTTAAGAAAATGATGTATTTTACGATCATAGATGTTAGTTTCTTTATTTTTGTAGTACTGTTAAATGTTGTGAACATGGAGTCTGCGTTGATGTGTAGATTATAAATGAATCAGAGTTCATTTTACTGATGTTTGCTCCTCATCTTCAGAGCATTTCCCAGCTGAAGATAATTTACAGGTTCATGTCATGATTTAGTGCTTCTGCTGCTATAAATAGCTGCAGTCATGTGGCTCCATGACAGCTGCTCTGGTGCTCCCGGAGAACCTTACGGGTGTCTCACAATTGCCTCATCTGTGCTGTTCCTCCATTGACAGATCTAATGAGTGGCTGAGCAGACGCAGGTACAGGCACACAGCCAAAGATCCATGAAGGCTTCCCGGTTATTACCAGTAAGATTTGGGAGAGTTGATAAAGTTTGAAAAGGTTTGAAAACTAAAAACTGGTCTAATTGATTGCAGTTCACCGTTTATGGTTGATAAGCGTTAACAAGAAGCCACCACATGCTCCTTATCTAAAAACAGATTTGCTCACCCCAAGTCGTTAACTTTCTGTGTCGTTAATATGAATAAAATGAAATGTTTTCATGACTTTATAAGCATTTCAGGCAGCAAACCATTAACAGTAACCACTTAGACATGCATGGCATTTCTGTTTTAGGATAAACGATCCGTTAAGTTTAATCATTTATCATGTTTAGTGTTTTTTTTCAGTAAAAAGTTTCAACATGTATTTATGGACTTAATATTATTTTTGAATTGGATTGAACTTTATTAATCCCACAAAGGAGAAAATCACCCATCACAGCGGCTCAAGAGAAAAACAAAGAACGAAAATTACCGAATAACCAAGCAAGAAAAAAATAAATACACACATAAATTCATGAATAAATATATTTTTGGCCGGTTATTGCTCTTTAGCTGCATGAACAGGTTTTTATGACACAGCCATGACATAATGCTGATTATCATTTTGCAACTTGCAGCATAATACCCAAATGGCATTGATTTTGCAGATCTCATTAACAGAAGCATAGTTTTCTGATTGCATCCATATTTAATCTTTATTTTTCTCTTCCACTCATAGTTTATACTTTCCAGTCAGCATAAGTGAACTAAAAATGTAGAAAAAGTGATAAATGCAATTTATCCTTCACTCCCCTTATTATTTCTTGGGTCATTTTCATTTTTTATCTGCTTCCCCACAAAGCAGCTTATATGATTTGAAATGAGTAAATTCCTGTCTGCATTATTTTCCATACTAATTCAGTTGGCGAGCAGATGTTACCTAATTAAGAACAGGCTGATATGCACTGTGGAGTCAAAGAGTCACCAAGAAAACCAAAACCGTCCCCTCTGTGGAAATAATTCACTTTTAAGTGGAAGTCCTTCTAAAGTCACGGTGAGAGAAATGAAGATTGAGCAACAACAGCGTCTGTCACCTCATCAGAGAGGAAGCATTCATCAGCCCACAGAGAATGAAGAGGAGCTTGTTAGTGAAGAGACATGGGAGCAGCAGGTCGGTGCGATGACGGAGGCGGGAAAGAAC
This sequence comes from Oryzias sinensis, assembly GCA_037389245.1. Lineage (NCBI taxonomy): Eukaryota > Metazoa > Chordata > Actinopteri > Beloniformes > Adrianichthyidae > Oryzias > Oryzias sinensis. The sequence goes on from CM074499.1 coordinate 2,633,742, forward strand.
TAGAGATCGGCCCAAACATTTTTTTAAGGGCTGATACTGATTATTAGTAGTTAAGAAGGCTGATAAGCCACATTTGGAGCCAATACTCATAGTAAAGTAACACACTGGTGTCGAAATTTAGAAAAATGCAAACACCAACAATTCCCGAAATGTTTCTGGGTAAACACAGCAGAACTTTAACCTAAATTAAATGACTTATCTGTGAAAAGTTGAACAAAAAACAAAAGGTGCAGAGACTTCTTAGCATATCTTATAAGGTTAAAAAAATAAATATCTCCCTGAAGACTATCAAATAAATAAAAATGTTAATACAGCTTAAGAAAGTTGTGTCAGTAGTCCCAGTTAAAAAGCTTCTCTTGAACTCGTAAATTAGTAATGCAAGCGCTCACTTGAGACTGATGAGAGTGGTGCACTAAGAAACTTTCTTGCATATGTTTCAAGTCGCTTGAGGTGCCTTTATGTTGGCGCTGAGCAGAGAAGGGAGGGGCCTTAGGGGCCGCAGCTAAGTGCTCACGCTGTTTTTTTTTTTTCTCAGTCCGTTTTTTCCTCAGTACGGGGAGGACAGACATTCATTATTACCAATTATTAATGCACGACTAATGGCGTTAGCCATTTGACCAATCAGATGGAGCCCTTTATGCTGTTGACCAATCGGATGGAGCTTTTATGTTAGATGTTGCCCTCCTACTTAGACGACGGTAATTTAGAGAATAATTTAAGGAATTTTGACTCTTATTTAAATTATACTCTTGCAGTAAAATGGAAATGTTTTTTTTTTGTTTGTTTTTGCTAGTTCATTTATCGCAAGTTATATCGTCATTGCAATATTGATCACTAATATCGCGTGTTTTCCTCATACCGTGCAGCCCTAATCCAGTCTATGTTAAGTTTGACAGATTTATTGTCTCATCAATCCTGTGCATTTTATGACAAAAAGGGTGATGCTTTGTGAAAAGAAATAAAACATAAACTGTTTAAAGTGAATGGAAACTCTTGATAAGGTTCAGTACTGAGCTGTGACTCGCGTTTCAGCTCCACTTCAGCTGTAATTGGGGTTTTAATTGGAAGATATTTTAAATGTCAGTTCAAATGCCACATTATGCCGTCTTTGACTTTTGAATCTGAACAGAAATACAGAGCATGAAACCTTGTTTTATAAACCTTCTGCTTTTGATATGCAGATTCTGTTAAACACTTTTTTTTACTCTTCTGATGAAGATCAGGTTGTTGTCTTCACTGTCGTAAAAAAAAAAAAAAGCACTACTTCAAAGCCTCCAGTTTTGCCTTTGCTTTCTCGTCTCTACTGTCATCAAATCTGGATAAACCCACAACTAAATTGTGTGCTAAAGGGTTATATCAGTGAGTGGCAGCATGCTGTACAAACTATTTCATACACATCCTTCCAAATAAGTAGAAAATGAATTGCTAGAGGGCTGTGGCAGATTCGTGAAGACACAGTAGACTGCCTTCTGCTCAAACAGATGCTCCAGTGTCAGTGTGTGTTACCGTACCTTAAGAAAAGCAGGATGTAGGGGGCAGTGCTCAGCTCCTATTTATTCCGAAAAACAACACCTTACTCTCTGTATTTCTTTTTTACAGATTTGTTTTGTGGCTACTCCATAAAACTCTGGTCTCAACATGTTAATGTCTTAGTTCTTTTAAAGGTGATAGATGTATACTACATGTGCTCCTCTGCCATCAAAGACAGGCAAAGCAATCACATCTGAAAGTGCAGAACTAAAGCATCAAGTCAACCTTGAATGGCAGAGCATGATCCCCGGCCGGCAGAATGCCATCACAAAGCTACGGTAACCTGACCAGAGATGGAAGTGGAAGCCATTGAAGACAAAGGCAAGAATGCTCCTTACAACAGATGCAGGCATTCATTTTAAAAGCAGCACCCTGAGAGAGTACGCTCGGCAGAAAGAGGCGGCCGTGGTAAGCATCAAAGCCACAATCCCAAGATCCGGGAGCAGAGGAACACCACATGCTAAAAAAATGTTCAAAAGCACTCGTAAAATTTAGGAGACAACACGAAGAAATACTGTCCTGGATTTAAGAGGCTCGCTTTCTGCTGCAGCATCAAGACGGTAGAGTCAGAAAATGGTCTTGTATCTACAGTAATGCCACAGTCAGACACTCATCTTTCTTTTTCATTTTAAAAATCTGGCAACATTAAAAAAATAAAGCAGTCTATATAAGCAAAGTCTCTGCTGATTGGTTTTCCTAAACCAATTTCTGACAATCTGAAATCTTTTTTCCTAAACACAAAATTTAGAAAAGGTAAGTGTAATTAAGCATTATGCACATAATTTAATGTGTATTCTAATGCATGATTCATTTCATGGAAGCAGTGAAATGGTAAAGCTACAATAATTTTGAAGAGTGTTATGAATTTAGGAAAGTTAAGAATTACTTACAAATCTCTACTTGATCTGCTGCTCTGGCACTGGCAGTGTACCGATAAATGAGAGAAGGGACAGTTTAAAAATACCATTAAAAGCTAAAAAAAATGATTTTGTTATATTATTTTGGTGATTTGCCTTAAAAGTGACAGAAATGAACAATCTGCATCCTTATGCAGCAGCACTACTGGATTTTCTGCACCACAGGGCGCAACGGATTATAAGGCGTAGCGTTAATTTAACTGTCTATTTTCCATCTTTTTCGATATAGAAGGGCGCTTCTAACTATAGGCCGCATTAAGCAAGACAAAAGAGACAGACGTAAGTCTGTACACCAGTCAGATATTACTGTGTTCACAGTAACCGTTGAAACAGTTGGATCATCAGTGAATTTACAATATATGTAACATCAAACCTTATGTTTAAAAAAAGAAAAGAAAAGAAGATAGAGTCCGACACCACAATACGTTGGCATATTCACAATAGCACCCAACCAAATGTTTAGACAGAGCATCGGATACCTCTCAAAATTGCTTTGACATTAGTAAGAACAACAAGCATTAATCTATATTTTATTTAAGCTTTATTTAATAGGGACAGTGCACATTAATGAACATCTATCAAACAATCATAGGCGTAAACATGCTGGATTATAGCAATGATGCTAATTTGCATCCATAGTCCCTAGGCAGGAAACATAAGACAGGACAAAACAAAAGACAGAGTCACAGATACAATAACAACACAAGAAGGTGGTACATTATGAGAGTTCAAAGTCAGTGGCTACAGGACTGGTTTGCTTCCAGCCACTGCTTGAGCTGTGTTTTGAAGGTCTGTAATGTTTGACACTCCCTTATGTACAGCGGAAGACTGTTCCAGAGTTTACTGGCCTTTACAGAAAGAGCGTTTTGTCCAAAGGCTGTTTTTCTGCATGGAACCTCACAGTCCCCTCGAGACGAGGCCCTAGTCCTGAGAGCGCTGTGAGCCCTTTTTATTTAAAATAGCCAGACATGGGAGGCGGAGCAAGTCCATGTAACACCTTGTACATCAAACTAGCGGTTTAAAATTTTTTTAATCTTCAAAGCTTAACAACTTTTTTAACAAACTTTTTCAATATATTACAAACATGGAATGACATTGGTTTTCTATCTAAGACCTTAAGTGATTTTTTATAAAGTGATTCTATGGTTTTGCTCGTATTTATATATATTTGAGGCGCTCCGAATTCTAAGGCTCACTGTCATTTTTGAAAAAAATTAGATCAAGATCTTGAAAAATTAAGGCTTTGAAGTGCGCCTTAAAATGTGGAAAATATGGTGATCATCACCACATTCCTTTCATGTCAAACCTGAACAAATCTTATTTGCTATTATGGTAAATGGTAACTTTAACTAAATATACTGAGTTGGCACAATAGGCTGTTGACTTTATGGATTGTAAAACAGGTTTTAGCTTTTAATTTGTAAATGTTCCTGCCAGTAACTTGTTTATTTAGGCATCCTATTAGACTTTACCAATGTAAAGACTATTTTTCCTGAGATCCTTTTCTAAAAATACACACAATTATACTCTGAGTTATGAGTAAAGGTTACTATAGTGTTAAATAGATGTATAGGCAATGGTAAACTTCTGCGCCTCTTTATACAACACAGTTTATACACAGTTGAGTAATGTTGTGTAAAGTACTTAATAAAAAGGAGATGTCATATATATGTAGTATTGTATGCAGTCAAAGCATCAACGGTTCACTCAGTCCAAAGATGGACAGGTCAGGGCGGGGCTCGCTTGTAGGCGACGCAAAGGGGATGAAAAGTCCAATCCAAACAGACTCTCTGAACACTGGTGCTGTACAACTCTGCCTCTTGTATCTTTGTCCAGAGCAGATGGTCATGGATCCACAGAGCCAAACTCTTAATAGAGCCACAGCTGCTGGCAGACAAAGTGAATCTCCCTCCATATGTAGTTCCCTGGATCAACACAGCGCCCCTCTTAGCTCTACCAGAAGGGTGCGACGCAGCCCAAAACTCATAAACTGGACCACTGATGGTTTTCTGTCTTTATTAGTCCTCCTGAGATGCTTTGTTCAAATTTGAGGACGGAGTTGGATCGTAGCACCTTTACCCTCCACTTACACTGAGGCCTAAAAATGTCAGTCACTTTTTAGACAAAAACTGTCAAATTAGAATTACAATAAAGCAATTATGGGGGAGCTAAAGTATGGAGATTTAATCCTGGAGCATTTGGGATAATTATTTTACATTAGCAATTAAAAAGGAACATGGTAGTCTGTGTTTTCTTTTGTTTTAGTTGCCTTCTGGCCTTTTGTCTGTCGTCTGGGACGACTATTGTTTCACCTATTACGTCCTGCCTGCCCTTTTCTTTGTTTGCATAATTTAGCATTTTTCTTTATCTCTTCCATCTCCAAAAATATACTTTTTCACACATTTTTATTCAGTAGAACTGGGAGGGAAACAACAATCTTCATTAATAATTGCTGCTTTTAGGGAAGTAGTGCTGTAGCCAAACCATGGTCAATGCAGTGTGTGTCTGCGTACCCCTCAGTGTGCTGGACTCAAGCAAAGATTAGACAAAAACTAAATGAATGATTGAACTTTAGAGTGGCAGTTAATGGATTTAGGTGTATGATGTGTTGCCGTCACATTCGCTTCCCTGACTTAAACTACTTGTTTTTTTTCTTTTTTTACAACTAGCAAAGAAGGATCTTGGATCATAATCTCTTCTTATTCACTACAGTTGAACCACATTCAGAAAAGCTCCTGATAAAATCCAACAGGTACGATCAGACCTTCTCCGAAGCCAAAGGGAATGTTTCTGCCATGTCTTTATGGAAAACTAGTACGGTTTCAGCATAATGTTAAATTGCGTGGTGTTAAAGGGTTAATCAGTTGATTTTTTAGGTTTAGACATATATATGTTTAATAGAAGACATAACATTCAACACCTGACCATAGAACTATACCTCCAGCTGTCATAGGCCATTTCCAAATTCCCTCCCTACTCTCCACCTACTAAATTTGGTAGGTTTATAAATAATTATATTCACACATTTTAACTACAAAAAGTGTTCCAACGCAATGCATTGTGGTCAATATTTGCCAATCTAGTGAGCATCGATGCACATTGAGTTTTTGTAGAGACTTGTGGGAATTTTCTAAGGCAGCCAATTTTGGAATTGTAGATTCATACAGCGCTACAAAAAGCCAAACGTACTATGTAGTGCACTTTGTGGTGAGTAGTGAAAGAATTCTGACACAAACACAGTTAAAACCAAAGTGAATATAAAAAAAAGAACAGAAACCACCTGAGAAAGATTTTTACTGGAGATGTTCAATTGTTCTTCAATATATTTCTGAAATCCTTTGCTAATAGTGTATCATTAGGCAAATTTTTCCAAATGCTTCAAGAGGAAAATCCCAACTGCACTTTAGAGATCTTTGGTGGAACCCAATATTACATCTAAAAGTGCATTTTTATATTATTAGAATTGCAAAAAAAAAAAAAAAAAAAAAAAAGCTTTACAGGCATAAAGTAAATTCCAAACAATCCATAAGGGGCTAATCTGTTTCGAGATAGAAAGTACAATATTCTTTCCAAAAAGTTGACATACTCTAGATTTTATCAAATTGTATTCCGTCTCTGCAGCAAACTCTTCTCAGGAACTTCATGGTGGGAAAGTGTATACTAATGGCCTTTAAGCCTTTAAAGCTGCTGATCTGAGCTGTTTGTGTTCAAAAGCATCTCTGTCAGGAGTGTAATCCTAAAACTAAATAAAAAAGCACAGGTCAGAAGTTTAAAAACCGAACCATAAAGGCAGGGGAAAGTGCACAGGACTCTGCAAGAGATAAGTTCTAAATGTTAACATCTGCTCCAGACATGGGGAGTAAAACAAATAAAGAAAAAAACAGGTGTGTGTAGTTCACTCTAGATGAAGTGAAAAGGGTAGAAGGTAACAAGAAGGGTATTCCTTGACGAACAAGCAGTAATCAAGTGCATGGTTTGACATTTATTGAAGGTCTTAAGAAGTAGTTTGCAGTTGGTCTGGTCAGGTGAGGAGGGAGATCTGACGCCAAAGTCGGTCTGAAATCAATAAGGAGAATTTGTAGGGCTGGTCTGTGAGGGAAATGAGGCGGGGTGCAGCTCAGGCAGATGGTGCTCAAACCCTTCATGCTAAGAGAGCTGAGGACTGTGTCAAAAATCTGATACTAGTGTCCCGCTTCTGTTTTGGCAATATTCCCATCGCAACTGGAGCACGATGTGACTCCACGGCTTCAGCGTGGTCAGGCCGCTCCATCTGTGCAGCTATGGTCATCTAAAAATGCTCAAAAATACATAGGCACACTTGACAATGCCCATTTGACAACGGCTCCTGCAGGAAGAGATGATGTGAATGTAGCTCTAAAGTTACCAAGAGAAGTATAGATACTAGTTTGTCATATATGGATAAATGGTCAAAGAGATGAAAGCAAATAAGACCACAGATCAAAGCGAGATAATAGTAAACATCTGATCTTAATCACTTGCACCTAGTTCAGATTCACCTTCAAATCATTTATGCAACATCAAAAAAGCACAGATATTCTGTAATAAAAACAGTTACGGTAACTGTTTTAACTGAGTTACCAACCCCTCAGACAGGTGTTTCATATAATAAGGTGTTCCTTATCAAAAATAAACTGACTTAGTCTTAACCTCGCTTATACCACGATCATTTACTAAAGAAATGCATATTCATTTTTCTTTTTGCACCCTATTGATGTTATTTTTCCGGTTTATATTTGTTTTTTCCACAAAATGCGGAATATTAGATAGGTGGTGCGATGCGTTGTCATGGTAACAGCTTCAGAGCCCGCCCCGCACCGACCTCAACTGCAACGGCAAAAGAGGAAAGGGAAGCGATATATATGCTGATCGTTAGGAAAGGTTAAAATAACACATCCGTTCAGAGGGAAAGTTCACCTACTGTTTGTTTTTTCCAGATGATGAAGCAAATGTTTGTTTCAAAGAAACAAACATAATTCCTCCTTCTTAGATTCTTTTCTCTCTTTCCGTTTTGCTGCAGTCTTCAAAATACTCAAATTTACCAAACATGCAAAATAAACTACAAAGTCATTCGTCTATTTTGTTGTCTGTTAACTGTGGAATAGGATATGACAATTTAAATTTGTGTTTTTGCTTGTTTTTTTTAAACATGTTAATAATTGGAATAACATAAATAAAATATGGTATTATTATAAAATAATAATAAAAATAATAATAATTGGAATACCAACTGGCATTTAGGCCATCACAGCGATATAGAATATTTGGGTTATGTGACCTGAACTAATGGTCACTGCCCATTATCGCTTTGTAATCCACACCCAGCAGTCCAATCAGACTCACGTACTCACTCAGACCGTGGTATAAGTATCACATAAAATACAGCTTTTCTGTTTGAAAAAAAGACCGGTCCTTCAATAAATATTGATTCTTTTGGGTTCATGGGTATACTTTAGTGTGACCACAAACAGTTATGAGACATTTGAACAGTTTGTAGAAGCTCTTAAGAAACTCCTTGTAAAAATCAAGGTGTTTGACTGCAGGAAAACATGCGTCCCTTTACACTTCTACACTTCCCAGTGTGACGGTTTGCCCCCTTTGATCAAGGTTTCATTGCAAAACCCTAAAGCACAAGATGCCAAAAGAAGCAAATATAGAATATAGATAAGGGTAAGTGAAATATAAATTATAAATGGGCATCAATTCCAAATGGGAAGAATCCAATAGCTGTTCAAAGTTGGATGGGTTTCTGACCACAGAAATGAAATCTCATGGAAAGGTAACGCAGCTGTTAATGTCCAGACAAATAAACAGTCAGGGAGTTTGGAAAAAAATAGATGGAGGCGTGGGGTTAAAATCTCTCGTGCACTGAGAGCCCATCCTGCACAAACAAACACAACAACACCGTAAGAGCAGTCCTCACACGGAGTCGGCTGAAGTTGATCTCATTAACTCACCCTTCATTTAAACAGCCAATTACGCACAGACACACAATCACAGCATTTACAGCACAACTGAGGGTGAGAAAAAAAAACAAAGTTTAGGCCAAAACAATAGGAAAAAATAAAGGCAACGTATTTATGTAGAATTACAGAGCACTATAGAAGGAAAAACAACGTGCTGAAGAAGAACAAACACTCCTTATTTCAGAAACATCCTTGACAGTAGCAGATTTTGTCCTGAACAGCTTTGGGTTGGCTTCTATGCAGTATCCTACTGAAAAGCTATTTATTCTCTGTATCTTTAACAAAGGATTTGATGTAATGGTAATGACTCCATGGCACTGCTGATGGATCCATCTGTACTTGAAACCGTCTTTTCCCAGAGAACCTTGCCAAATGGTTATTTGTGTCACTGTCTTTGGCAGGTAATTTATGGTGCTACATTAAGTCATTAATATGCCGTCTTATGAAAGGAAGACAGTTTAATGGCATTGCATCGATGAGCAAACTCGCCATCAATAATGCTTTTTAACAAAGCCTGTGAGGAACTGAAAACGGATGAAGAGCAAAACTTTTGCAGAAAATTACGCTTTTAAATAAAGCACAGAGGTCCTGGGTCAATTTTCCTGGATCTTTGCTATGGTATTTTCTAAGAATAATAAAGAAATAGTGACTCTAAAGAACATTAGTCACCCATGGCAAAATTACTTTTGTGGAAAAGTTAAGTTGGTGCGAAACTTTAAAACATGCATGTTCAGATCATTCAATATTTCTTATAGACCAACTTAGATGACAAAAAAGGAAATTCTTGGTGTTTTTAACATGTTCATTTGGCTTTTTTTTTTACCATAGAGGACATTTCTTTATTTAACTTGTGAACCGTGAGCAGGTGAAAAAATGCATTTTAAAAACGATTGTATTTGTGACGTAGAAAATACCCTGCTCTGCTTCATTTTGATGGATCCATTTCCAGACAACTATATGCATGCACGTATTGATTTTACCTGTGGAGATTTTAGTGATGCTTTAGTTACTAACAGGTCACACTAACTACCAATTCAATGGTTCTTTTCTGCATTTGTGACTGAGAAATTGTTTTGATGTATAAGTTCTTGTTAACATGTGAGGATTTATTTAGCATTTAAGGTTTTGTAATGCTCTGTTTTGTGTGCAGACAGGGATTTATTTGAAACAGTCAGCATCTGGGTGTATGCAGCAGGGTTTTATTCTTCAGTGTGTTGCATGGAATCACATGAAATGTGACATTTTCCCTCTGCATTATTGTGTGACACCAGAACACGCTGACAGATCACCTTGTTCGATGAAGAAATGAGCATGTATGAAATCAGCAGTTTTACATGAAACTCTGCACTCTCTGATATGTTTTTATGTCTTTGGGAACCAAAACTATCCATCCATGGAAGAAGAACTAATCATTTTTATATTATGGCAACTTCATGCATTGTGCAGGATCATAACAATAGACTCAGGAGGTTAAGAAATATAAAACAACCGTGTAATAAATAAGTAGTTAAAAGGGAAAGCTAATATTGAAAAATCTGTAAGCAAAAGATATGAAGTCGTTAAACGTTTTATTACCATTTTTTCTTTACCCAGCCTCTCAAACACATTCCTTCATGGCTCAAACTGCTTACCACCATCATCATCAGCCTTTCTGCACAGCCTTACATTCCGAGGAGGCTGCGGTTACAATATAATTGTCTTTGCTGAAGTCAAACCAGGGAATCGACGTCCAGGATAGCTTGGTGGCCTAGCTGGGAGAATTCCTGGAGTTTGATAAGTTTGATAGACCAAAAGGATCCTCCTACCTGACAGGATTTGGGGTCAAATGTTATAAAGACCATTTTCCTTTGGTTTCAATTCATCACCTGGTAATTTTTTTTTTTTTAAGAAAAAAGAAATGTAAATAAGAAAAAGAGGAGTTGTGAATTTAGCAGCTTTTTGACAAAGATCCACCTGGTACAAGATGTCTATTAGATAACTAATATACAACTATAAGAGATGTCTACTGACATCTCAGACAACTGTATTTTGCTACACTGCAAAAGACTATCAAATGTCTACCAATAATGTTCTAAAAGATTTCTGTATATAGGGTTTTTCTAAACATCTTCTTGTAACCATTTATTTTTTAGATTTTTCAGGTGTTTATGATGCTACCTTCACACAGGCCTCAGAAACGTATGTCCAAGAGACCACTTCCAAAAAAACTCGATTTAATCGTACATAAATGCGCATTTCAGATCATTTTTGGGCTCTACAATCTACGTACAATCAGAGACTCCTATTTGACAGTGACTTTGTCATTCACCAAAGTGCCGACCATTTAAAAATTGATCATGAAGGACAAATTATTAATAATTGTGGTTTGTGCTGGTGAATCGCGTATTTTTAAGGGGTTCTGTCAAATCCATTTTAGAACTATTGATTAATTAATTATTTAATTATCATAAACTTAGAAATAAAATATTTCAATGAGCTCAATTATCAATTTCCCTTTTTTTCATACCTTACACTTTAAAATACATATCCTAGTTATTGCAAATTTTACTCACTCAATTTAGTCACATTGACTTAGCTCACTTAAGTGCAACATTCTTCATACAGTTATTTGGGGATACATTCCTATGCAAGAAAACCCAGAAGACTTGTGTTTCTGCAGCAGTCTGCATATAATCTGATCTTTAATCTCAGACCAGTTCGCACTGATCTTTATCGATGGGTCCTGACAGTTAGTTAAGTTTATGATAGGATGACAACAAAACTTCATGAAAACCGGAAACTTCCCAGGAAAATGTTTATCCAGATCCAAAACCAAATAGAGAAAGTATAGCTACAGAACACATGAACCGATGTCTATGCAGCCTTTTGTACAGGTAGTATTTCTAGGAACCCTTGAGTGAATTAAGCAAACACAGAAACAGAGAGAAGGTCCACATCACAACATGTGTTTGACTGCCATAGAAGGGGAGGATAAAAGTTGTATTTCATCATTTTAATGAATGGCTTTTCTACAGTTGACAGTTTCCCTAAGATGAGTTCTAAAAAGTGACAATATATGGTTTATTCACTCAGGAGGATTAAAAAATCACATGTTTTATAGAAATGTAATGGCTGAATGGTAGTGGTTTTAGCAGAAAGAAGCTTAAACCAAAAACAGGTTTTGTCTTTATTGAAATCTTTGATTTTGTAACTTGGCATCTCCATAATCCCATGGATTGAATCATTATACTGTGATGTCATATGAAGAGAAGCTGGTCCCTCGACAGCAGCTTTAGCTACCCTGCAGTTACTCTGCAGCTGGAGGTAAAATGAGCTGAAAGGGAATAGATTAAGACAATTACAGCTGCCACCCATGTACATGTTTGCATCAACCACAGTGCGTAGAATGGATTTTTATGAAGATATGTGTAATACAGCTGTGTGGACAGCTATGTCTCTATGAATAAACCTATTTTGTGAAGATCAAGGCACCAAGCAGCACTAAAGCAGACCAATGTTTATAGTATCACGGCAGGATGGAAGTCTGAGATTCGCTCAGAATAATAAAAAAGCACAAACAGCAAAAGCAATGCAAGGTCAGCTCCCAAAGAACACACGCTTATGTAAAAAAAATAGAAGGTGAATGAGAAGAAACGAAAAAAAACAATTCAAGCAGAACCTTCTGCCTGTTCTGCCGCCACGCCATCTCTCTGCAACTTCTATGCACAAGTTAGATTGATATGAACTTAAAGGCTTCAGCCCCCACAGTGCCTTCTGTCACAAATATAGCCTCCAACATCGTAACAATGTTTGAATTTCATTATGCACAGAGTTGTGTATCTGGAGGTGGAGATCAACATTCAGGCTGTAACTAATGATTACCATTTGATCGGATGATTTCCTCTGCTGCTCAATCCACAACACAAAGGATTCTGCGCCAACATCACAGAAATACTATTGCATTTTTTTTTCTTTCTTTTGAACAAACACAACTCCTTTTAAAGTTCACATGTTTGAAAGGTGAAAGTGCAAAGTTTACAGCTATTTTACGATTCTATTCAAAATATGCAAAGTTCACAGAAAAAAAGAAAAACACTGTTTTTGTAAAACAAAATCAAAATAAATGCAGTAAAACTTCGGGGAAACGTTCTTTTATTCAATTTTAATTACCAGTAAATGATGTTCCAATGTAATTTGTGTATTAAACAGTTTAAGTTTAATTTCAAGAGGAATTGCAGTATTTTGTATTCCTTGTTAAATCAATTTTGCAATTTAACCCGCTAATCTTAGGTTAGGGCTGTAAGGTAGCGAGAGAGCATGTAAACAGGGGTTCTCAGTTACGGGTGATGGGAAGTGGGGCAGGGTTGCTCGGGGCCAATGGTTCTATCTTCAACTGTGAAGAGAATTTAAATGAACTCCTGCTGAAAACGGCAGAATCAGAATTCAAAGACCACTGGGAACGCTTTGAAAAAAGATCAGAAGATAATCAGAGTGGGTTCTTGGTAAATCAACTATGGACGCATGGAATTTGCAATAATTGCTAATTAAAAGCTGAATTTCTGTTTCATAGACCCACATGGTTTTCCATAATTGCCTTCAATTGTAAACAGTGATCAGACACACAGTTTGTTCTACCAAAACACACACAAGTCAAACCCTGTTAAACAAAACTTTAAACAAAATACAGACGTAATAGAATAAAAGTAAAGTCTGCTTAACACTACAAGCAAATATAAGGCTTCACTTCTGACAGCCCCAATCATCTATACAAGTTATAACTAATGTCAGCGCTTCATAACTAAAAGCTCTGTAAGAGAAAAATCCAGCTGGAAAGAATATTAATACATTGGAGTACAATGAGACAAAGCATAACTTTATTGTTACTTCTACATTTTTTTACACTAAATCCAATTCCCAAATAAAAAAAGTTAAAAACCCTTCAGCATGTGCAGATCTGAGTTCTATAGAGACCTTAAGATCACAGAAAGTAAAGTTTCCTTATTGTTAAGATCACAACAAACTAAGTGACTCCATAAGGTTTGTGATTTTTGGTTTTGTTAAACCTTCATGTTTCCACTAAACTGAATCTGTTACTGCTCTAAAAATGATTTAAGTATTTTATCATTTCATTCTTGGCTCATTTTTGGTTCTTAAGCAACATTTTGCCTTTATTTGTTGTGTGTCAGACTTTAGGTTTAACACTATTGTGTGTTGGCATTATTAACTCCTGTTTGCTTTTTTCTCTGCATGTGCTGACAAAGATCTGTTCCTAAGGTGCTGAAATAAATGACCTCCTGCTCTGCTATTGACAGACTGGGCTCAGAAAATGTAATGGCTGGCTGCCCTGTCCTTCGTCTCCGTCTCACAAACAAACTCATTTATTTTCATTTCTCAATGTCTTCATTTGCATTTTCAAGCTGTGACACGGACTCCACCCTCCTAACAGGCTGGGCTTGTCTTCAGTTCCAGCCATTAATTAAACACTTAATCAGAAGCAATTATGTTATGATGCAGGGCTCAGTCAGCACAACTGCTTTGGAGTTTAAATAAACACGTTTAAACATTTATTACCTTTTTTTCTCAGGTTGGTTATGCAAAGAATAGTTGTTTGTGATAATCTGCAACACAATCTAAAATGATTATACGGTATTCACTTAAACCATTATTTAAAAAAAAAAAAGTCCAAGATTTCTGATGCTTATAAAAATTCCCCAAATGTGGCTGACATGTCTCTTGGATATACCACAGCCCAAGGGATCAATGTGAATTTTTTGTTAGATTTCGATATTCACGGTGTAAAACAGAGATGTGTGTGATTAAAACCCAAAAATAGGACTTGGAAGACGATGCATAATTCCCAAAACACTTAAGCTATGTCTGAATTCTCTCTTAACTCACCAACGTCTAAAACAGACTGTTGCCACGGGTTTAAAGCAATTCAGACATCCGCTCACTGCTGTAAAAACAGTAAATCAACATCAATTATCACCCATTTGCCGATGTAAATAAAAAATAAATAGGAGCATTTAATAGAGACTAAATCCACTTATGATGATCGAAACTTTGATGGCATATAAAGAAAAATTTTGCATAATTTTTTCAAATGAAAAATTGTCAAAAAGCAATGCATTGTGGTCAATCTAGTGTGCATCGAAGCACACTGGAGGCACAGGGCACTGGATTTTGAAATTGTAGATTCAAACCATTGTCTGTATTAGAGAACTGGACTAACCAACTCCTCCCCCCTGGCGTTTCAAACAGGAAGTAACCTCAGGCTCAGAGAAGCCCAAATCCCATTAACTTCTATACAGAATGAAACAGCTATTACTAAGTCCTGCCTTTGGTCAGAAAAAACAATCTTGCTCTGATACTTTTTTTTTTTTTAATTATAATCCTTTTTAATTGATAATCCTGTTTTTTCCATGATATTTGTTTTCTTTAGTGCAAGGTATTATAAACTGATCAATCAGATGCCTCAATAAAGTCTCAGGTCCAGCATTCACATTGAACCACACTTACTCAGTCCAGTTCATGATTCAGACACACTGACAAAATGGCAAATGCCTTATACAGAGCACAAGGTAGTGAGTAGTCCGTCCGTCAACAGAATCCATGACGGTAAATATGCTGGCTGCAAACACACAAAAAATGTGGAAAAGGCAATGCTTAAAAATGGGGCAAACATCTTCATTAGAACTTCAAATCCCAAAAAATAAGACATATAATCGGGTGAAAGTGGATGCTCAAAGGCATGACTTTGCAGGCTATGAAGCAAGAAGCATGAAATGGAACTGACCAGACACATCTGTGGGCAGCAGTTCGCTTGGTTTTCAACATCATCTCCTCCTGCTGATTCTAGGAGTCCAGCACAAAAGCAGAGAACCTGGGATCAAGTGAGATTGATTTGTTGTCATCGCATCTGCCTGCACCTCCAGACAGTTGGTCCAAAAAAAAAAAAAAATCAAGACAAAAATACACAACCACAACAAAACAGAGGACTTCCTATCACAGTTCCTCCCGCAACATTGCACTCAATAACAACAAAACCAAAGATGCAGAACAGAGTACAAGTGCAAATCCTTGAATCTGAAAGCTTGCTGTGCTGTCGCAAATTTCCTGCCTTTCTGCATCACAGCAAATGAGCATCAAGCCAGGCTGCTTCAGAAGCAGACAGCCGCCATGGAAGCACATGGAAGCTGGAGAGCACACAAAGCACCTGTCAGTCAATCGCTTCTAAGCTCGGCCGACTACTCTGAGCACATATCTGAGCAGCAACAGATTAATAAAAAACTTTGTTACCTTTTCTCAAAGTGGATTGAAGCTTCAAAACTACCTTGCAATATAATTTATTCATCAGTTATTCAAAGCTGGGCTGTAAAAATGCAAACTTCTCTGCTTTCTCTCAGAAGTGGAAGACAAGGCAGCTCAAAAGCCTTCGGCCTTGGCTTTCTGTGGCTTCGGAAATGCAGTAAAGTCAAAAAGTTCATCAAGCATTCTGAAGTTGATGCTGTTTTAAGATGAATATTTATCCATTTGAGGTAAAATTACCGAAAAATACAAAATGCAGACTAAAAGCAGGAAAATATCATTCAACCACAGCTGGTAAACAGTTGATAGGCCTTTGAAAAGTCGCAAGGTCAGAAGATTGAAATTCATAACCGAACATTTCTCCTCAACCCTTTAGCACCAGAGCTTTAGCGCCAGCGTTGACGTTCTCTTTAGACATTTGAATTCCAACAGACTCTGACAATCAGAAAAGCAGCTTTGTGCTAACGCTGTGTTTATTATTTGCTGTTGCCGGCAACAGCTCAGATGATGAAAGTTTAAGGAAAATCCGCTGTAAATATTGGATTTTTTTCCTCATTTTCATCATCTTTTTCTGCCCATGTTTCTTCAACAGCAAAAAACATGGGCATGATAGACAAGCAGAATGTTCTTTTTTTAGCTACTGCTTGGATTTTGCTTCTTTATGTCCCTTCTACACGAGACCCATTCTGATGGAAATTGTTTTTTTTAACAAGTTCTTTTGGCAGTTTTCCAATGATGGAGAGGATATCAACAGACTGGCGACCTGTCCAGGGTGTACCCCGCCGTCGCCCAACAGCAGCTAAGACAGGCTCAGGTGACCCTGTGACCCCAAAAGTGATAAAACCGAATTAAGAAAATGGATGTAGGGACACACTGGCAGTATTTCTTCATTCAAACCATTTGGAGTCAAAAGCAGACAAAAAAAGCAGTTTAAAAAAGGTTGTTTTTGTGACATCTGGGTGGGCCACAAGCTTCCTGCTCCCACTTGGGTGTGGGTGAGGAGTGCAGAGATGATAGAGAATCCACACCTATGTCCTGTGACAGCTTGCAATTCTAAGAAGAAATATATAGATGTTAGAATCTAGATCAAAACTGTTGCTCCTATATTGTTCGCCATTTTAGGGTTGTGAGGGGCTGTAAGCTAACGGGAGAACAAGTAAATAGACGGGTAACAAACTAC
Organism: Oryzias sinensis; assembly: GCA_037389245.1. Lineage (NCBI taxonomy): Eukaryota > Metazoa > Chordata > Actinopteri > Beloniformes > Adrianichthyidae > Oryzias > Oryzias sinensis. The sequence goes on from CM074499.1 coordinate 2,650,640, forward strand.
TGCCCCTCCTCTATGTCCTACAAAACACCTTTTATTTGTTTTTTTGCTAAAAACAGTATAGCCATAATTTGTAACGCTTTGATATTAGTTTAAAAATGATCTGAGTGGGACTTTACGTCTCGTCTTTCAGTGGCTACTGTGTCTTTACATCGGTTCTTCTAACTCTTCTGTGTGTGATGCTTCTATGCAGTTTTACATGTGCCTCAATTATGCCAGTGCCACATTAAAAGCCATTTTTTTCATGTTTTTCCATGTTACCTCCTTACCTTACATGTTTACCTCAAACATTGTATTTTTGAATAACATTTGAATATTGGGGTTTTGGTATTTGATTTGATTTTTTCCCCTGAATTTTTTCTCACTCATTTTGAATGTTCTGAACAGCAACCATCCACCTAAACATGACTGTAGAAAGATCAGACGTCTAACATCCTCACAGCTACACGTATAGAAGACGGGCTCTTCTTCACCTGATCCACACAATGAGACAGCTGGAATGGATCATCTTATTTTACTTTTGCTTCCAGTTCATCTGTGTCTGCCAGCGAGTAAAAAAACAATGCTGCTCTGCTGAGAAACTTGTTAAAAATGCATGATCTCCAGACAGGGACAGTTACTGTACTTCAAGATATGTGCAGTTGTTTGTTTGCTTTCTGTGCGCACAAATCCGTGCATCTATAAATGTGAACACTTTGTCTGTGTTGTTGGAAGAGGGACTCTCAGTCATGTTTTGACGCAAATGCAGGTGATGTTGCATTGTTGGAGTGAAGGGGCCAGATAACAATGCAGAGCCTGTCATGTTTCATACATTCTTATGAGGCAGCCAACACTCTGAGAGGAGCTCGGAAGCTTCAGGGGTGACAGGCTGAAACTGCCTGCAAGCTATGTTAGTACACAGCCTTCCACTGAGTGCACTGCAACTCATAACACACCATGTTGCTTTACAGATAAGATGTGTTTGACCTCCAAGCATAGATTTCATTAAAACATCTGGCACTCTCGCTACAGTTGTCAAATCCTGCAGGAAACCGTCTTCCAGATGTCTTCATAGCATTTCTAAAACTGATAATCAGTGCTGGTAAAGGAGTTTTTTTCTCCACTCCTAACAATTTATTGCATTAGTCCTTCAGTAACTCCCACAGCATCTTGTGGTTAAATAAGTGGTGGTTCCTGGATGAACCGCCAGCTGATCCCGTACGATGAAGTCTGTCTTCTCTGGAGTTCATGGATGCTCGGCACAAACAGAATTTATGGAGGTTCAGAAGTCAGTGTCACAACAGTTCACAAACATTACCACAATGACTGATATTACAAGAAATTTCATAATGGCTAACTAAAAAAAACTAAAGCTTTATTTGTAAAAAAATTAATAAAATAAAGATATGGTTTGACAAAAAAAATAGTTTTGTATCAAATTGGCAATTTTTGTCTTTCATTCTAAAGTAGGAAATTGTGTTTTGTAGATTGTTTAATTATCTTGGTAACACATTTGAAAGGAAGCTGCATTGGTCGGATTAGCACCAGAGCAAGGAATATGGGTTGCATCCATCCATCCATCCATCCATCCATTTTCTGATCCCACTGAATGCTTTTCAGGGTCACTGGGATGCTGGAGCCAGCCCAGCTACTGTTGGCCGACACCCTGAACAGGTCGCCAGCCTTTGCAGGGCAGTATGTGGGTTTTAGAAAACAATTCCAAAAGCTTCTCTGTCAATATCAAACAGCTTATTTACCATCCGCTCAACACCACCACCGCCACGTGGCCCACATGCAAAAAAAAAGAGAAAAATCCCACCCATTTTAAATGGGAGCTGGGCAGAGTGAATGTGACGTCACCAATAGAAAATGATTTACTTCCAGCTCCAACCCAATGAAGTCAATTCACTCACCGTTTTTTGGGGATATGGTCATGTTGGAGGCAGGTCCTGTCAGTAAGCAGTGATTGGTTCGAGTCGGTCTGAGTCACTGTTTCTATATGGCTACCACTCTGACCAATCAGGAGTGACCAATGTGAAAGTCCACATCCCTACCACCTAAAGCTGGCTACACAAAATGTACCAAGCGTTTCGAACGTTGGAGACATCTGTTAGTTCACAACTTGAATCACTTGAACTTTGGAAAAAACTTGGAAAAAAAATAGGATTTGTAAAAGCATACTTGCTAACTTACTGTCTGGATAGCTAGGGGGAGGGGTCACTCAGTCCAGTTCTCATTTACAGTTAGTGATTCAACATCAGTGGATTGATTTTTTTCTTTGCTCTTGCTTTCCTCGTTGTTCTTGTTTTACTATTGAATTTATTTTATATTTTATTATCTTACTTTAAAATTGTTTTATATCACATTAATTGCTGTTTCTATTGCATGTAAATGTTATTGTACTGTGCCTTGTTTGACTTTGGTCATGGCACCATATAGATAAATAAACTATAGCTATAATTATAAGGCTGTTTGTAAGTATGAAACCATCTCTTAACCTCTTTCACAAACTGTTTCTGCAAAATGTTTTAAAAAAATAAATCAGTAAACTCAGGAAGATTTATTTTTTTGCATAAACAACCCTTAGAAGATTGTTTACTCTCAATCTGTTGATCTCTACAGAGTGTCTATGTCAAGTTGTATGATGTAATATGACGGCGATGCCGACTGGGAAGTATCATTTTTTTCTGTCTGCTGGCCAAACTCCTTCCCTTCTCAAGTGTAAAAAATAAAAACTTTAACATTTTATAGCACAGGTGATTTTTTTTTTACCACTGTCAGCATTTTTTTTTATCTTAAATTCTTTGGCTTTTTATTTTACAGATTCTTAGGAAATGAAAATGGATTACAGTGAAGCACCATCTGCATTCAAGTGGGAGTGGTTAAATATTTGATTCATGAGATTTATGCAAGTAGAAAAAGATCAATGATTATAGTGACAGAGTATGTATCTATATCATGATGTTGTCAGGTAATCCTGAAGAGATTAATTTGCATTTTATCAGATCAATATTATTAAGATGTTCACACCCTGTTTCAGAAGAGATGCCCAGACATCAGTTCCCCGACTGATCAGTTGTTTTTCTGCATGTCTCAGCAAACGCATACGGACATATATGTAACTAACAACTGGTGCAAAGTAGAGCCTAGATGCCTACACTTCAAAACTCTGCTGTCTACTGTACAGGGGTGAGATTCCCCTTTTATCTCTCCACCCCCTCCATCCAAGCCCTGCAGTGACCCAGGTTGGGGGTGCGGGTGCTCTCGTTAATCACACTCTGTCAACCCTTTAATAAGTCCTTGACAGGGGTTTGGCTGTGAACGACACTCTTTATCAAAGGTTTACACTGCCAGTGTGTCCTGAAGGATGATTGATCCCATCACGCTCAGGTCTGCCCTTCATGCAGAATGACAGAGCAACAGCCGTCGGAGCAGCAAGCCGTGCAGAGGCGTGCACACATGTGGGACCGAACGTGGAGTTTGTTAGGGAGGCAGCGATGCAGTGCTGGTAACAGACGGCCACGTCGGCGAGATGGATTCTTTGGTTTGCTTCATTTCTCTCCCTGCCAACCAACACGACGCGATACCGCGTCTCGAACTGCGAAGCACTGACATTATAAATGTGTTGATAAAGTGGTTCTTTAACCTTGCCCACTTCTCTCCTAGGACAGTAACCAGACAATGAACCCAAAGCAACTCCAGCAACCGTTTGACTTCTTATTCATATAAAAAAGGATGCAACCATTGCAACCACTTGACTCTAAGGAAGATGAAGAAAAAACGTTTTGCTGAGAGCACGTAAAGGATGCTTAGACTTCTGGATCAAGTATTGGATTAGGGGGGTACACACTCAGGTATGACAAACTGGACTTTACCTTTGAATTCAAATAAAACTAACTTCCATTTCTCCTTATTCTTGTTTGGTCTGCCATTTTCCTGCTCCTACTGTCAACCTCTCTGCTGGCTCAACACTTTGAATTGCCTCTGTCTATGTGTCCATAAAAATGAAGCAGACTTTATTTGCTTTGACTACTGGTTTAAGTTTCTTCATTTAGGTTCTGTTAGAGGCCTTAAAATAGAAAAATAAAATAGTGTAAAACACTTCTACTGCAACAACAACTTTTTGTACTCCTAAATATTCTTACTGTCATATTTCTGTACGCTTTCTAATTTCACCAAAAAAGCTTCAGTCAAAATGCTGAAGGCGAAGTCACCGAAAGTTTGGCCCCATTTCATAGCAAATAATTCTAATTCGGAGACATGATGGAGAAGAATGACGTCTACAATGCTCCAAAAAAAAAATCAACATTGTGGCGATGAGATTTTACTTCAGTGCATGTGAAAACGGATGTGTTCATTCATTTTTGAAGCACAGGTCTGAACAACGTTTAGGCATGGGACCCGTTTCAAAAATTCCAGCACCTCACAGAATCCAAACCGTACCCATCCCTAACAACGATGCAACACTGCAAGAGTTTTTGTTTGGGCATGACTCCTGCTGCAACTGATTCTCCTTCAGCTCGTCATTCATTCAAAAGCTATAAGGTAGAAATTCTGGATAAACCAAGATTTTTAGTGTTTGGTTTTTGGATTTCAAAATAAAAAATTTAAAGCACAAAGATGCACCCTGTGTCATCCTTCATGGGGTCTTCCCCTCCTCCTTGCAACATTACCTGCAGTCATTTATGTGTTGTTGTGCCTCTTGGCCATCCCAAATGTAGACTCAAAAACAACTACTTGCAATTCGTTTCATGTTTGTAAAACTGCATGTACTACTCTGTTCTTCTGGCATCTACTCTTTCTAAAATGATGCAGGTTTTGGTTTCCACGTCGTATATTCAACATAGACAAACATGGCAAACAAGCGCAGTCCTGTGTGTCCGGTTAGCAAATCGACTGCAACATGTTTTTGTGCGCGTCATCGTGTTTACACACCCAAAGCTTTAGTAAATCAGAACCCTGGAGGACCAAGTTGCTGGCATTGTTCATTTTTCAGTGACTATGAAAAGGGGATTCACATAATAGTTGCAGATATCAGCAGCAATTGTACCAGCAAACCTGTTTGTAAATGGCTGTGCTGGGACATAAATGGCCTTGGGAGGTTCACTGAATAATATCTAAACAGCACAATTTGTTATTCTCAATGAAGATGCCACAAGCAATTCGGTGCTTCGGAGACTAGAACCTGCACTTAACTCTGGACCCTCGTCCCTTCTCTGCGCTGAACACAAAAAGACAACCACTTCCTGTCAACAGGTAATGGCGCTATAAATTAGGGCTCAGAATGTTTTGGCCCCCATCCAGTTCCCAGTCATTTGATTTTGAGTATCTGCTGATACAGAGTCCTGATCTGATACTTTTGAAAACATTTTCAAAAATGTATAAAAAAACAATTAAACAAACTGATCCTGGTTGATCCCTATTTTTATTTAATTTATCGTCTTTTATCAATTAACACTTAAACAGAGAGCACTTGTTGTGACAGAGCTAGAATAATAAGAAAACAAAGTGCAGATATTTACTAGAAGATAAAAAACTAGGCGATAAATAGTCATATAAGAAAGTTTTTTGACTGTAGCTTTAGTATTATAAGAGCTATTGAACAGTTTTGATCATATATGATTCATATTTCCAATAAAATTTCTTCCGAAATCATGATGGTGAGTTTTCATGTCTCGCTCATATCAATGTATTTATTCATTATTATTTTGCATTCATGTACGGTACTTATTTCATTGATTTTAATCACTATTTCCCAGAACTTGCACTTTGCAGCCATCTCACTGCCAACTGTCGGCAGCAGGATAACACATCTTAATTAAAAAGACACAAAACAAAACCCAAACTTTTATCTGTTGAAACTCCTTTTCATTGTTTCGCTTAAGCCAAAAAGCAAGTGACACTAGCAGTCAGTTTAAATAATTTATTAAAAGAATCTGGAAATATCTTGCTATCCTTTGAGAATCGCTTTTGTGCATTTCTTGCACCATCTAATGCTGTATTCCGCTGCGCTTTGCAGCAATAGTGTTGTGATCAGTTCATGATAAGCCGACTTCGGGCATTTTTTTTTAAAATAATTAGCTTGAAATATCCAGCCAATAACATAATTAAAATAAATCACTGATCAAGTTTGATTGGGCGGATTTCCGATAATAGGTTCAGACTGGGACATCCCTTCTATAAACGAGTGCAAAATAGCTATATTTTCTATTTAGTGCATTTCTTTGAGTGGCTTTGATGTTTAACTATTTTTAATACATGTTTTTCTGTTTCTGATGCAGAACCATTAGAACCCTCATTACAACGAAGCAAAAAGTTGGTCTGTCAAAGTCAGAAAGCACTTCTAAGTCTTGATCAAATACTGAAAGGCATTAAGGAAGGATCTCAACAAAAGAATGGTCATTATGTCTGTTTTAGCTGTAGAAGGTGAGCTCTGTCCATTGCGTGCAGAAAGTAGACTTCACATTTATATGTGCTCAAACACGACTGATAGAAGGGGGAAAAAAACTACAAAACAGCAACAAGCAACAGTTGAAGGTAAAATAACAGCTTTTGTAACACTTTTTCTCTGTTTGCTCCACCGCAGATAACAAGGTAAACAAGAAAAATGTCATCTGTAACAAACAGACAAAAACCAGGAAATTTATCAGCAGTTAGTCATACACTTTCAGGAAAAATAAACAGTAAAAAAGAAGGATTTTCTTGCAGCTGCTTTACCGCAGGATCTTCTTTCACTGATATTTTTCAAGAGTATACATTTTTTAGTAGAAGAGACAAATTTGTCAGTTACTGTTTTTAAGGCTCTAGGATTCATCCAACCTATCCTTAGTTTACATTCAGAAGCCGTTTTAGCTTCCTATCTTTCAGGTTTAACTGAGGCAGAATTCATGTTTTTCTGAATCGTTTCAGGTGAGTGGTTTATTACAAGACTTTGCAATAATCAAAAGTCATGTTCAGATTCTGCAACAAAGTCTACATTGTTTTCAGTATTGCTTCTGTGGATGTGTTTACATTGTGTGTTTCTATTTACTCTCAAATCTGTTTTTCATTTTGCTAATTCTCCACAGCTGTTTTAATTCAAGTGATTCTTTCTCAGTGTATTTAATAATCTGGTTTTCATAAGAACATCTGCTTTGTCCCACCCTTTTCTGCCTTGTTTCATTGGTTGTCATGTTTAATGGTAATGGGCAGATGAAGCTTCACGAAGCATTGAAGCCTTTCATCTAGTTGGTTTACATTATTTGCTCCAGTAGGACATCTAGCTAGAGGTTATGGTGGTTGATTATAGACAACAATTGGGTTTTTTAACGTTAAGGCCAGTGAGGGGAAAGATCATGGGTTTTTATAGGACAATGTTTTTCCTAAATCCCCAAACCGTCTCCAAAGTCTCACCAACCACATTTTTCTATCAAACATTTTGATAGGAGCAGAGGGGTTAATATCACTGTAAAACCTGCAGCTGAATCCGAACCTCTTCCTGTAACAGTTACATGGTTCAGCCAGTCAGCGAGGCTTCAGAAGTCATTATGTGCAGCTTTCCCCATAAATATCATAATATAAATAATTTGAATACATCTGATATTTTGTAAACATAAAAACAACAACAGATACATTTATACTGTACACATGATGATAACAGTCATTCAAAAGAGTCTAATTGACAGAATTTAAGAACAATAAACATGTTTAAAAAGCCTATTTGAGTCCTCTCCCTTATACCGATTTAACAAAAACAAGAAGAAAAAAACACCACATGCGATATATTATTATCAATATTAATATCTTTGTGAAAATGTACCACATAGTTGTTTTTTTCAGTCAGTTTTTTGGGACCCTGCATTGACATCCATTTCCTTGAACCTATTTCTGACTAACTAACTGCATCCCTGATCTATGGCCACATTGGAGCCTTTGACTCTCTCCTGTGGATGCAGTGGAGCCCATGCAACCACATCATATCTGCAGAGTTACGTACCTGCTCTTCTGAAACTGGATCACACTCAAGCTTTCACTCTTCCAGGCCAACATCAACATGCAGCTTAGGTGGTGCTGTTTAATTATGCTACCCATGTGGGTGTTTACCATGAACTCTATCAGCATTTTGCCAACTCATCACATTTGTTGCTCATGAGGAAGAGAAGGTACAGAGGACATCAGTCTCCTCAAGCAAAATCAGAAGACGCCAGTCCAAAGAAAACAAAACCACATTTCCAGTTCTTTTCTACTCTTTTACTACAATCCCAAGTCTCAGGTCACAACAACATTTTTCAGAAGGAGGGTGGTAAAAATAGTGTGAGATATTGCATCAGTTAGAGAAGCAAACTAATTAGAAAGTCTTTCAGCTTAATACCCCAAACAGACACAGAAGTGATTGAAGGTTCTCTAGAGGCTGCTGCCCTGGTAAGGAGCCACAGATTTGGCATCATCCTGGCTTGTGGTCCTGGATATCACAACAATACACCTTCAAATATCTGCTCCAACCATAGCCTCTTGTTTATGGAATCATTTTAATGAGCGTTATGGCAGGTGTCAGTCTTTAGGGGAGACACCATCCTTCCACTGTTAAGTCATTCTGAGGCAGCTTCCTCTTCTTGCATAAGGCTGTCCCAGAAACAGGAGGAAGTTCTTCTCTAGGGAACACATCTGGTTCTAAAACAACGTCACAGGAATATCATGCCGCTCGCTCATCTCTGCCAACTGATTTGAACATTTTGCATCACTTGGATCTAACGAAGGAGAAAGCTCTGCTAAAGTAAATCATCCAAGAATCTTTTGTGACTCGCAACTTTTATCACTGGCACTGTCTGAAAACCACTGCCAGCATTTAGACAATAAAAAAAAAATTAAAAATAAATACATATCAAGCAGCAGAACAAGTAGGTAATGCACAAACGTTATTTAGAACTCAAATGTTTTTAAAAACTAATATATTCCAAGTGTACCTAAGGGTTTTAGCTTTCTAAAATTAAGTACCGGTATGTCTTTTGTTGTTCTTAAATCTTAATGGATTTGCAATATCTATGAAGAAATCAAATTATATGTTAAGCCATTTTGATGTTTTTGCCTAGGTTGAGCACTGATATTGTGTCCCAGTCTATTTTTTCCCCTCAATCAGCTAAAAACAAAAAGTTTGAAGGTTTTTTTTCTCCAACTCATTCCTTTGGATTTCCTAATTAACTTTTTTTAACTCATATTAATTATAATAAGAAATATTTTTGTTTCTCAATGGAAAAAATGGCATTCTTGCACAACGGGCGAGAAAAAGACACAAGTATACATATATACATGAAAGAAACCATGCATAAACATAAAAGTAGCATGTGTGCTGGTAAATGTTAAAAATACAAAGAAGTGAAGTTGTGTTCCTGCACATATTCCTGCACATCTCTTTCCCTGTTTATTATTTCAGAACACTGTTATTTTTGTAAATATTCTTTCTAAAATGTATATTTGTTAATTACTGTCTGTACATACTTGTGCCAAACTCCATGCTACTGTGACAAGGTAATTTCCCATTCGTGGGATTAATAAACAAATCTAATCTAATCTAATCTACAGTTTCCCAGGATTGATAGGTTCAAAACTGTTGTATACATTTTTTGGATTTCATTTGATTTATTGGTATAATTCAAGCATTGATTGTTATATAAATCAATATATCAATCAAGATATATCAAACTCATTCCAGAAATAATGAAATGCATTGACTAAAAAGCATAAACAATGAAAATGTTCCATAAATGGCAGATTCATAACCATAAATAGACATATTGTCATGTTTTGAGTATTGTTGTCTTGTTTTTCGTCTTTGTTCTTGTTCTGTCTTGTTTGTTTTCTGTTTCCTGTTTTATTTTGAAAGATTTCCTGTCTTGTCTTGTTTCTTGAGTTTTACTTCCTTTGGTCCCCATCTGCCCTGATCGTGTTCACCTGTGTCTTGTCTGCTCTGTCTGCATTTAAGTCGTGTCTCTGCCTTCCTCCTGTGCTGGTCCTTTAGCTCTGTCTTGATGTTCATGTCATCCTGTCTAGTCTATGTTCCTCGCCACGCTCTCGTTCCATGTTCCTCGCCACGCCTATGTAAGTTTTTGTTTTGTTCTGTAAACCTGCTCTGCAGCGCTTTTTGTTGGTTTTTGTGTATTAAATCCGCTAGTCCCTGATCCTCGTGCCTCCGCCTCTGCATCTGGGTACTACCGGCTCTCGAGCCACCCACACATCGTGACATATACGAAGTTATTCATACAATACACACATGGGGTATATTCGATTCATTAGAAATAGTGATTATTACCTAAAGTCAAATAGAGTTTGAGTGGACTGTAGTTAGATTAACAGCTTTCATAGTTTATCATGTCATATCTCTAAACTCCAGATGTAAATATTTAGTTAATCTCCATTACGATGGAGCCACAAATTAATTTAACTGTTATACATTTATTTTCAAGCTATTTCTGTTTGAAATCAAGAGCTTCACCTTATTTCCTAACTCAATTTCACTCACAAATGTTCACATAACTTGTGCCCTCTGTCTGTCAAACATTGTAGATATATGGACCGGACCGTTGGTGGGGAAGACCAGGTCTGCTAGATGTGTTTTCTATAACTACTCACAACAGGACATTTCATTGATTTACTGCCCTTCAGCCATATCAGCTTCAAACCTTTCTTTTGACAGCACCCATGGCAGCAGATAGTAATAGCAAATTCACAGCCGCAGGCACTTGTCAAGCGATAGAGATCAATAGGCGCTCATCAAACAGTTTCTCCAAAAAATTAGAGAAAACTATAATTTCTCGTTAGGTATGAGAGCCAGAAATGCAGGCCTTGATTGCAGTTATCAGTTTACTTTGTTATCACTTAACTTGTTTATGGCACAGCTGGTAATGGATGTTCCTAACATGCAAGTATGTCAAATGCCATTTGTCCCATGAGCTCCTGGCTGTCTTACTGCTACATGTCAAAACCCTTGATGTATGAGCCACTTCCTACTCCTTTAATGCATTTAAATGGAGCTGTGAGTCCAGCAGGACCGGCACAATTTCAGAACTAGCGGTAAAGGCTCAATCTCATCTAGTGGCCTGGTGGAAGGAGCATGTACATAGGAAATGAAATTGAAAATCCATCAGGCGCATCCACATGTACAGCCGTACACACACAGCAGGCACCAACGGGGCTTCTCACAAACACATTTGGGCACACGCTAACGAAGGATCGTATCTCACATTTCAAAGTGTTATGATAATAACGGAGGTGTGATGAGCTCCTGTATGATGTAAAAAGCTAATCCAAAGGGGAAAAACTGATTTACAAGGATAACTGAAAAACTGATTCAAATGAGACACAAATATGGACAGCAATTTAAAAAAATGGAAGAAAAACCTTGAGTTCAAGTTGAGGAAGCTAGTTTTTATCAAAAAGCATGTGTTCTTGAAATCAAAAATGCATCATCATCTTTTCCTGCAGTACTTGCAGGGCCTTTTCCAGGTCTTTTAGGAAGATAAAATGATAGAAATTACATTTTATTTTATAATAAACAAAGAGAAAACAATTAATCCTTGGACATAAAGTAAACGGATCATTCCAGTACAACAAAGAAATTGTCAAATTCTATTTTTTTCTATTACACACATTTTTTTAGAAAACTCAGCCACATGTATTATTTTGCATTATTGTCAAAGAAAAAAGATCAATCAGTCAAACAAAAACAAACATTTTGGCCTTACAAATAAATAAAGCAAACTTTCCCCATAAAGGTCGATATGAAACCTGGACACAAAACCTTGGACTTTAAATGACTGAAGACATTCCAAACGAAATATTTCACCCTGCCTGCTTCTGCCTGATAAACGATGGGCAAACTCCCCAGACACTGTATTGCGGCAGTGCATGAGAGAGTGCCCGTGCATGTAACTGCACAGAGAGAACATCTGCTTTCGCTGAAATAGCACAAATATTTGAGAAGCCGTCCACATCCTGCCAACACATGCCTCTCTGAGTGCAGCAGTAGACACATCCACAATGGCCATGAGAAAAAAAGGCAGGCCATCAAGAGCCGGTGACATGTTGGTTTGGCTCACTGTCACTGAGGAAATGTCAGCATAACACACCCTGGATTCTCACAGAGGCAAATGTCTTCTTGATGCCGGTGTTCTGTTTTGCTGCTCCAGAGGACAGCCTTGCTTACAGGTGAAGAATGACCTTGTGTCCACGAGCAAGGCTAAATAATGTAGTTCTTGTTGTAGTTCACCATTTAGAAGCCAATGTGCAGAGGCTATGATTCCATGGAGTCAATTCTGACTTATGTTTTGAAAAGGCTTCATTAAACACAGTCAGTGTACCTGTGCTTCAGGGATTAACGCATTTGTTTTGATTTTTTTTTCTTCCCTCCAAATCAAGAATTGCTCACTGCTATGACCACGTCTTTGTAAGTTCAATCAACAAGATCAATTTTGATTCTTTGTTTGTATTTTTCTTCTTTGTATTAAAGAATTTTTTTCTGAATGCACTTTTTGGTGGGTATGAAGGGGCATCTTTTTTGCTGCCTTAGAAGACACAGTGGAAACGTGTTGTAGTGATTTTCACAGAAAGCTTTTCTGCAATACCTGCAAAAGAACGCATGTGGAAAAACTACTTGAAAATGAGTTTGAGCTCTATGTCAAATAGTTTTTTTTTTATGCCTCATGAGTAGAATTACATTAAAGCACATGTTAAAAACCAACTTCCATCATCTTTTGATCTATTTTCAAAGTGTTCCCAGTGGTCGTTTAATTATAACTATGCAGTTTTTCACCAAAATATAAAAACCTGTCTGGTTTTCTGGGACATTTCTGCAGAGCAGCAGAAGTTCATTATAAATGTGCCTCTGAGTGGTGAGCGGGACCGTTGCCTGGGAGTAATACCTATCCCCCTTCCAATCACATACAACGTTGCTATCTGTTTACGTGCCTTCCTGCCAGCTTACAGCCCCTTCACCCCCAACCCAACATTGTTGGTGCAACAAAAATGGTGAGTGCGGTAATATTGGAGCCATCCAGCCAAACAGTTTTGATCCAGATGTCAGCTCCGACAAGGAAAACTAAGACGTTTATGGATCGTCTTTGTCAGATGATTCAGAATGGAGCAGGGAGCTTGTGGCCCATCAGGCGTATTTTCTACATCACAAATATGATATTTTTCAAACAGTATTTTTTTACTGCTCCTAATTCATGAAGATTTTAATAAAGAAATACAAAGACATAACTTAATTTTCTTTATGTATGTCCTTCATCATCAGAAACATGCCAAAAGAACATGTTAAAAACACTATTTGCATCAGAGTGGGTCTCTAAATCCAAGTTCCTAGAATAATTGTAAAGCTGAAGGAGTCTCAGTCCTCCGTGGATGCATTTGGACTTAAACCCAGATGGTAGCAGGACGAGGCAGATGCCAGAGAGATAAGGTAACAGCAGCAGAAATAACTGGAATTTACCACACTGTGCCGCACTCTGAGCAGATCGTCAGACTGCGTGACTAAGCCTGCATCTCCAAAGAGTCTTTAGACTTCAAGACCAAGATGGAAAAGCACTAAATAAACTCACATACCGGCACAAATATTTAGAAAAGGCACATAGACGCAAGTGTCCTTTCAAAAAATTCAGCACTCTGTGTAATACACCTAAATAATCTATTTACACTCCTCTGACTTCTGGACATGCCGGCGGTTTCCAAGCATCCAGTGTGTGCAAAGCTGATAACAGTCTGTAGGTAGATGAGTGAATGTTGGATTAAATTAATCTCGATTTATAGCATCTTTTGATTGAAATGAGGAAAAAGAAGCATCGCTTACTGAAATCACTGAAGGGGATACAAGCTTGGTCTATGGTTTTTCTGTGCAACTACCATCAAAACTGTTTTAACCCTAAACTTTGCAAACTAACCAAAGATTACAACTGTTTCTACTTTTATTCCCTTCTCGGGTGTGACCAAACACACCTCTGATGTTAGCAGAACCTGTTCAGGCTAACAAATCAGCATCCAGCTGCAGGGCTTTCAGACCCAAGCCTAGTCATAAAATCCACAATTTGCTGGATTGTGCAAAGGATTTGCATTAAGGAAATGATGACGATCAAATAAGTGCAAAAATAACTGAAAGGAGTCCCAGTGTACATATGTGCCTTAATAAGGCTAGGAAGAAAAACAACTGATTTACTTCCACGCTCATACATGACTTCTAGGATCAAGTTCAAGGATCCTGCAGTGTCATAAAAACATATTTTTGGTACAAATTGGTACAAATCTGATGGATGCAGATATTAAAACTATTATAATAGACAGTATATTTAATTACTGGTTACTGTACATATTAGGGCTGCACGATATGAGAAAAACTCGCGATATGAGATATTGGTGATTAATATTGCGATAACGATATAATTTGCGGTATATAAACAAAAAGCAAAACAACCAAAAACATCATTTCCATTTCACTGCAACAGTTTAAAAATTATACTCCAAATGACCTTTGTCGACATAGGAGGCAAACATCAAACATAAAAGGGCTCATCTGATTGATCAACAACGTAAACGGGTCCTTCTGATTGGTTAAATGCATAAAGGGATTTATTTCATTAGATATTTCAAGCTGCCAGGAGTTTGTTTTAGCACATTTAAGGTAGCCATTTGTTGCTATTTTCGCCGTCTTTTGCGGTATGCATATTGCACAGCTTAATGTCGCGATAACGATAAATTTGCGGTATATTGTACAGGCCTAGTACATATGAAATTCTGTTATTCCTGTTCGATACCAGACAAATACAGGAACATTTAACTCATCAAAAAGAACAAATGGAATGCTCCAAAATATATTTTTTCTTAATATTTAAAAATGGTTTGACCTTCACAATCCTATAATAACTTTCAAAACAACTAAATGGAGGGAAAAATTAAAGCAATTATTTCTGACTTGTTTAGTTATCAATAATTCAACAAAAACTCTCATTTGGTTTCAAAGCTTTTATTCTTAGCTGAATCTTTCAATTTTCTTTCAGGTTAAAATTCTTTGGAAAAAATTGAATTCTGAGAAAATGTTAATTAAAAGGTACCGTGTTGGGTTCAAATAATAAATTGTCGACTTTAGGGGAAGGGTCTGCGTCGGGGCAGTTAAGATTTAGGGAGGTCCTACTGAAATTATCAATGATTAAACAGAACATTTCAAAGTTTGCTGAGTTTAGTTTACCTCATTTAATTGTTATATTTTTTTTTAAGTTAAAAAATGCAAAGTATCATAACCTACATATCAATGCTAACACAATTTACAGCATAAGAGTCTGTGTAACAGTATCAAATCAATAAAAAAATGTGTCCCTTAGAGAAAGTAACATCAAATGAAGGTAAACATTTTGTTTGTAATAATTGAGATTTTTTTTAAGGTCACATAAACCATTTTCTTTTTGAAAGTTAGCTTTGATATCTCCATACTTTTCTGAACTACAGAACATTTGGCATGTGCTAAACTCAATTATTTAGCTTGTGGTACGTCCGCTAACCCCACCTTCTTTCAGACTTTATTCAGATGAGATTGAGGGACTGTCAACTAATCAATTCTAACTTTAAAGGCCCTTTTGAAAAACACTGCTGGTTTTCTGTTTATTACTTAACCTTGTGAATAAGCCCGTATGTATTCAATTGGAAAATTGGAGCTGAAATATTAGAGAACTAAAAATTCTACAATGAACATAATTGCCTAAAAATTAATCTCTCTTTAATTTCACAGTCATTTCCAAGAAATTGCCTTGAAATATCAGTGACCCAGTTTACATAGTGTCCCATTCAATGACCAGTTTCAACTTGAAGGAAAAGAATGGAACGTTATTGTGTTTTTCTTCTTTTGTTGTTACTCATACTTTTACAACAGAAAACCAAATCATCCCTTCTAGTATTATTAATTTACACATTTATGAATAAAAAAACCATTGCATTTGCGTTTCTTGGCATTTATGTATGCATGTTTTCAACGCGTGGCTCTAGGTTCTGAAATGCAGCTGTTCAATAAACACATTTTCTTTGGTTTGCTTCCATTTAGGCATAACCTTCATGTATTGACCTACAGTAAATGCAACCAGAAAGTTTCCTTGGCCATTCGAGAGGGGAACCTCCAGTCTAGCAGGAAAGGCTATCTGTTCAGGAAGCCATGCAGCTGTGGGCGACTGACCAAAGCTGACAGGACCATTCCTCTTTGTGCGTTCTAAACTTTCCCCTGAGAACTTGCCTCCGCTTCCTTAAACAGCCTAAATTGAATTAGGACATTTCGGTAGCTGGCAAGTGTGAAATTGAGTTGAAGTGGGCCCCGAGGTTAGGCGTGCGAGATGTAGGATTTAAACACCCCAACAGAACAGAGCAGGATCAAGCATTGTCTGCTTGCTGAATTCTAAACAAGCAACAGGAGGAAAGATAAGGGGAACAGCTTGAGCTCACTCACTTAGGGCAGTGCAAAGGTTTATGTTTGCATGTGGGTGGGTGTGCATGCATGTGTGCCAGTGAGCAGTGAAGTGTGCGCATGTTTGCCGATGTGCACAGGGATTATATCACCACAGGGACAATAAAGTCAGTCGAGTGATATGCAAGCTATCTGGTGAGAATTCCCCAGCAGAAGCCCTAATCTCATTCCTGTTGCAGCTTAAAGCGCCTGAAACAGAAAATCTCAAGTCTTGGCTGTTGAGAAAAAGATAAACATAAAGAAAAACGATAACATGCTGCGTTGGCCAACATTTTTCATCACAAACAGCCTGGCTATTCATCTGCCAGTCATAGCTAATGCACCCTTTCTGTTCAATTCGACTCCTCGCTTTTGCTCAAATTGAACAAGCAGCATGCACAAATATAGAATCCTCAGGATGCCATAATGAAAGAAAAAACTAACAATAGCACACTCAATAAACCTGAGCAAGAAGAGGTTCACCTCTGCTTAATAGACCCTACATATGGAATCATTGTTTTACAACGGAATAGCATATACAATTGAGCAAAAAAGGCTTTTGTTGTTCCTCTGCATGCATTTGTCTGAATAAACGTTCCTGCTGTCACTTATGGAAATGAGATATGGATTTCCATCCACATCTTAGACTACAGAGGACTTTCGCACCCTTCCCTCCATCAGCGCATTACTCGTGTTTGTGAATGTGCCCTGGCCCCATATAACACTGCCATCCATCACAGTGCAGCTGTAGCCTCTGTCTGCCAATCACAGCACTGCCTGAAACATCTTTTCAAGCCTTTACTGACTATCTCCTACTTTGCTTTCCCTTTTTCCTCTCAGCTATCAGCATTTGTTTGCCTGCAGTCTTTCTGCCAGCTGTCTCTCATACCCTCTCCTCTCGTCCTGTTTTTATACTTTTCTACTCTCTTCCTCTGAAACCCCTTGTCTGGATCTCTTCAACATCAAACCGTCTCATTTCTTTCCCGACGACCCTCCAGCTAGCCCTTGTTCTTTCCATCCCCTCCGTTATTTCTAGCCTCCATGGCAAGTGTTTGCTTTATCAATCACATTTTCGCATCTATTCTTTTCCCCCTGGCAAAGAAGTGCTCCATCAGTCACTGCTCAACACCCACATTCAGTCCCTCTTACCCTGTCGCCACGATGGCTAATTCCATCAGTCACAAGCCTCTCTCATACACCCTCACCCAACTCAGCCACTTCCATCAGAGCGTTAATCCATTTAAGAAAAAGCCAGCGCTGCCTCCTGCTTGGTCGCTGCCGCCAGGAGGGGAGGCCACAGATAGTTGAGAGGGGAGAAAAAATGCTTTGTTAGGACAAATGGAGATGTACCATCAAAGAATTAACAATAACAACACTGGGAGCTTTTTATGTCTTTTAAAAGAATCGTTGGATCCAAAGACCCACATCAATGAAAATGGTGTTTTGGGCGTTTTTTTGACACCTTTTGAAATACTGTACATGTGACAGAAAAATTGCTGGACGAGCTCCCTGCTCCGCTCCATTCCGATGCATCCACTTGCAGACGGCTAGAACCACGTACATCTTTGTTTTCCTCGTCTGAGCTGGAATTTGGCTCCAAACTGTACAGCTGGATGGCTCCAATATTGCTCACCATTTTTGTTGCACCAGTAATTTTGGGGTGGTGAGAGGCTCTAAGCTAGTGGACGAGAGTGTAAACAGAGAGGGTACAGACTCGCAGTGGGATGGAAACTATTCTTCTTTTCCTTTTTTCCCTCCCTTCTGAGTTTCACACGTTCACCCAAATGCTCAAACAAGCTCATCCTTCTTATATAAGATGCAAATGTTGAGTTGTGCACACAAGCCGGTAGGTGGCAATATTGCACGTGAAAGCTTATAGAATGTGAAAGAAAATACTGTAATTGTGGTGAAGAGGAAGTTTGACATACAGTGGGTAAAGTGCAACGCGTTTTACCCCGCCCACGTTGAGCCATGCCTCGGTCTGCACACTGCGGTCAGGGGTAGTTGGTTGTTTCGCAGGTTAACTGGTTACTCTAAATTGTCCCTAGATGTGGGACAATGGGTGTGTGATTTTGTGGCCCTGCGACAGACTGGCAACCTGTCCAGGATGTCCCCTGCCTTTGCCCACGAGGGGCCAGGATAGGCTCAGATAGGCCCAGAAAGGGACAAAACGGGTTTAAAAGATGAATGCATAAACAGTTGAAGAGTTACAGTAGCTCATAGAGTGTGTGGTATTCTGCCATTTCCACCATCAGCTTTAGTACTAGGGAAAAGGTTTAGATGTGTAAAAATCAACAAATGAACATACTGTGGAAGCACATACCATTGCTGCTTTTGTACTTTGCCATGTTTGTTGACTTCTTGACAAGTTTCTTTATCCCGTCTGACTTATCGGCCTTTTTCTAAACCTTGAAAGGACTCCTAGTCAATATCAGTCACAATCACTTCCATCTACAATGCTCGCTTTCTTCTTCCTTTGCCACCAGACAAGAAGCAAAAAAGGTGGAATTTTGCAGGATTCTTTTTTCAGTTACGCAATAGAACTTTGACAATTTTATCCAGGGTAGCAGTTTTCTCACTCTTCAGTCCACAGCCTCCTTCCTTCCACTTTGCCTGCAGTCTTTTGGTGCTGAAACACTCTATGCAATTTGAGTGGCTTTCTCATCTAAAGAAGTATCTTCACATCTTGGAAGATACCAGTGGGGTGAGAGAACGAGTAGAAAAGATGTTGAGTATGGTGCCAACAGAATTGCTAGTGCTGTTGGGAGCACTTGGATTAGCAATGGCAACCATTTCCAAACTGGATGAGTGGCTCAAGAAACGAGATCAGAGATCCCCATAAATAAAGTGCCAATGCTGGCCTTGCATTTTTCCTTTTGTGTCCTCATGAAGAAAACTGTACAAATTCAACCTCACTTCAGTGTCTCTGCCTAATTAAAATTCTTATTTATAATTTTTTTTAAAAAGCAGATAAAGTGTCAAATGCCTCAACTTGTTTATGAATACTTTGACGTACTTTGTCTTGATTGAACACTTTGTCAAGTGATTTGTTGATGTGATTTGGACTTCAAGGCCACAGTAAAAAATAGCTGGTAAAGTCTTAAAGAACCTACCTGACCCTGCTTAGGATGAAGCCGGTGTCAGTAATGGATGAAGGAAACAAATAGATGGAAAATTGGTTAAGCAACATATTTTTGAACTGTCTTTTTCTATTTTGTACCAGCGTCTGGGAAGCTTGCGCCTGTGCTCTCACCTTGTCAGACACATATCTGTGAAATTGTCTGGACAGAGAGCGCGCACAACGAGAGCTATGCTACGAAGCAGCAGGGGTCAGTTCTACTGACCAGAAGCAGGAATAATGAACGGGAGCTGCACAGGCGAGGTGCGCTGATGTGGGGCTCCAAAAACGATCTTGGTTGGAGAGGTTCATTCCAACCCTGTAATTTTCTGCTCGCCTGTGCTCTCAGGAGACGCGCAGCATCGGAGTGTGTAGTTTTATCGTCCCAGAGGAGCCCTGAGAAGGAAGGAAATACTGACAAGGTCTATGGGCCCACAAGGGGGAAATAATAAATCATAATGGAGGGGTGATGAAATGGGGTGGAGAGAAATGCAACCAAACACGAGAGATAATGAGCAGTAGGTGTGAGTGAAAGCCTTTTTTTTTCCCCCATCAGCCGAGTTATTTGTCTTCATTTCAGATCCCACTGTCATCATCTCTAATTTAGTGCAGTCATTTGGTTTTAATTCTCCTTTAATCTGATCAGCAGCTGTTCCGTCGTTGTTTTCTTTTCATTCGTAACAGGCTCTCCATCATTTCAGTGTTTTTATTATCTTCACTTAGTGGAGAATCTTTGTAATCGCACGTTTACAAATACCTCTAGAAGGTAATATTAAGGGTATATTACAATGATTTGTGTTCTTTTGAACGTCTTAATGAATGTATTTACTTTTCATTCCATCCTCTCCCATGCTTTTTATCTCTTGGCTCCTGACTTGTTGATTTTCTGACAGCAGCTTTCTTAGTCTATTTTTCCACCTGTCTCTCAGAGGGTGCCGACTTTGCGGATGCCTTTAAACATTATTCAACACTCACTTAGCCTGTCTCTCTTCTCATGCCAACCCATTTCGTGAAGCATTTAATCATCTCATTTGCCGCCATTGCTCTTCTCGCTTTACCTCTCCAACCATCTCAACTTTCCCCCGTCCCCTCCACGCAGGCTGCCATCCTCGCCACAGGTGACCTTTTCAGGGAAACAGAGAAAAATAAACTCCGGCAAAAACACAGAACCTTTATGCTCCCACTTGAAGGTCATTCTCTCCTTAGCACTCTGCCCGTTGATATAAAGACACATGATCTATCTCAGTGCAGGCGCATACATACGCTGCTGTGATTTCCACATGCAGCAAATGTTAAGTGATGGTGCCCGAGGGCTTAAGATCACTCACATTTCCGTCCCACCTAGAAGGAGCCTCACAAATGTGTGTGTGGGGGGGCACTGTGACACACAGAAAAGGCGAGCTCAAACAGAGACACAAAAGCACAAAAGCATCCGCATCACTGCTCCAGGAAGTGTCACTGCCTCAGGCTCATCTTGCATTCATCCCCGTTAGTCCGCGTTTGTCTTCATGAGCTAGATTTCTCTTTCCACCAGCATGCGACTCAGTCGAGCAGCAAACAGTCAGTGAAAGACCATGAAAGTGAAAGTACAGCAGCCAAGCAATAATCAAAACATGACAAAGGCAGGCATGGGTGTGATATTGAGACAAAACGCTGATTGCTTAGTCATTTACAGTTCTCTTTGGCAAGAGGCAGACGTTGAAACAAAAGCATGAAGATGCATGTACAATGTCGGAACATGTTCTCTTTTTTTCCTCCCTTGTCCTAATTTAAGCTTATTACTTTCTGACTTCATGAATACAGACTCTGGTTCTTCTCTTTTGTTCTGCACTGCAGTAAAGCCTGGGTGTTCTCTGACAGGCCTTCTTGGTGAGATAAAACAGGCAGAGGGGAACAAAACAGTTTGATATCATCTCTGGCCTTCCAAAGTGACCAGCAATAAGAGGATCCTGAACTGCTTTATGTTTCCGTTCCTCCCAAAGAATCTTCTCAGTTTTTGCAAAGTAACATAAAAACACTGAAGTGGTGTATTTTAAAAAATGGTATAAAAAACTGGTAGAATAGTTTTGCAAGGAAATCCCCATGACATAAATTTCTTGACAATTTTACCCCAATAAAGTATATTCCTCCATTTATTTCCACCACTGAAGAGCTGAGTAAGTAAGTCTGGTACATTGCATGTCCGTCCTGGGGGAGGATCCCTCCTTCATGTGGACACCCCTGAGGTTTCTTCCTTTTTTTCCCGGAATCCGTTTTATTTTAGGCGTTTTTCCTTACTGAGAAGGAGGGTCTAAGGCCAGAGATGCCCAGTTTATCTTAGTCTGTTTAGTTTAGTTTAGCCATTACCTATTGAATTTTATGACTTCATGTTCTTTATGATTTCATGTTTATTATACAATTACCGGTGTGAAGCCTATTGAGACGACTATTGTTGTAGTATTGGGCTATATAAATAGAATTTAACTGAATTGAAATTGAGGTCCAACATAGGTTGATGAACTGCTAGGACCCAAAATGCACGAGTCTGGCCTGTAGGAATAACTTAAACTTGAATAAATAAACCCAAAGCATAACAAAACCATGAAAGTGAAGGAATATACTGTTCCCTGGATTTTGATCTTTGACATTTTGTTTTTCTTTTAACAGCAAATATGACGTCACCTATTTGCAGAAGGAAAAACCTAACAAGTATGAACATTTTAAGAAGACTGTTTGTGAATCAATTGATGCTGAAAATTTGGATGATTCATAAAAAAATAAACAATAAAAAGAATTCACATAAATTTCTGGTCAAGTCTTTCAAAAATGGAATGCATTGGGGTCTATATTCACCAATCTAGTGAGCATCAATGTACTGTACAATGATTCGGCAGAGATATCTGGAACCGGATTTTGAAATTGTTCAGACACCCCGACAAAACTGGCAGATGCACTTTAAAGTAGTGAAACACAGCGTCCACAACACTGTGGATGAAGGATTTGACTGAAGACAGTTGGGGATAATTATCAAAAGAAACCAGGTGAGACTGTGACTTAGGGAAAAACACTAAACATCAAAAAAGAACATGGATCAAAGAGATCAAATTAAAGAGCACAATCCTCACAAACGGGATAAACAGATTTATCAGGTTATATCACCGAAGTTGTCGTCTC
Organism: Oryzias sinensis; assembly: GCA_037389245.1. NCBI lineage: Eukaryota > Metazoa > Chordata > Actinopteri > Beloniformes > Adrianichthyidae > Oryzias > Oryzias sinensis. Next base: position 2,673,334 of record CM074499.1, read on the forward strand.
GTCTACACGTTTGATTCCAAAAATGCAAGAAAATACTGGGTTCAGATTATGAAAGAATGGTTCAAACTGCATGAGGCAATACTTTCTAGTTTGTTTCCCTAACTCTACTGAAAACGTTGAGCTGTTTCGAAGCAAATACTGCTTAGTATCTTCTACCGTCAACATTTCTTGTAAAAAGCAACTCAGCTTTGAATCTATATAAAGTTTGAATTATTCAAAATTATGCCTCACCTAAAATGTGCTGCAAAAAAGTTGAAGATGGTACAACAAATAGTATTTCTGTCGTTAAACATATGAAGCAGAAGTTTCCTTTTTACCAGTTTTTCACTTGTTTGTTCTCTTTCAGTGAGGCTTCAGTAACCTTATCAACACTAAACGAGATGTGCAAAGATTTTTTTTTCACCACAGTTCAGTTCAAAACTCCATTTCAGGGTCACAACTTTATTTATTTATTACAAAACAACAGCAAACAAAAATTAAAATTCAGATAAATCCTTTTTTTAATTTGCCAATTAAAAAGTAACAATGAAGGAAAAACCTTGCAGTTGCCTTATGCTAAGCCTTGTGTATTTTAATAAAACAATTAATAATAAATCTTTCTGACACGTGTAAACATACTGGTATGCAATTAGGCTGTAACAGTTGCCTTTACTGACCCATTTTGATGAAAATGGTGTTTTTTTGTGGCATTTTCTGACGATGGGGTACGGCATGATAATCATTATAAAACACTTAGAAAATAGATCAGAAGATGGTCAGAGTGGGACATAAAGCTTCACTTAACATGCAGTTTAACCAAAATATCGAGAACTTTACAGCTTAACTACCTTAAAGTGTGGGTGACATGGTCTATTTTAATAAGCCAAAATATAGTAAATAGTCTCTATTTCATGTTGCGATTGTTTTTAATATTTTTCGAAAAAGAATAAATAGCGAAAAACGCAATATAAACAACGAGGACGGCCGCCGGCTTCACGCATTCCGCCGAATTCTCGCCCCCCTGTTTGTGACGTAACGAAAGGAAGACAAGGCAGACAACATGGCTAGCACCGATAGCGAAGCACAGAGTGATGCTACCGTCTCTATTAGCGATTTATCATCAGATGAACAGAAAGATGAAGAGGAAAGTTGCGGAGATTATCATGATGATGAGTCACTTTTGCAACCGTATCGATTCGAACCCTTTTGCGAAAGTGAGGAGGTTATAGCAGAAAGTAGTAGGTCTAGTGATGCCGATGACGATAGCCAGCATGAAGATTCGGCTAGACTCCAGTAAGTCTAAAAAATGTATAAAATTAAATTACTCCACTTACCCTAAAATATACTCAAAATGTCCCCTTTTGGCCTAATCTAAACAAAGGTAAACACTGGTTTTCAACCCAATTTACAAAATAAATGTCACAAAATAAAAGTTTCCCAGATATTACTACTCTTTAGTTAACAAAGTCACTGTATACCATTAACAACTGTGGAACATTAACAGTTTTACCTGTTTGAACCAGTTTGAAACCTTTTCTCGTGCGCGCGCGCTCACACACACAGTTCAGTTTACTCACGGTACCGGCACCTCAAAAGCAAAAGAAAAAAAAACGTTGCAGGCCTGTTGCTTCTCTTGCAAAACATTGAGTGCGTTGAAATACTCCAGTTGGATCCAAGGACAACAGAAAACACGACTACTTCGCCTCAATGTGATCCATCGTGATGCACACTAGCCTAGCTTAGCAGCCTTCTCTCCCGACTCCAGCGCTGTCCTGTCCGACCCAGAAAACGGCTCGCTCGCTTCCAGCTCACCCGCCTTTCCTCGACTCAGAAGCCAAGATCCTCCTCCCAACTCTCCGTTCAAAATTCTTCGTTTGTGTCCCGGTTTTTGTCCCTTCGAAAACGCAGACTTCTCTCCTGCAGATCTGGAGGGAAAAATCCTTCGCCGTCCACCTTCTTAAATTTTCCCCTTTTCAGCAGCGTTTCTTGTTTTGGGAATTTTATACACAGATACACTTTCACTAGATGTATTGCTACATCCAGCTGCCACACAACGACTTGGCATGTTGATGATTAACAGATTTAAACACGAGAGAAACGAAGACTACCTGTTTTGTTTACATGCTGTCCTAAGCGCAACTGCGAAAGGCAACTCCCTTTCGTTACGTCACAGGTCATATCGGGTTCACTTCCAGCCTGCGCTCTAGCGGCAGGTCCAAATCTCTGATTCCTTCGAAAGATGTCTATTTTTCATATGCTTCGGATTTTTTTCGACGCAAACTATTGGTATCAATAGAATCAGCGTTTAAAGGGCTTTTTTATTTGACAAAGTTGTTCAAAGCATGGCATCCACACTTTAACCTTGGTGAGTTAATTGAAAAACGAAAATATTTGATGTAGGAGGATGAGTCGGATCATTTTACAAGGACACTATAAATAAATCTGCAAAAGACTTTATTGTATACTGTAATAAAAAAAAGATTGTCTTAGTGCAGCTCTGACCTTTACATCATTTTATGAATACACTGCTTAATAATAATAATAATAATAATAATGTGTAGCCTTTACTACACTGAGAGGAAAGTCTTTATTGATCTGTAAACTGCTAGTGATGTTAAAAATACAGTCTAGCTTCAGATGAATCACCGTAGGTCACTGCTGGAAAGAGCTCGGAGTGTTTGCTGCTGCCAAGTTTACGCACTAGTGATGCACGAGAAAGACTTTTTTCTTTAATCCTCTCAACACCCACTCATCAGGAAGAACAGGTAACGGTAGAAACATCCGATCAAACAACCAACCAAAGCGATCTGTAAGGTTTGTCTGTTTCTGGATGCACTGACTGCGGCTGTGAAATCTCTATTTTTACATCATAATTGTATCCCATTTTCTTCATTCTGTTCTCACTAAAGCTGCCCTGGACAGGATAATACTGTTATTTGCTGCTACTTTGAAGTTCAGTGATGCAGATTATGCAGAGAGGACAGAGAGCTCTGTAGTGCATTTGTTTGGGAGAGTTGGGAGGGTTGGAGGAGGAGATGTGTGTGTTCGAGGGAGAGGGTTAGTCACCCTCTTGCCTTCATGTACATCAGACTTTTGTATCAAACGCTTCTGCAGAGCTCATAGCAATGGAGTGTAAATCTGTGCAGGCATTGGCTTAACACGTCGGAAAGCTGATTTTTTTGGTTCTTTTGTTATCAGACACGGGTTATGTTTGACACATACCTGACCATGTTTCGAAGACGTCTGTCAAAAAGTGTCAGGTATGAGTCAACCATAACCCCCGTCTGATTACAAAATAACTAAGAAGTCAGTTAACAACTACAGACACTATGAACTTTATTGCACTACTACGTCACAAAGCTTTTAAAAACAAAATATACAGTAAGAGCCTTTTGATTCCTAGAGTTATCATTGCAGAAATTGGATCACGGTGGAATAAGGAGAACTGACCAAACTGACCCTTGGTGTTCTTTCTGCTTTTTCGTGAAAACACAAACCGCCTGTCACAGTCTCTGCTTGTTTCCCCAGTTGTCTGCCCCCACCAGATACCAAAGGCGAGCCCTAATTCCTACCAATCATTACTACAAAGCCCATTCTCTTTCGCTAGATAAAAAAAAGTAGCCTCAAACCGTTTCCCTTTCACACTCTCCATAATTCCAAGCACACAACTTCACAGAAAACATCTGCACCCGGCCAACACATTTACCCACCCACTCATGCACAATTACTCTGACACACCGTTGTAACCAAACGTCCCTTTTTATTTACCTGCAAGAAAAGAGGGAATTTTTAGATACGATGAGAGCAAGGCTTTGCTATTATTGTTACGGTTCTTGAAGGTATTAACACTACTCTGCTCTGTTTTCTCCACCGTGGAGCATTTTTAGTTTCTCGTTTCCTTATACAATTACATTTTATGATGTAGAGATGAGACTCTTTAATACCAACCTTTCACAAAAAGAAAGCTGAAAAATAACAAGACTGATATTATTTGGATAAAACGGTTCTTTAAACTAGATAAAAGGCTGAATTGATTAATGCAACACTGAAACGCAAAAAGCTGCATCTGTGAAAAAATATCTATAACAACAAACAGAAAGCGCTGTTTTTTCTTCTTTTTTTTTAGAAGTTGTGCCTTCAAGCCTTCAGTCTTCATCCAGCCTGCGGTGCTCAGGCTAATGCCAGAGCTAATGCCCGAACGCAGACAGATGATCCAGCCTAAATCCGAATCTCTCTCCAAATCTCTGCAGTCATGTCTGATAATGTGATAATAAAAGGGGTGTTTAGAGAGCACACAGACAGCTACTCGAGCGAACAGAGATTATGACAGCAGAAACTGTTTCAATTTCCGCTATAGAGCCATATTTGTTCATGAAAATCATGTACAAGACATTTTATTCTAGCCTAACGACTCTGGGCTCGCCTTTATATAGTTATACAGGACATCTGAGCTTCTGTGAACCATCCAACCATTCAATTCTGGGATGTGGCTCTCCCATGTTGGATTATGGGGCTAAAGTCTGCAGGGAAATTAAACTGGTCATATAAAGGGTCTATAAAACCCTTATGTGACATCAAAACTCTCCAGCAATGAAACAAATCAAGGAGAAGTAAACTTTTGTGCATGACAATGATCAATCATAAAAATAAAATTAGATCAGTCTTTTCTTGATATTTTGCTGACTACCTTTTTCTTGGAATGTCCTTCACTTTGATAATAGGCAGCATTTAATGAAAGTGTAACTTAAATCCTTATTATGAAAATTAAACATCTGCATTACAATTCTTGCTTGAACTGGTGCAACAACGCTGCACCAAAACGTCCTTTTTTCCATCATGAAATTCTTCTACCCGAAAATTGCAGCAGACTGACTGATTTGCATTGGAACCTGCTGCAACACTTGCATTGCTCTCAACCTCAATTAGCCTCGCAAAAGCAGATGTGTCTTAAAAGCTAAACTTTACAGCTGCGATAACTGCAAATGCACCCTTTATGTTTTCCACATCTCCTTTATCTCTCGAATCCATTCAGTTTATTTAGCAATGTTTTGATGAGTAAACTGAACAGATCCTCAGATCCACCATGTCGGGTCAGACAACATTTATTGCTAATTTAACTGCACACACGGTTCAAATGTCAACATGGATTTTTATGTCTATTGAAATAAAAACATGACTATTTATCCATATTGTTTTTATGAACATAGTTGTGTGATTTTACACAGGGATTTAATATTCCATCCTGTTTCTGTTTTGAACAGACGAAGAAAAGAAAAACACATTTTTTGGGTTGTTTGGTGTTTTTAACATGTTAACATGTTCTTGTGGCATTTTTTTTTTCATGATGAGAACATACGTACAGGAAATTATGCTCAAAACTGCATTTCTGAGTATGTCTTTAGTCAAATTGTGATGAATCAGGAGCAGAGAAAGAAATGCTGTTGAAAAAAAGAGCGCATCTGCGACGGTAAAATGCCGCACGCAAGCTCCCTCCTCACTCCATTCTGATGCATCCACATGATTGTCTTCGTTTTTCCTCATATTTTTTGCACCGGTAAGGTTAGGTTGGGGGTGTGGAGGGCTGTAAGCTAACAGAAAGTGTATAAAGAGAAAGCTCTCAAAAATAGGCGAGAGGGATTGCTCCGCTAGTGGTTATTATGTCCACAACTCCAAGTTGAATTTCTAATGAACTCCTGCCACTCTGCAGAAACTATGTCCTGGAGAACGAAACAGGCTCATAGATTTAGTCTAAAAACAGCATAATCGTAATTAAAAGACCACTGGGAACACTTTGATTATAGATCAAAAGAACATCTATTTTGAGGTCTGATACCAGAGCTTTTATGCAAAACGACAGGTGTTTTGTGGTGAACCCAATTTTTCACTTTACCGCAATCCAAACATCAGCCAACGAGCTGAAATGTGAAAAAAGAATATACGGCGGTTAGGATGTGATTTATATTAAATGCTTGTTTTATTATATTTATTTATACATATTTTGTATGACAATTCTGCGACTTTAGTGATTTTATTCTAGGATTTTGTCTATTAATGGGTTAAGGCTTGTTGGCAAAAATCTTAAAATAAATAAATAAAGTCAGAATTTAATTAACGAAACTGAATACAAGATTCCTGTTTGTCTTTTGGCCAAAGTTAGTGGTGGATTCCAGACTGTCCACACTGTGTGCACTAAAAGAGATTTGGGTCTATTAATATAATTTTGGCTCTAGGAGCCAGTTTAGCTCGTGCTGGTTTGCGGCACCTTCCGTCCGTGAAACCAGTGTTCGAATCCGGGCTGTTCCCTATTCCCTTCTCTGCTTCTGTGCCGGTCCCAAGCCCGGATAAAGTTAACCATGCGACTCATCTTCGAAAGAGAGGTTGTTTCGCTGTGGCAACCCCTGATGGGAAAAGGAGAAAGAATATAATTTTGGCTCTCTTGGGTAAATCGGTTGTCCTAATGTTCCCAGTCCACAAAAAAATAGAAAATGGGACCATTGGTTAGACGACAGACAGCTGCAGGTGGGAATATGAGAACTGCATATAGATCGTAGCTTTGAATGCAACAATTTGTCATTCCGGGCAGACGCCTGTGAACTTTCTTGCTAGATAAATATTCATGGTAAGTGAAAAAGGGTCGTTCGCTCTCATCCCAGGTAAATCTCCACGCATAAAGTGGCTCTGCTAGGACCCATTTCAATGCAGCAACTCAGCAACCCTGTCCACCCACAGTCTACGCATGAGCGCCGACAGACACTCTACTTCCTCCCCTCTGGTTCCAAAAACCTTTATCTTTGCTTCAAATCCCCAAACTTTTCCATGTTCCAGCATCATTACCCTGACGCTGAAGTTGCCCTTAGAATCGCTGTTGTTTTTCTTCCCTTTTTTTGCGTTTCCTCTTTGCTCCTTTAAGCACAGCGAGGTGGAAACAGAAACGCTTGTGTCAAAATGGTGATTTTAGAAGACTGATGTCGAGCAATTTGGTGTTTTGAGTAACTAGTTACAGATTCTGCAACGGTGTAAAAAACAGAACGTTGGTAAATAGGATCAAAACAAGTCAAAAGAAGAAAATACAAATAAACCCTATATAGAAAACATTCATTTAAATGTAATGTCTGAGCAGTAGTATTTATCATTACACAAAAGACTAAAAGCACAAAAGGTGAGGAGTTCTAGGCATCCCCCCGCCCCAACCACAGGTACGAGCCAGGACCCCAGAGGGAGACCCGCCCCACGCTCCAGGCAGCCACCCCCCCCAGCAGCCACCCCCCGGCCCACGGTTGGTGACTGTACTAGTTCTTTTAAGACTAAGTAAGAAAATGTGACTTCCGGCTTTAGATCTCAACATTTCTAAGCAGTTCTCATGACAAATAGGTCAATCAGGATTATTTTCCTGTTGTTTCTGTTTCTTATTGAATAGACTGTAGATTTCCATTTACAGTCAGTTAGTTTTTTTATTTAAAATACAGAATGTTTGATATTTTAGAATCAGAAGGTAAACTTTGAATGTTTTATATCTGACAGCTGATTTACTTTGCAGGAGTTTTAAGGATATTCAGATAAAATGTCACCTCAAATGTCAGTGTTGGGTAAATTACTTTTAAAAAGTAATTGATTATTTTACTAGGTTACTGGACCCAATTGTAATAAATTACTTTACTCCTTACCAATTTGAAAAATTAATTCACTACTTGTTACTTGACTTTTTTCCTGTCATATACAGATTCTCAAGGCAAAAACAGCACAAACAAAATCCTCTTTTTTCATTTAACTTTATTTTTAAGGCAAAGTGTGAATCTGGTTCAGGACATCACCTGGTTTTATTAGAACAGTCTGGAGAATGACACAAAAGGAAGTTACAACACATGTGGTCTATGGCACTGCTCAACGTTTTGCCTAAATTCATATCTATCAAATCTGAATGTAAGTCACTCTTCTGAAAACACAAAGTACTATTTATTGCCTCAGTGTTCATTTTCACTGGTTTTCCATTATAATGAGTTGTACTTTTTTCTCTCTGTACGTCTGCCTTTGTGCAAAGTTCTGCGCTCCTGCACCGGACCCCCCGCCCCCGCGGAGCGCATCGAGCACTACCTCAAAATGACCACAGATGATAAATGTTATTCACTAACTGGAGGAAATACAGTGAGAACAAAAGTGATGACTGTTTTCTTCAGCAAAAGGACAAATTGTGGAAAACTGGTATTTCTATGTCTTCTGCAAAATGAAATTAGCATGTGTGACCCAAATGTTTGTGAAGCCAACTGCTGCGGATCACAGTTGAGCTCTGTGGGGGCAATTAAAACGACGGCTGATCCAGATGAACAGCCCAACAAACAAATGGCACCTAAAGCACCGATGCAGCTTTTCACTGCTTTTTCAGTTATGGCTGCACTATCATGCAAGCCCTACCTCCGGTATTAGATTTGAAATCCATCCCAACGCGGCGGCTAGATAGAGAGTCAAAACTAAAGAAAATCAATCATGCAGTCAACATTTGAAATATCAGACAGGTCAATGGGGGAAACTACATGACCTGCTGCTCAAACACTCAGTCTAGCACAGCACTGCTCAGGCATTATTTGTGTGCAATTTTTATTCATTTAAAAAGATCTAGAAGTATTTGGGAAAATAGGTAACCCGATGGGACAATAAATGAAAGGACTATTCATCTCATCAGGCCTTTTCCAAATCATGGCAACCTCCATGGCTGTCTACTTATTATTTTTTGCCTTTCTCTGCTTTAAAACTAAGTTTTAGGAAAAGAGAGCATTAAAAAAAACAGAGCAGGAGAAAGATCAGGAAAATGCAGCATAAAGTATCATATAAATCATTTCAGGTAGTAATACTCTGATCTGTTTTGCGTTTAAACATTTTTTTGATTAAAAACAGTGTTAGAATAAAATACACACATTTAAAAAAAAGTCAGGATCCTATTGGCTCATAGGTTTTTTTTTCAAAACAGGTTATAAGGTTGCAAATTTTAAAAGCAGTCAAAATGACTCCATCTGTAGTTTTTAGAATTTTAATAAATAAATCTGCTTTTCCTTTTAAAAACTATTCACCTCTGTCCGGTTTTTAATGCCATAAATGCCTCATTTCCATTCAGCAGTACGGAACAGTATGATCCGATATTTTGAGCGTTTCCATTATAAAATGGACCACTTTAGCCAAACATTTGGGCCCTTAATGGTTGTAGGTCCATAGAAAAATAGAGCGCACTGGTTAGGGCGGAGCTACCTTTGCAATACCTTGATTGGCTGAAGGTCATTATGACAAAAGAAGGCACCAAGAGAGTAACCGTCTACCTCTTCACCGCCCGTAATCTTCTCTCACACAACATTAAATTCTAGAAATGAGCTACTGGATGACCTCCATTGTTGTTGTTAGTTTCGCCCGCATGCGCCATGACAGTCCAACTTTGAGGGGATATGCTCGCCTGGACCATTCTATACCTCCCTTTCAGTGGAAATGAGACTAAAGGTGCTAAAAGTCACATCATAAGATATTTTGTCCCACAGAACAGAATAGCAGGTTTTAGTCTGATTCAGACCGGCCTGATATTTTTGTGGGTCATCTGTGTTTGACTGTATTTTTCTCACAGCTTACATTTTTTAATAAGAGCCTTAAATGATTTGAATAAGATTGTTTTATTTCAGCTAGAAAAATACAACGCAGAGACATTTAAAAACAATATGAGACGCAGACGTTTAGTCATAAAAAATAAAATCAAGATGAATGGTTCTTTTTGCCCCCTTGATGCAGTTGTCTATGTAAATGCCTGTTCTATCATTCATCACCTTTGGTCAATTCTCAAAATTATGTATTCAATTTAGCTTTTATTTTCTGCCTTTAATACATTTTGTGTTTGTTTAACGTTATATATTTAACTTTGGTGGAATTCTGCAGCTTTAATGTAGTTTTATGGTACACATCCCACTTAGGACATAGACCTTTACATTAACATGAGCAGCATTGAACAGGAAGCTGCAAGTGCTTAAGTGGTTCCATCCATCTCCCTTTGATACTCAAATGCAGCTGTCGACGTGTTATTTCTGAAATCGCAGGTTTTTGTCTGGAAAAGATCTCCACTCACATTTGAAAAAGGAAAGAGAAACTTCTTGAACTACAGTAGTTTAGAAACTCTATGTTAATAGTGTTCCTCCTGTGCAGTTTTTACCTCTTCTTTGCCTAACTTCACTTAAGCTTGCAGCAGCAGAAGCCGCGTTTACCTACCCACTGTAAAAGCAAAGGTGGGTGTTGAGGCCTCTTCAAAAATCAGAAGCGGAGAGTGAATAAATTGCGCACTTTTGATGTGGAGTGTTATGAAGGAGCACCTGCAGTTGAGTCAAATGCTTGACACACTCATTTGTTTTCTAAAGTGTTTGGGTTTCTGCTTGTTTCAACTAAAACACAGCATTAGGAGTGAATGCTGTAGTTCAATTATACTCGCAGTGCCATGTTTCTAACTTCCTACCACTTGTCACTCAGTCTGCAATAGTGACGCTGTTCAAGGTGAAGGTCAAAGCTTCACTTTCAGTCCACTGCATTTTCAGGTAAAGGAAAAGTTGACAACCGAAAATAAGAGGACTTGTGAACTTGAAAACTATAATCTGATTAAAGCTAAAGTGCTTTTCACGGCTGAAAAAGACAATTAGACGCCGATAGCCACTGCTACTTGACCATCTCAAAGGAATATAAAAAAATATTAAAAGGCTAAATCAATAGTTTATTTTTTAATTAATTTCAATTGCAATCTGTACTAAACAGCAATAAGCAGATAACCCTAACCCTATAATTTAATAACTAGTTTATGCATAAGAATTTGGATCAAACTATTTTTAATACCAAGAAATTCATATAATTTAAAGGAGCTCCTAAAAAGATTATTTCCTATCAGTTTTCCTGTCATAAGTCGACAATCCTCATATGCTCGTCTTAGTTGTCTTACTAGACATCTGTTAGCAATTCTGAAAAATCCCTCCCCTTTTGTTTTTATGTGACAAACAGGAGCTCATTAACCAAGACCAACCCTAGCAGCCAAAAAACAGGGCACACTAAGCTGAACTCTCTCTTGAGAGCCAAAACCTGTTAAGCAGAAAACCTCAAACCTAAAATTCTCTACTGACTTAGGAGAACGTTCAATGACATTTTTAAATTCCCAAACTATCTTATGCGCAGATGACACTGGTCCATTCCTCTGGCTATGATATTTGCTATATCCAGGAGTCCTCATGGTCTGATTTTCAACTAACAGAAAGAGCAAAATTGGGTTGATGATGGAGCAGTTTTAATGTATGTAATCTGCTGTCAACCATTTACTTTATCAATTAACTTTACTTTTCTACAAATCTCTCAGTCTTACCAGGTCGACTTGAAAAAACTGTTACTGAAGCTACCAATTATTTACAGTGCTGAAGCTGTTTATTAGATCGTCTCGCGTGCTCCTGTGTGCCCCCTCAAAGACCAATTCCAATGAAGATTGAGATTTTGGTATTTTTGACACTTTCATTTCGTGGCATTTTCTGATGACGAACGAAATTCATTAAGAAAATTAACCTTAAAATTTAATTTCTGAGGATTTCATTATAAATCATTGGGAGTCAGGACCAGACAAAAAAAATGCATTTTAAAAGGTTATTTGTGATGTAGATATTACGCTGGACAGGTGAGTGTTACTCCGCTCCAAAGTTTCCACCCACAACTCAAAGAAGTATTTCTAATGAACTCCTGCCGCTCTGCAGAAACTATTACCTAGAAAACAACATAGGTTACCTAATTTTGGCTAATAACAGGATAATCAAGATTAAAAGACCACTGGGAACACTTTTACAATAGTCAAAAGATGATCGGAGTGGTCCTTACAATAATCTCTGTGGATTGGTTCTGAGGTGTCAGTAAAGAGCGCAACCCCGCCAATCGTGTGAGTCACTAAATGATTTGTATTAAACTATTTTAGACTTTATTGGCTCTGATGTGCTTTTTAATAAAAAATATTTGGGGATTACATTTTGTCCTCTTTAACCAATTGTGGCACACAAAGCAGAGGTCCTTTTTTATTGTTACAAAAATTAACAATACATTACCCAACAAGCGTTTAAATTCAAAGCTCTATGCGATTCGATTTTTGACGGCCTCTTGGAAACAGGACGCTACATCTCATAGGGTTATACTTTTAAGTAAATGTCAAATAAATTTCCCATTTTCGAGTTCACTTTACACTTAAAGTCGTCAGTGTCATGTGGGGGAGGCTCGAGAGCCGGTAAGACCCAGACGCAGAGACGGGAGGCCAACGGGTTCCGGACTAGAGGGTTTATTAAACAAACAAAAAACGCTGCAGAGCAGGATGACCAAACAAAAACGAAAACTTACTGTGACGTGACGAGAAACATGGAACAAGGACGCTAAGACCAGAGGACGTTTAACACATGACCAGAAGTTAATGGACAAGCACAAGAGGAAGGCAGAGACAAGACTCATATACAGACAGGGCAGACAAGACACAGGTGAACACAATCAGGGCAGATGGGGACCAAGGAAGTACAACTCAAGACACGACAAGACAGGAACCCTTTCAAAATAAAACAGGAAACAGAACCAAACAAGACAGAACAAGAACAAAAGCAAAAACCAAGACAAAACAAACTCAAACCATGACAGCCAGTCTGATTCCTACTGCAAAGGTTAAACTTAATAAAGGAAGTCGCCAGTCCATTTTTTGATAGACAATTTAATCTTAGAGACAAAAAAGGTCAAGCCAAACACTCCAGGTTCCAAAAGTACACACAACCTAACTCGCTAGGAAGGACACCACTTCCTTTTCTGGCTCCATTAGAAATAATTATCCCCGACTGATCTATACCAATTGCTCAGTGGAAGAGCAGCTTGTCTCAGCTGCGTCGGACTGCATTATTTGATCGTGAATATACTTGTGGCCATCCCAAGTATGGAAAGAATCTCCTTTGAATTTTGACAACCTTCTAAACTCACTGTAATTCTCAAGGTGGTGGATGTCAGTGTGGCAGTGGAGCGTGGCGGTTAGTCACAGAAAAAAAGAAGTCCTCTTTGAGCAGGTCAGCCACAGGGGGTCTGGAATGGTAAATGCACTGATAACCAGCCACCCAGTGCGACTCTGCTGCAGCGTAAAAAACCAAGCCGTCAGTGTGGTTGCCACCCCAGCGGAAAATTGTGTCCACCAAAGCGTGTGAGATGGGGAAGGGATGTGACAGTAAAGACATGCAATCCTAATGAAAATCAAATCCAGTCAGCTCGCTTCTCAGGGAGGCTCTGTGGCAGAAATCCTATAGCACAACAGCATTTCCCCTATACTTGATAAGAGAGGTGAAGTTCAGATAAGGAGAAGGTGGAGGCCAACTCCATTATGTGCTGGTGGATCAGGGTTGCCTAGTAGAAAACACCAACTGGCCCTGTGACTCCTTGTTTTTAATCACGATTATATTTTCCTGTACTTTGAATTCGTCACACCATGTGTGCGGAGGTGAACAAGCCACCTCCACATGCTTTCCTTGGCCAATCTGCAATTTCATATGCCCATGCATGTTACCTCAGCAATCCCATGTGGGTTCTGGCATGTTTACCGTTACCAAAAGCTCTCAATTTTTCGGAACATGTGTGAATGTCCTCAAACCTACAGATTATATATTTTATTTTCCTTGCTGCGCTGCCAAAGTGTCTTTACTATTTGCAAATATAAGTTCTGTTCGGATAAAAAAACAAAACACTCAGGAAGTTTAAATAGTCTTGAAATGATTCTAAAATGGCTATTGTGTTTTTTTTTATATCTAACTGCGGATGTATCCACAAGCGGATCCATCTGCATTTGTGTTCCATAAACATAACTTGGATGATTGATTAAAGGCCATTTTCTGTACAAAAGTAGCATAGAAAAGCTTGTAGTAGACCTAGTGAAACAAGTTAAACCACCTGTATTACCTTTTTAAGAAACCAACGCTTGTTTTTAAAGTACAAGTGTCAGAGGGCGAAAGAGTTTTCGGGTTAAATCATTGACTTTATATCAGAGCTGGACCGAGTGACACCTCCCCCCTGGCGTTCCGAACAGGAAGTACCCACGGGTTCCAAGAAACCAAAATCCCATAGACTTCTCTAGAGAGAAAAAACAGCTGTTACTCAGTCTACTGGTCAGAATAACAATTTTTCTCTGACTCCCTTTTTAAAACATCTTCTTGATTATCCTTTTTTTCCATTTTTTTTTCTGTAGTGCAAACTATTAAAGATAACTGGCCAATCAGATGAGATGCCTCAACAAAAGTAGGTGATGTCTGCTGAACCCCCCCATGTCCAACATTCAAACCGTTTGACAGATTTCATTTGGCCACTTTAAATGATAGGGTGTGAACAAGCTCACTGATGATTGGAGAGAGTGGTTGCCATAGAAGTGATGAGTCAAACCGTTTCAGGCCGAACACTGCTTAATGATGTCGTCTGGCTGTTTGGTGTCCATATTGCCAAATAAATGGAGACTAAACAAATTTTATTTCATTGGAACCAGAAGTAAACCATTTTCTATCGGTCAGGTCACACTCACTCGGTCCAGGTCTCATTTACAGTCGAGAGTGACAATCACCAATTGTCACGCTATACTATAGTTCCCTCATCTCTGCACAGGACAACATAGTTAATACTGCTAAATGAACAGGATGTGTTCATTAATCCAAGACGTTTTGATGGAAATTTCCCAAACAAAAATAGAAATAATAAAAAATGATTATATTTGCTTCTTTAAAGTTAGTATGTTTTCTAGTAAGAATGTAGCTCTTTATACGAGGGTCCTTAAAAATAAATGACGAGTCCTGCAAATCTAGAAATGAACCTCATAGATAATTGATGCATCGTCTGTATTTCATATCCCAGTCCAGACTTAAAATTCTATTAGTTGAGACTTCAGAATACAGCAAAACCGGGACATAAAGCCATCATTGAGGTTATTACTAATCCATTCCCCTCGTATTTTCATGTGCTTTAATTTTTCCTGCCCCGTCATTTAATTCATTTGTAAGCTCAAAGCCAAGAACCTGCTTGCCTTAATAAGAGATAAACCTCTGAATAGAGAGCCACATTAATTGTGTTTAAAAGAATTCAACTGAAGTAGCAGCCCCCTCTGTCAGTGACTCTCATTTCCCCACATGCAGACATCAAAAGAAATAAGTGGGAAGAGCAATTCTAATTGCCTGGAAGCGACCTGGCTGCCTCGGCACCAGTACAGTGTTTTGTGTGTTCACTTCAAATAAGTCCTCCAATCTCTGTCCGTTTTTTTATTACAGTCTGGCTCAGGAGTTTGAATGACCACTCTGTCTCTACAAAACATCTGCAAGAAGAATTAAAAAAAAGGAATGAAATTTAACATATTTGAACAAATCTGCTAAGAGACAGCTTCAGCATTAACATGGGACAATTAAACCTGACATCACTGCAATAAATATTTGGCATTCTGTCGCCATCTAGACAGCAGAGGCTGTACTGCATGCAGAAGAGCTGATTAGGACTTCCATTGAGCAGGACTTAGGTTTTTTTTTTTTTTTCATTTTTTTTTTATTAAACGAGGATCCATCTTTTGTTCCTGCTTTGTTGTGTGCAGGATCATAAGGGTTTGCTGAAACTTCTCTCAGCTACTTCAGGACAAAGACGGGATACACCCTGGCAGTTCACCAGTCCACCGCAGGGGAAAATGTAAAGAAAAGTAAAGAAACGTCTTTTAATTAATGACGTCGCCATTTGTTTGTCTTGTACTTTTTGTGGAAGTTTTTAGTGTTCTCATTCATCCAAATGAATTTACCAACTTTAACATACAACATACAAAAAAAAAATTTTTAAATAAACAGAATTTGACTTTAGGTTAGCAAGCGTTTCACAGAAAAAGACGAGAGAGAAAATGCAAAAAAAGCAAAAAAGAAATCTGCTAATGGGGTAAGAAAAATGCTGTGACCAAGAATATCTATTTTAAGAGAAAAAATGCATTCACTAAGACGTGATTATTTTACATTTGAAAAATTTGATTATTTTCTTTGCGAGACAGAAAATTATATTTTTTTCTTGAAACAAGTTTCTTAGGTTTCCGTTTTTGCAGTGCACTGACATTAGACGTGCGGCTTTGACGCCTGGATCTTCTTCCCACCTGCATTTGCCCATCTAACTAGATTCAAAAAGTAACATCAAAAGGTTAATTGAGCTGAGTTAACACTATTGCTGAGCAAAACTTTTCAGTCAAGAGCTAGAGGTAAACTAATTCATGAAGATCATGCAAGGTGAGCCTTGAAAAAGCACATGAAAATGAAGTAAAGTTTAAAGATGCAAATATTTCTACACTTAAGCAAATGTTGCTGAAAAATTCTAACTTTAAAGCACGCAAGTGACCCTCTAGGTGTTTATCTTAATTTGTGCTGCATATAGCTCAACTGGGGTTAAATTGGCTTCTAATTTTGCATGTTTTTCTAACGAAATCTGTGAAACGAGCACAGCAGATTAATGTTCATTTTTTATTCCCCACTGCACCATTTCGTTTGATTCGTGCATTTAACATAAAGGCATAAAACTGATGTAATTATTTTTAATAAGAACAGCAAGCCAGATGGAACTTTCCATTATATGGTTCTCATTGCAACCTCTTAGCCTGTCAGTATAGGTGTTTGGTGAATTGCGTTAGCAGGAACCATATGGCAGGAGAAGGATGGAAGCTCCCTAGCAACAGGATGAAAAATATGTTCAGCAATCAGAAATCTCCATCATCACATTTGACCCTGTGAGTATAATTAACAACTTTCTGTAATGAAAAGTTTAATGTTCAGAGACCTGCAGTGACTCTTACTCTCAGTCAGGAATGATCTGCTACTCATTTATTACCTGAACTGAACATTAAAAAACAATAGCCGAGCTTCACTCAATGACAGACTAATGCAACTTAAAGTATCCTTGCTTTCTGCCTTTGTTAAAGAGAAAAAAGCGGTAGCTTTTTACATGAATACTCCCACTGTGCCAGTGGCAGCTTGGTGCACTTTGTGGCTGTAGAGAGAGCCGCTGCAATCATGCTGAGAAAAGGACTCCCGCTCCTGACCCACCAAGCACAGCCTTGAGCTGGTGTGTCACTTACAGTGTGAAGAGAGGGGCATGTTTGGATGTCTGAGAGGCTGCTGAGACAAAAAGAGTGGGTGAGCATTACATGAATATCCCTGATGTGATACGAAGGGTGTTAGAGCAGATCATGAACAAGGAGGAGGAGGAGGAGGCATAAGGCCAGAGATGGAGAAGGGTAGAGGAAGGCTGGGTGCCATGCCTTGCTTGCAGGCATTTCAGATACTGCCTCTGATCAGCAAAGCTGCTTTTCTTTTTATTCATTATCTTGAACGCAGTCTGTGCGGCCTTTTATGTAGCCGTCACCCACTTTATCCTCGTGCATGTTTATCTGCTTGTCTGACCGCTAAATTGACAAAAGCAGATCAGACCGAGATGAAAGTGTGATGAACTAGTGCAACAGCCTTGGACTCCACCACTGTGTCCTTCACACATGATTACTAAGGACTTTTTTGTGTGTCTGCTCATGTTGGTCTGTCTATACTCACAAATAAGCCATTAATCTGCTCTCTCGGGACAAAGCTTTTTCTCTTTTTTCCTCTCCACTTGGCACATTTCACAAGTAAATCACCCAATGTCCAATGTGTTTTGCATAATTAGGCCACTTATATCAAATGCAGGCAGATTTTAATAGACCGCGAAGGGGACGTATTTACTTTAATTACTACTCTCGCTGCCTCCATACCTCGCCCTCCTTCACTTCATCTCCTACTCATCCTCTTCCTTCGCCAAGAGAGTTCAGCAGCAGCAGCATCAAGGAAAGGGATTGAAGGAGACCATCTGGATCAAAGGTCACAACCTCCTTCAGTGGAGTTTAGATAGTGTTTGACCTCAAGAGTCCAATGCAGTTTGGTGCCGCTCAACCACCGGCACAGGGGAAAACAGACAAACAAAACGTGTCACCACTTCAGGCTCCACTGTTAAGCAAAGAGTGGGTGTGGGAGTGGGCACAGGAGGGCTTTTCACTTGTAACTTTTGAGTGTGAGGATGCATGCCTGTGTGCTTTATTTACTGGAAGCTTTTAAAGTTTTCTATCAATACCAGCAAAGTCCAGAAATAAAAAAGGAAAAGGGCCTTGCAAAGAGCTCTTACACAACATTCGGTGATGGGCTGTGTGCTTTCACACAGGAAACGGCACAAATACATGGCAAGTGAAGGAGAAGAAAAACCCCAAAACTACACAGAAGACTGATGCTGGCACCACATCAACAGCATGTGTCCAGACCGAGCTCGACCATTTCCACTATTCTTTGCAGACTTTTGCAGTTTCTCGTTTGGTTAATACAAAAAAAAACTCTTTCCAGTCCAACTTTTCTTTGAATTCTGGTGATGAAGAAGCAAAGGCACAGGGATGGGGGTGAAAAAGAAGGAAGGAAGGGATAGGGGTGAAGAGGAAAAACACAAAGGAATAAGCTGCCTTAATGACCAGCATTCCCCATTAGTGTCATCATTAGACTTTGTGGGCTTTCGTACTGTCACCCTTTAACAAAACTCATGGAAAAAGTCCATCTCCGAAGCAGAACTTTGTGGCAGAGCGATGGCAGGTCTAAAGGAAGTCCTCACATGAAGAAACATCTGAGAGAAATTAAAGAAGTTAGCTGTGGGTGCTTCTGAGGGGATAATTGATTGTCCCAAATGATGGACATGACAGGCTCCATCTGCTGTATTCGTAAAAGGCAAGAGCTCAAGAAAGTGAGTTCAGAGCAGGCATCCTTCATTATCCTCTGCAGAGGACGATACGTAAGCTCCTAACGAGTCAAGTCATTTTGATGGTAAATATCATTAGAGTACAAAAAAAAAACACCTCTTGTTTCTTCAAATCGCAAACTATATGTGATGTTTTAAATGAGATTATGCATAAAAAGTAACCAGTTGCTTTTTTTTATGATACCAGATCAAACGACTGCTTTAGGATCAAATGCATAACAAGAAAAATGCACCAGATGTATAAGAAAAAGGTCTGCTTTTAATCTGTATTTTAAACTATAAAAGTGAGCTCAATCAATGAGTAACAGGACACTACAGGGAGCTTCCACCTTGTGGTTGATGCATATTTCCTGAAGACCATGACCCTCCATGTCTCTCCATACCCCTCTCTCTCCTCAGGCCTGCACTAACTTAAATGGGAACTTTAACAGTCTGCTGGTCACCGCGCCCATAAACGTCCACGCCAGCAAATCTTCTGTCACAGACACACCCAGGTGCCAGCCCAGAATTTAAGCCGTGAGTTTAACTCATCCCCCTCCCCGAGGTAGAAGCCGGAAAACACCACTAGCTCTCAAAAAAATAAACGGCGGATAATTGCATTGATTAAAATAAACAGCTAGTTTCTTTTTTTTTACTGGTTTGGAGGGCATGGGGGGGACAGGAGCTGGGGAGGGAGTTTAAGGATGTACAATAATAGATAAAAGCCTGAAATGTGGAGAGCTGAGAGTCACAGAGGAAAAGGAAGAAAACAATGGCAGAAAAATCCCTGCACCTGCTGCTCACGGCTGCGCTGTGCTTATTTTGAATCGCCGCTCCACCTGGAGAGTCCGTTTCATTTGGAAAGTGAGGATTTATTATCAAGGAGGGGGCTGCTGGTGGCATGCATGCTGTGTGTGCTGGCATGGTGTGAGGAAGGTAGGTGGAACCACTTATCATCCGTGACTGCTTGGCTAGAAGAACACACTTGGCTGCGAGTGTCGTCGTGGCACGATGTTCTCACGGAGATGCAGACTGAGGGAGGAGGGCCAATAAAGGCCGTTTTGAACACCTCAGCGTGGGGTTTACTTACAGTCAAAATGCTACCAGTAATGTTGCATTTAAAGATTCCATCAAATTGAAGTTCGAAAAGAAAAAGAGAAGCATTACAAACTGCCGGTATCCCATCATTCCACAGAGTCTTAGAGGAGACAGCAGGCTTGGCCTTCAAGTATGAGACGATCAGACCATCTGAGAGTATCAGACTGTAATACCTGCAAAGTTCTGAACACAAAATATGATGGAGCAATTAAAGGATTAAGATTCCTCAGGGCAGCTAATAGTTTGTGTGCTGGAATATATTAAATTTCTTTGGCCCTTTAAAGCTTCCAATAGGTCAATTGAAATACTCAAAAAAAGAAAAACTCACAAAAGTGGCAAAAAAGAGAGCATTAGAAGAGGCCAGGCCCTAATCAATAATACAGGGAACTAAATTATTTCTTTCGAGACACTGTTAGCCAGAGTCATGATCGCAGCAGATTAGAGGATTGAAGTACAATGTGAAAATGAACCAACTGCTTATCTAATTAAAAAAGAACAATACACAGATACTAAGCAGGAAGTGTGCACTAAGCCTACACAGGCCAAATAAGAAATGAGCTGCAGTCTCTCAGAAGTCTGGATGAGCAGAGGAGTGAGAGGATGAGAGGAAAAGAGAGAAGCTGCATAACAGTTTCTCAAATGAGCTGTTTGCCTGTCATGCTTCAGGGCTCTCTCTCTGTCTGTGCATTAAGAAAAGAGGGATTTAGAAATTAGCTGGCACTGCTCCTCAAAATTTCAGATTGTTTTCTTTAAAAAGTAAATAAAAACTCTGAAGACTTCTGTTGACCAAAATCTGGCTTCTTTTTTTTCAGAGGAACCTCATCCGAGCTCAGAAGGTCAGATGTGGCAGAGCTTCTGGGATTCCATTCAGAAATCCACCACAACAAGCAAACTAGAAGGCAATACAAGAAATGTGACATTGGTGTGCAGAAATGTTCTTTTTTTATTTTAAATTATATATCTAAAGGAAAGTGGGAAGAAATGGAAAAGACTGAGTTTAGATTAAAAAACAAGACAGAGAAATAAAAACCAAGAAGTTGGTTCCCAGCCTCCGGTTTGCTCTCCTCTCCTCTCCTCCGTGCTCCTGTGTCTGTGCCTCCCCTCACTCACACACGCTCCCTCAGAAACCCACAGAAACGATCAAGTTGGTGGCTGAGCGGAATGTAGATGTGACTGGAGACAAGAGCCGGAGCCGTGATTTGCACACAGAAGCGGGGTCCAACCTGCAAACCTCTGCGCGTCAGGCGCAAATCTCTGCGCTGCGCGTCAGGCGCAAATCTCTCTGCTCTCTGCCCCCACAAAGTGACGGGAATCCCTTAAGTACAACAGACACAGCAAAGCCCGACGACACCTTACGTCCCACAGTCGGTACCAAACACAGAAGCACGCGCGCATCGGAACCAGCCAAACGGGAGCAAACTTGTTTTGGCACAATCCAAGACCATCTAGTGACTAGTCCTAATTCTATTCTCTTTATGCTTATGTTTTAGAGCCTTTACAAACTTGGTGAGCTTATTATTGAGCCTTAGAAGCCCCACAGCTCTCGGTGTGGGTGAAGAAAACCTCGCACACATCATTTCCTTACCTGGTGGAGCAGGAAAGCCATCAGGACGCGGACTCCGTTCTCCATGGTGGTCTCAGTTTCTCTCGGTCGGTGTGTCACAAAACAGATTCAAGACTGGGCGACAGAGGCTGGGTCAGCTCTGCTCATAATTCCAGAGTCCAAACGCCGGGAGGAGAGGGAAGCCTTTCCTGTGAGCCGCCGGCTGCCAACTTCCCCCAAATGCAACTGCAGTGAGTGTGAGCAGCGGACCGCTGGATATGAAGGCGCGAGCGCAACCAATGGATTTATGAGAAGGACAGATTGGGGGGGTTGGGGGTGGCGCGGAGGACAGGGGCTCGTTTCTAACAGAGGTTCCTCATTCTCTCTCTCTCTATAAAAAAGGAAAAAAAAGATGTCTGAATATTTTTGTGCGGAGTTTCCAGCGATCGTCATGCGCCCCGCCGGTCTGTTCCCCGCATCCTCCCCGATTCTGACTGTTTTCTCGACAGATGATTTCATGGCTCCAGTCCCGACACCTTTGATGGGCTCAGGTTTAAGATGATTTACGGTTTCCGTCGTTTTTGATTCAGTATTTAAGGAAGAGGCAAAAGGAACGTTTCCAATGTGCAGCCTGCCAAAAAAACTAAAAAAAAAAGGTGTGTGGGGGTTAAGATAATGTTCTTGACAACACAACAATAAAGCTGAATATTAGAACAACTCCAATAACAGTTCAATTCGAATTCATAAAATACTTTATAGTTTTTCTCCATCTATTTTTATTTATTCCCATTTGGGGTTCCGGGGTTGATGGAGCCTCTGTCCAGCTGCTAAAATCCCACTCCAATGAAAATTCTGTTTTTGGTGTTTTTAACGTGCTCTTGTCGCGTTTTTCTTACCGTGGAGGACTTAACAAAACAGCTGGATAGCTCTAATATTGTTTCACCGGGAATCTAAGGTTGGAGGTGAGAGGGACTGCAAGACAGCGGGAGGGGGTGTGGGGGGGGGGGTCAACAAAGTAATGATGGGAATGAGGGAAGGCTTAATCTACATTAATGGTCATGCCCACAATGCAGAAGCATATATCTAATTAACTATTGCCACTCTGCAGAAACTATGTTCGACACAGGCTTTTTGAAAAACAGCATAATGACAATTAACTCTACATGACCATCTGTATCAACTTCTATCTTATCAGCATGATTAAAAAAAAAAAAAAAAAAACTTTCCTTAAAAACCCATCGTTTATGATTTGGTCCCCGTTTTCTGCTCTGCAGTTCCTCTACACCCCACTAGAGGTAGTAGAAGGGCATTTTCCTAAATGGCTGCTTCCATGAAATGGTAAAAATGGTAAATGGCGTATACTTGTATGGCGCTCTATACCTTCCTCGAAGGCCCAGAGGGCTTTTACAGTCACACACACACACATTCACACACTGGTGGCGGCTCCACTGCCAAACACTGGTGCCAACCTTCCAAGGTGGGGGTTCAGTGTCTTGCCCATGGACACTTCGACACATGGGCGTGTGAGGCGGGAATCAAACCTGCAATTTTACAATTAGGGGTCGACCACCCTTCAGCGGCACCATGGCCACCCAAATCTCAAAAAAAAAAAAAAATTGGCGGGAAGAGTTTAGCTAATTTTTCACACTTTATTGGGACAATAACTCAATTATTCACTTTTTAAAATTAGCACTTGGGTTTTGAAGAAAAATAAAACAAAAAATTTGGATAATTAATTCTTTACAGTACATTTACACCAAGTTCAAAATGTGTCAGTTAAATGTGAGACGATGGGTAAATAAGGTGTTTTCTTCTTGAACACATGTCAATGTTTTTGCATTTTAACTAACATTATTGTTAGCAGAAACTTTTGTTTTTGTCTCAGGACATGAAATCCAACAGAACGTGATTTATTCTCTTACAAAAAGGATTTTGCAAAGTTTATTTTATTATGGATTTCAAAGAGTTTAATCTTAAATCCCCCAGAAACGAAAATGTCTCCAAATTCTTTGATATAGTGGGCTTTACAGGATTAAAAGACCACTGGGAACACTTTGACAATAGACCAAAAGATTGGAATGGGACTTAAGAGGACAAAAGCAGGGTACACCCTGGACAGGAGAGACAAACTACTACACAAATTCACACCTTTGAGTCACCAATTAACCATGAAGCAGGTTTTTGGACTGTGGAAGGCCGAGTGCCTGGAGAAACCCAGCCATGAATATGGAAAACAGAGAGGTCCCAGCATCTTCTCAGTTGCATCTTCTGACATTTTCAGCTTCCTAAGGTTTCTTTAATTCCTGGAAGTGATGATGAATTTGAAAAACTGTAGTTAGGTGTTTGATGCAGGACATCATTTGTGAACCTACATAGTTTGGTCCCTTCATTATAAAACAGACATGATTGTTTTGATGTTTGTCTGAAATGGCACCGGCTCGGGCTCAGACCTGCCAGTGCAGAGAAAGACTTCTTATACCTTTTTGGCTTCGTGACCAAGCCGACCGGGTGGGGGTGGGAGGGTCGCTGACCGGCAGTGGCAGACGTGATGAGACTCAGGCTGAAAGGGTCAGACAGTTAGTGAGCAGGCCAGGCTGGAAGTGGCAGAGCAAGAGCCAAACTGACAAATGTTGGCTGGGTGCTAGGCTGGTTAAGTGGAGCAGGGCTGGACCTGAGAGCTGGTTTGCAGCCGAACTCAACTGCGCTCAAAAATCAAAGACGAGCGAGCTGCAGGAAAGTAAAGGGTTGACCATGGATACGATGCCGGGGACTCTGTGATGAAGCTGCTGCCATAGGTTGATACAGAGGACACATGCTGAGATGCCGGGGAAGATATACTGCAGAGCATAATTAGTGTATGCGCGTCAGGTGTGCTGCCTGATTGCAGTGCAGGAAATGACTGGTGATTCACACCTACACAAAGACAAACACACAGACCCACACATGAGGACACAGACGCAACAAACAGCAACTTCAGAAAGAGATCACGCAGGTGTTGCGATGATTGCTAAGTAGAAGAAAACTAAAAAGCTCTCACGGTTAAAGAAAACATACATATGGAGACGATGTCTCAGCAGCAATGAAATGTGCAAATACTTTGAAAGAAACCCAGTTTTCAATTGAAAACCTAAATACTTAATGTTTTCAAGACAACCTAAAAAGGTAAAATCACAGATGATTTGGTTTTATTTGTGAAAAGTTTCAGGAGTTTAGTGTGCAAACATTTGGAACAAAGCAATTCTGCTTTTTCCAATTTTCTTTCAATTGAGTTATAAACTACTGTGTTTTGTTCATTTGTTACTATTTGATTGTCACACATTTTTTGGGAATTGGGTTTTTCTAAGCAATCAAAATAAATATACACTCACCAGCTATACTTGAGTAGTTCTCTCTTGGGTTCCGATCTGGTGACCGTGAAAGCCATTTGAGACCAGTGAACTCAGTGACGTGCGGTGAGGTTAATGGCTGGTGAGGCACTGACGTCATCAGTCAGATTTACAAACATATGAACCATACTGAGTAACTTATTCACCATTTGATTGACAACAGTTAACGTGTTTTGTTTAAAATATCATTTCAACATGTTTTTTTTCATATACAAACTGCAGCATAGAAAAAATCACAAACGTTATTATCGTCTTACCTTTACTTGTAAATAAAGTCCATACGCCGCTCCTTCTGAAGAAAATGACTTGCCGCTTGCTATCACTTATTCCATTATTTTTTAGCATCATAATCTCAGGGCTCTCCGGCGCCCCCTAACATGAGGCACGAGAACTGCTGGCCTCACCCAGCAGCTTTTTCGCCGGCGTTTAGCGCTCAGCACAAGAAACACGTCCCTCACATACAGTTATTTATAAAAACAAACACTGTACATCATATACATCTGCTAAATTATGCAAACTCAGCTCATATAGTACGAGTGATTGAACCGATATACAGAGAGACAGCAGTACCGTCTGACTACATAGGTATTGCGCAATCCAAGGTGAGGCTCAGCGGGCTGGTGCCTCATCGCACGTCAAATGCGGAAATTCAGCGATTTTGAAAAGAAAAAACACCCAAAAATGGTACAGTTAAATGGAAAATGACTGCAAAGCACAAATTACTGATTGAATATAATAAGTGAATTTATTTTTTCTCTTTTCTTCCCATAATGACTGCACGTCACTGAGTGAACTCATTGTCATGTTCAAGAAACCAGTCTGATTTTTCTAATTATCCTCCACGATTATCTTCTTCAGCCTATCAGGATATTTTCCAGCCGCCTCTGAGTCAGCTGATGCCATTCCTCCATGTATGGGCACAAACCTATAGCAATTGGTGGAAACAGCTCTTGGAGGCCGATGGGCCGGTGTGCTCTTCATCTCCGCCTTCTTCAGAAATTCCAGCACTACCTCAGTCGGACACAAAAGTGTCATTCAAGCATTTTAGGTTGTCTGAGCTTCTGTGATGAGCCGGAGGAGTCATGTGACTGAAAGAAATCCTGCAAATATGTGAAACCGCAAATATTAAAATGCAATAAAACAGGGAGAAAATGTACAAATATATACGCTATTTACCATTTATGATGTACAGGTGATGCTGATGTTGACACAGTGTGGTGTTTTTTCTGTTCTGTTTCCTGACTGCCTCTGTGTTTTGCAGGTCAGCTGTTGTTCCTCCTGGATGGCCCCTCCCTTTCCTGTCTGGTCCTCTCGGTGGTGGAGTGCACAGCTGCCTGCACTTTGCAATCATGCTTATTTAAGTTGATGTTACTCAGTCCTCGGTGTCGGTGCGTCCCTGTTAGGTCAGTGCTTTTCATACTCAGCTGACACTGAGGTCTGTTTGTCCTTTGGCCTTTTGCTTAGCTTAGTTTTTTTCCTTTTGCAGTTTTCCCTCTCATGAGGAGTTTTGTGTTTTGTGATCCCACCTTGTGGCGCCTTTTGTTAGTATTAAATCGCTCCAAAGCGCATTCCTGAGTCTCGGCCTGATTCCTCTCTCTGCACTTGGGTTTCCGTCCCTCCAGCCGTGACAGATGAATGGTGTCCTTACACCACCCACATTAGTACTTAGTAAGGTGTGAATACGACCCTTACTGAAAGCGTGCAGATTGTGTGCACGGGCTGTGCACGTGATACATAACTGCCTGTACACAAGGAGCACTTATCAGCGGTAACGGGCTTCTTGTGTAGTCTGCAGGATTTGGGGGGATAAAAAAAATGCCTGCATCTCACCTGCTTCACCTTTACTCACCCTTCTAAGTTTTCACTACGATCTGTCACCCGTAGCGTGCTCGTTGAAAAAAATGAGTACGAATATTTTTTCCCTGCTGGCTCACCAAGCACTCTATGACCTTGAAATTTCCTGCAGGTTCCGTAAAGGTTTGCTGGTTTTTGGCCCGTAGACAGCCCGTATCCACCCGGAAGTGCAGTTCTGACTAAAGGCCGTGCCACACAGCCACTATGTACATTTTGTGCATTTTCCACATATGAACCTTCGGTCGTTCATGATACATGCGTAACATACGTTATTCATACGTGTTTCTTACGTTCATCATTCGTCCATCGACGAGGGTTTCGGTCGCCAGATCTTTACGTGAATTCGGTTTTGAGTTATTCAAAATCTCTAGTCGTTTGAGAACTACGCAGTTTCTATGTATTTTATGTGGTTTATAAACAATTATTACATAAATCTTATGCAATTATGTGTGATTTTTGAGAGATGCATACTCAAATTTGTGACTTTCCATGATCATTCCACTTATGTCTAACAGACTTTGCACCCATGTACCACCGATGGATATAAGCCCATATTACATTAAAATTACGTAAACTATGCTCAAATCACTATTGAATTACATATAAATAGCGCAAAGTTCATGTTCTACATCGGTTTGTGTGTTCCCTGCGTAGTTTATTTGTACTTCATCCGTGGTTTTCTGGTTCATTTGTTTTACATCTAGGAAAATTTCACCTAAAGACCACAACTTTTCTTAATTTTTCCACGTATATTCATGTATGACCAATTTCTGTCAGTGCAATGTGTGCAAAATGTTGATAGTGGCTGTGTGACACGGCTTTAAGGCCAGGAGTCGTAAATAGGACTTTTCACAACTGTTACTAACATTCATGTTTTTGCTGGAACTTTGTTTTCCCAAGAATGTTTTCCATGTCCAAAAAACAGAAAATATTGTTGCATTTTGTTCAAACAAATAGATGGAAAACCAGTCCCTCCACTTACATTCTCAGGAGTAAGACCAGGGGCCTCATTTATAAAACTTTGCGTAGGATTTGCGTCAGAAGTGGCGTACGGATGAAACATAGGACGTGCGTACGCACAGAAATATTCGGATTTATAAAACCGTGCGCACGCACATCCTACGCATCTTTCCCTTTATAAATCACAACTGATTCTAAATGCAGCGCAGCTTTTGCGGCTACATGACACGCCCGTAGTTGCCCATAAATAGTCCGTGAAACGCCCACAAATTAATATTCATGGCTTGCTAAATCTTGGCAAACACAGAGAGGAAATCAAAAAAACGTAACTTCACTCAATGTGAAGTAGAAGTTATCGTTGGCGAGGTGGAAAAGAGGAGAAAAGTGTTGTTTGGAGGGCACAGTCGGCATTACTAATGCCAAAAAGGCACGTGAGCGGCAAACGGTGGCAGACGCCGTAAATGCTGCAGCCTCACAACCTCGGACCGTGGCCGAAATAAAAAAGAAATGGTCCGACATCAAAGTCGAGGCAAAAGAACGTCTGGCGCTGCATCGGCAGAGTGTTTCTGCCACGGGGGGGGGACACACCGGAGCTGACCCGTCTTGATGAGAGACTGGCGGCTATTATTGGGGAATCCCTATTAGGTCCCCCTTATCGGCGTCCCCCTCCGCCTCAGAGTCACCTGACTGACGCGCAAGACGCACCGGGTGAAACGGGTAAGAGAAATAATTAAAATGAATGCAGTCAAGTCACATGTATGCAGGCTACACAATTACGGATTATTAATATAGAACAATTTTATTTTAGTTGCTGGGTGTTCCAGCGGGGCCAGTGGTTACGATGCTGCAGCCGAGCAGCCGTCTGGACCCAGCGTCTCCACGGCACGCGGCTCTCAACCCTCCAGCAGTGGGCGTGTCCTCACCGATGCAGTCCTTGAAATGCAGAGGCAGAGGGAAGTCAGTAGTTCAATCAGAGAGGTGGCCAAGGAGTTGGGCGAAATCAAGACTGACTGAAATAAACTGCACGATGAGGGAATTCTTAAATAAATAATAGTTTCCACACCTTTTGTTGTTCTTTACAAGCGACGCATATCTTCCAAACGCTGGCGCACAGCAGCAGCATTTGGCTCAAATGCGTGGGGATGGGGTTCAGGGTCGGGGCCAACACAGCAATCAGCGCCAGGGGGTAGAGGCACGTTTTTAAGCTGTGCCACATTGTGTAGAACAGCAGATGCCAGCACGATTTGGCACACACTCTCACTTTCACGTGTTTCTTCCATCTGCCGACGGTGTCGCCGTTTCTCATTTCACCCGTTTTTGTGCGTACGCCTGGGTCAGGGCTTGCGTGAAGGACCGCACATTTTCCCGTCAAGTTTGCTTTTTATAAATCTCAACTATTGCGTAGAGAGTGGCGTACGCCTTCTTTTGTGCGTACGCAACGTTTATAAATGAGGCCCCAGGACTTTTTCACAAAGCTATGAAAGAAAAAATGGCTCAATTACCATTATCCATAATTATGGTTGTACAGCTTGATGATGCAACAAAGCAGACACTGCAGAACCGAACACCCTCCTTTAAACAGAAAGCAGGACTTGATGACTGTCGCAGTTTTGAGTCTCCATTACTCTGATGCTTGGTCACCTGTTTCTTTCAGTTAACGTGACATCACTGAGTCAGATTCCACTGGGTAATGGTGAGTTTGGCTGTGCTATTTATACCTGTACCTGTGAGTTTCTCAGTGTGTTCTTTCCCAGAAACACTCATGTGCTGATAATGAAATCCACAACTGTGCAAAGCCTTAAGAAAAAGAATGAATTTATAATCACCCATGAAACCATTTAATGTTTTAAAATTAGGTTCCTTGTTGTCCTTGACACTAAAGTCATTTAGTCAATCCAGCTGACTGTTGACTGAAACCAAGGAATTTCCGGCAATATTTACAATATGATTAATAAAGTGGAAGCTTCTAAATCCAATCTGCCGCTGATAACTGTATAAACACAAAAGGAGGAAAGTGGACACCCTGTGCTGTCTTCGAGGCCTCAAAGGTAAATGACAGTTTAGCTGTTTTGTTCTCACCAATTTAAAACTAGGAAATGACCAGATTTCCTCGAGAGCAAACAGCCACGAATTGAGGTTATCCGTAGCTTTATTTGTCTTATTTATTCATCGGTTTTCGATGCAGACACGTCTCTGCATTAAGTCGGCGTGCACCAAACTTTTTCTCATTCTGGGCCCAAAGGTCAGGTGTCTATAAAAGCAGCCCATCAGTCTTTATAAGGGGCCGGAGCTGTCACAGCACACACTTAATCTTCATGCAAAGTATCTCTAACCCCCAACACAGACAAATCGGAGTCAAACAGATGGATAAGTCTGCCCCTCAAAGGGGAAGCAACTGAACTCTGAGATAATAGCAACATTCATTGGTTTGCTCTGCTTTCCTCCCTCATCTCTCCATCCATCCTGCTCCTCTCATCCACAAACATCCATGTGAACTTCCAGGTTGCTGCATATATTTATCCTGATTCAGGAGGTAGAAAAAGGTTAGTTCAACACAAAAACGACATCTCGGCATCTCACAGATCAGGAAAGACTTTTACCCCCCCCCCCCCCCCAACCCCCATCTTTTATTTTGGCAATAGACTTGAAATATGAAGGTAGTAATTGTAGTGACGCATGAGGAATTGCTTTGCCAAGACTATCTCTCTACCATTCTGGTTTATCAGGGAAGAAACTGCACTAGAAAGTATCTTAGCAACGGTCTGGTTCAAAGCTGTCGAGGATTTCATGTCCTGAGATAAAAACAAAAGTTAATTAACTAATTAAAATGACAAGGCTGCACAAACTATAAAACACTGAACACTGCTAAGCATTTACAGTCTGAGACAGATATGTCATTTCTATCAAAGCATGCTTCGATAGCTCATTTTGTTAAAGTTTCGGAGGGAAATTCAGAGAGAAATAGTTCTGCTGGGCCTAAACTTTTCATTTGAGAGTTCCATGTCATGTGTGAATTTAAAAAGGTTTGTCATGTTTGTCACTCCAGGATTCCAAATCTTTTCTTTGATAATATTAAAAGTAAAATTGCTTGCAGAAATGCTTGGATCCCAAATTTTTCTTTCTTATCTGACTTGAACCAAAATTGGGGCTTTTTTTCGCCAACTAAATAAATTCCTTGGTCTCTTATTGACTAACTTTAAATGCTACTTTTGGACAGAATTACTGACAAACAGTTGAATTTGAAAAATTTAAAGTGTAAAAAGTTTTATTTTGCAAAATGTTAAGTATAAGTTGTAAAATAGTGTTGGAATGATGAATGAATTTCAGTTATTGTTTGGAGGCTTGTGTAAATTAATATTTAACCCATATGAATCTGTTTTTTCTGCTCCAAAAAGACAGTAAGAATTAATAATAAGAATTACTTTCAGAACTAGTGTCCTTTCAAATAACATTTAATTCAAATTTAAAACCTTGGAAAAATATGAGATCCTTTTAGTAATGGAGACAGTCAGTCTTGTCTTCAGGATAAAAATCACAGTAAAAAGTTGATTTCTAAAATCTTGTTTGCTGAAACAAAGTTTAAGAAATGCACGGTTAAAAGTTAGAAAATGTACTTTAGACAAAATAAAACATTTAAAATAAATGTTCATAAAACGTTAAAATGTCCAGAAAAATGTGACTCTGAGTGTATCATTAAGAAATGTGCTTCTATGCTTTTTTAGAAAAAGAAATGTGAGAAAGAAATATGTCCCATCATCATGTCTGCATCATTTATACTGTGACCATTCTTGTTATTAAAATTAAATCTATGATAAAAGGTTAAAAATCTATTGATTAAATGTCACAGCTTGACTTCTCTTGAATATTTTGGAATGCGTGACGGATTTTCTTCCATTTTCATTTCTGTTTTAAAACTGTTTTTTTCTCATAATGTGATTACTTGTCACAGCACACACTTAATATCTTGATTAAGGAGAGAATTCTGTTATTTATCTTATCTGGCCTTTGTTTAAATTCTGCCAAATTGGCAAGTTGTTTGAAGCATCCTATTTGAGCAGTGTGATAGTCACTGTCTACTGTATAGAGAGGTTTCAATGTCTTCTGAAAAGTTACAGAAAAACAGCACAACGCTCCAAAGGTCAAAAACTAGTCATGTATAACAAACTGCTGCAAATTCAGCTTCTATGTTGGAGATCTTTAACTGCAGCATCATTTTTTTTTTCTGATAGACTTCAAAATCAAGCTGTCAGTAAATTGGATTATGATGGTATTCATAAGCTAAACATGTCAGTTTTAGCCCGGTCACACAAAACAATCAGTTCAGTCACATTCCCTAACCGTAAATGAGGACAAGGTTTCTTTGGCAACCACTCTCACCAATCAGGAGTGAGCTTGCTAGAAGTCCAGACCACATGAAAGCGGGCTTCACGAAATCTGCGAATCAATTGTTTGAACATTGGGTGTGGAGGCCAGCAGGCTCCACCTACTTTTATTGGGGTATCTGATTGGTCAGTTGATAAATGAATAACGCACTACAGAAAAAAGATAATTAAAGGTGTTTTTATGCTTGTTTAGAAAAAGAAATATGAGCCAAAAAAACATGTAAAAAAAAACAAAGCTTTTTCTGACAAATATAAAGATCGTTTCTCATATAGTGCTCATACAGAGTTCTCATACAGAGCACTTTACAGACATAGCTCACTCACACACACGAATTCATACACTGATGGTGGCTCCGCTGCTGAACACCGGCCCTAACCTATAACCACCAGGAGCAATGTGGCGTTTGGCCCAACGACACTTTGATGTGTCAGAAACCGAACCTGCAATCTTTTTATCAGAGGTTGACTGCTTTTCCTCTGCATTATGGCCGCCACATGACAGAGTAAAAGCTGTTTTTTGTGTGTTTTTAATAGAAGTCTGTGGGATTTTGGCTTCTTGGAGCCCACAGCTACTTCCTGTTTGGCAAGGGAGGGATGGGTCACTAGTCATTAATCACACTGCTACTGCAATTTTCTATTGTCATCATTCTATTATTCTATTGTCTGAAATTAGTTTATTCTTAATTTTTGACTCCACTCTGTTCTCACAGAAGTCAATGTGCATTAATGCCAAAACATGCCAGCCATAACTATTGACAATGTTGAAAAAAAGTTTTTTTTCTAACTTTTAACTTTATGTTTCTCAAACCTTGTCCTGATTTGGGTGAAATCCGTGTTTTTCTGCTCCACATCCCTGATTCAGGTACATCTATTTTAGAGTTTCTGCTGTGTTGAATGAAAACTGCTAGGCTGAATTTGATATAGTACAACATAAATAAGCAGAAACAATGAAATATGCATTATCAAAAGACTTAAAGATCAGCCCTGACAAGCACTGACATGACACAATCATCAGATTTGAAGTGACAGGAAAGAAAAGTAACTTTCTAAAGGGCTGAGTGAAACATGTAGTGGCTTGAATTTAAGAGTCTCTCATTATTGGTGAGAAAATCAACAATTTCCCATGATGCAACATGACAAATGGATTCTGGAGAGTGAAAATGAAAACAGTATTAAAAATTAGGGGAGAATTGGTTTTTGTTGGATTATTTTCAGAGAAAGCTATAGTGGAAAAAGCCTTAATTCAATCCAAAGATTTCATTCTTCATTAAAATGGATTGATCAATATTTTAGTGCAAGAACCAGGATTCAATTGACAATCCATATATTTTAGGTATATAGTTACACAGCATTAGAATGTTGTGAAAACGATCAATATATTTTTCAGTCCTCCCAAAAAGCAAAATTTGTGCTTTATATAGAGTCCTTACACATAGACTGAAATGTAATGTTGAATTGGTGTGCTCGTAGATGGAAAAAACTTAGAAATGTCTGTCTTAGAAATTTAGAAAAATAAGTAAAAGAAATGTAATCGTGGAAACTACTGGTGTTACACTGTATTCAGCCAAATAAATGTTATGTATCATAGTTCTAAGGATTTAGGGGACTAACATAAAATGCATTATTGATAATTGATAATTGTTTTTTTCTATTTTTAAAGATTAACAAAAAAGGAGAAGGGGAGGCAGGGAACAAGGTCGCGACGAAAAATTAAATAAATAGAACAAAACAAGGTTGTACTATCTCATCACTAAAACAAAAGAACAAAATAAAAATCTGCCTGACTTGATTACTAAACAGAATCCAAAGCATTTAAAAGGTGACACCAACCACAATCTATCTGTCCGTCCGTCCGTCCGTCCGTCCGTCCGTCCGTCCGTCCGTCTGTCTATCTATCTATCTATCTATCTATCTATCTATCTTAGGAAATCTTAAACTTTTTTTTACAATATTTGATTTTTTTAAGATATAGCAGCAGTTGTTGATGGTGATCTTTGCTTGACATGTTTGCAAGAATTAATATTGGACTCTGAATGAATATATTAAGAGCTACACAGTTCTACAACATCCTCTCTACAATGCAAATCCTCAGCGGTCCAGAGACCCTGAACCTCGCTGCATTGAAACTGTGTATACATGTTTCCAATTATTTGGATTCATTGGGCTAATCATCCAGAACAACAACACGAACACACAGGGGAAACAGGCAAGCAATTAGCTCCATTTATCTGATTTAAGCCACCAACACTGTGTGTTTCTGTCTGTGTGTGTGTGTGGAGGGGGGGGGGTTGCACAGAGGTAAACAAAACCGTTTCCTCCACCATCTGGTGGGTAAGAGGACTCTATTTCTGGCAGTACACTCTTGAAGGCATTCCTTTTTTTGGGCAACATCTCAAATAAAAAACCGTACCCAAAGGATTTCATCTATTGCCACTAGATGGGGTAGTGTATGTGTGCCCAAACAAACTGGTCAATAAATTTGCCAAAAAAGATTGAAAATAAAGTAAAGGCAGGGAAAACTTCATGAACCTTTTTATAGTAGAATGAGCTACAGTTCCTTCTATCACCATGTTATCCGGATGAACCTTCACCCTGTCGCTGCTTGCAGATCATCCGTCAAATCACCCTCTTGTTTTCCAGCAGTCCTCATCTTTAAAGACAACTCATACATCTGGATACCTCGTAAAAAAAAGCCTCAGGCTTGAGCTGTTTCCTCTCTCCAGGGACCACATGCAGAACCCTTATCTTTCCTGTAGATCAAACTGCAGGTCTTGAAGGATTCATTGTGCATCATTTTCTCTGCTGCTTCTTCTTTGCCCCCCCCCCCTATTCAACATATGAGACTGACTACCTGAATGAGGTAAACACAATGCTTTTTTAGCAATCATTTGATCTGACATCTACATGCCACACAGCAGCACTTCTGCCTGAGGAAAACAAGAGTTGACACTGCAAACTTTCAGCCAAATAGGCAACACATCAAAGCTCAGGAGTTTGAGTTGTAACATCCAGGAAAGACAAATGCACCTGAAAACAACAAAGCTGAGTAAAGTGAGCTTAAGATATTCACCAATCTCTACTCATTTACATTTAGACCTAGAAATAATGCAGATCTGAAATGTTTTCTTTGAATTATTTTCAGGTTGTGGTAATATTTTAGGGGAAACAGCCAAAGGGCTATTGTCACATACCATGTGCTCCAGAAAATCCACATCAAAACAGCTAAATAAAAGCTTCTCTTTTCGTTGATTACGTTTCAGGAAATGTTCTTGATTATCACCATAATATCTCAGAGCTGATAGAAGATTTTCTAGGCTTTATGCAAATTCTGGGGGCTCAGATTAGTTAGCACTGGCTGGCACTGACCCAGTATTGTACCATAATCATCAATCATTGCAGGAACAATTATATAAATGTTAATTATTGCAGTTGCTCTCTCCTGGGTTGTGTTCATGTCATCTTTGAATACATTGTCCTTGTGAGAAAAATCGATTTTTTACTACACAGTTCAAGAAATGTAAATAAAATTAATTAGCAAAAAGTTGTGTGCAGTGTCAGACTAATTTCATGCTGCCTTTAGCATAGATTTTATAATAAATGATTTACTTAGAAACACTAAAATCTTCCAGGGAAAGCTCCTGCTAAATCTGTACTCTACAAAGGTCCTCTGACGTGAAAGGGAACATAAGCTTCAATTACAATCCCATCCAGATGTAGTTGACTACTTATTATGGAGTCAATTAAAATGTTCCTCCCAACATAACAGGATATCTCATTTATTTGAGAGTTTTGGTTCAGAAACATCTGAGCTCCAACTCATCTGACACCTGCATGAGGAGCTGAGGCAGCTTGACAATAAAGAGTAGCATCTGCGTTTTGTGGAGCTTTTATCCACCAGGATGGAGGCTTGTAAAACAGCAGATTAAAGACGGTAACTGCTCTTCACTAGTTATCTGGCCACTTTGACTAGGCTTGGCCTTCGGCAAAACTGCTCATTCTTGCGAATAAACTAAAATAATTGATGCGCTGTGAGCATTTTTTTTCCTCCTTAGCAAGTAAGAGAAGAAGAGAACACTTGTTGGGCAGCTGTGGGATTGTTTTTCTGCTAAACAAAAACTGAGACGAGATAAATGAAGGTTTGGCGTGCTTTGACCAGAACACAGATCCAGCCGTGCATCGTGCTCATCTGGACGGGATTACAGAAACCAGACAGCTTGGTTTGTTGCTTTTGTTGTCTGCAGAATGATGCAACAAGAACAAGCAATGCTTCTGGCCTGTTTTGCACAGGTAAATTGGTTTTGCTTTAATAAGGTCATCCTTTATATTTATATTCCACCCCCATACATCTAAAAAAAAAAACGAAAAAAATCCCCATTCACTTTATTGAGGATATTTACAACCATTGATCCTGGCTGGCTTGGGGGGGGCTGGAACAGATGGTAAGTAGACTAACGAGTGACTAAGCATGGCCTCACTGCAATAAACCACAGTTATAGTCCTGAATAAATTGAATTTATTACCATAAAACATTGCCAGCGGGCGATGTAGCTCAACGCTCGGATGATCAGGCATCCTTTCACAAATTCCAACCTGTGGATTCACGCTGGAAAACTTTTTCTTTTTTTTTTTTATTCATCTTGCAAAACACGCATCTCACAGCCAGAAACATCACAGACCCATAATTGCACAAATCAGACAATTCTTTATTCTTTTTCAAGTGCAAAAGGAGCAATCTGTGTGCCACAGTCAAAGATGGATCCTTTCTTAAGGCGATGAGATGAATCATGGCATGTTTCACGAGCTGGATCAGGCAGGGCGCTGCTTGAACTCTGAGCACTATCAAATTGGTGTTTATGTCCATTTTCCTTCAGTAACTAGTCCTTTCCAGAACTACAGCTTGAAACAAACACTGAGCAGCCCTGTTGAGCAGCTGGATGCATCACTGAAGGGCACTTCAGCGGTAGTGTTGAAGTATATGCATGCAAGCATTCCTCATTCATAATTCAGGTCATACCGGTTTTTATGGAGCCGCACTCTCAGCTTGACACGCCATCTTGTGTAGGCAATTAAATCAATATAGTAGAAATCATGAAAACCTGGAAGAAGGCAGTTTTATTCTTGCCCATCTATGCAATTTTGTTGCCAGGAAAATCATTTGACTCATGGGAATCTGGGGTTGAAGGGGGTCCACATTATTATTCTCCTCTAATTATTATATTTGCTTTCAATTTGATATTTTGTTCTGCTGTTAGGTGGATCTGACAGATTCAATTAATTTTCAAGGTTGTAATGCAAAGTGCACATGCATTGAAATCTCCCCAAGTATGGTTAACATTTCAACAGTAATGGATCTTTGTGAAAAGAAAATGTTGCCTTCGTGTGTCGAGGGATACCCGTTGAGGTTTTGAGAAGCCACTTTAAAGATTTGAAAGGAATATTTATTTCAGCAGCATCCCCCAAAATAGACATTTTTCCTGTTGTGTTTATAAATTAGAAATGCGGCATTATTCGTGAAAGTGTCTCAAAAGTACATTCAATGTTGACTTTTTGGCTAATTCCAAGCTTTGTTTTGTGTGCATCAAAATCAATTCATCCAATCGTTTACCAAACCCACTGAATCCCTTTCTGGATCGCAGGGTCACATAACCCATCACATCCAACAATCCACACCTATGGGGACAATTAAGAAGCATCAAATAACCTGTGAAGCATGTTTTTGGACACCGGGTCAAAACCAGAGTTCCTGCAGAAAACCACGCCTGCACAAGGAGAACATGCAAACTCCACACAGAATCCATGCTGGGATTTGAACCAGAGACTTTTTGCTATAAGGTGAGAGTGCTAACCGCTACACCACCATGCAACCTGAGCATAAAAAAAGTGAATTCATTCGTCAGTCCATTTCTTTTAATAAAAATAACAAGTCCACTTTTCTGAACCCAATACATTTTCATTCACTGAAACAATTTCAGAGTCGGCTGGGATCATTAATCATCAGATCTGAAAGAGTTTCTGCTAACCTCCTCAAACTTTCTGGGATTTGTAACTATTAATTGATCTGAAACTGTTCCCACTTAGTCTGATTCCTGCATTGTGCAGGAATGGTGAAATACATATAGCTGACACACATAGATCTGTGTGCTTCTGGTAGATCCCTGTGCTCTTGGTAGATCCCTGTGCTTTTGGTTGATCTCTTTGCTTCTGGTAGATCCCTGTGCTTTTGGTAGATCCCTGTGCTCTTGGTAGATCCCTGTGCTCTTGGTAGATCCCTGTGCTTTTGGTAGATCCATGTGCTTTTGGTAGATCCCTGTGCTCTTGGTAGATTCCTGTTCTCTTGGTAGGTCCCTGTGATCTTGGTAGATCCCTGTGCTTTTGGTAGATCCCTGGGCGTTTTGTAGATCCCTGTGCTTTTTGTAGATCCCTGTGCTCTTGGTAGATCCCTGTGCTTTTGGTAGATCCCTGTGCTCTTGGTAGATCCCTGTGCTTTTGGTAGATCCCTGTGCTTTGAGATTTCTATCTCTGAAACCATTTTTTTCAATTCAAACCATTTGTAATTTTTTTTGTTTAGTTAAGTTTAAATTTTAAGTTTAGAATGTTATGTTCACCTAAACTTTGAGAGTTTTCAGTGACAAACATTTGATGTACTGCTTCCTAATATTAGCAAGACTGCTTTCAAACAAGACTGTGTGCTAACCATGGAAATGGTTTTCTCAATTAATAAAAACGGACTATGTTAAAGCTATTTCTGAATACATTTCCTAGTAAATTGTGATATTTTGGTTTAACAAATAAATAAAAGACAAATGCTGTCAGCCTTGCTTAGAGTTATTTCCAGCTCAGACTGATCATTTGAAATATTAGGCGTTCTTCCCATCCTTCTGCAGTGTGACTGACCTTACCGGCTGAGGAAAGTGTTGACTCAAAGTCGTGATTTCACAGTGTTTATCTCAGTCACATTACACACAGAAGCTGAATGTTACAGAGAAACCCATAACAGAAGACTCGATTGATCTTTTTCTGTCCAGTTTATGAAAATGCCTCTTATAAAACACTTTAACTCTTTAACACTTTAACTTTGACACTTGTAAAGATTTAAAAAGCTGTATCTTTTTTTAATGTTTAGTAAAGGAATGTTTGGACCAAACTCTAAAATCTGTCATGAGAAAAGTGCAGTTATTTATAAAGTAAAATTACCTCAATTCCCCAAACAATTTTGTGCTGCATTTTTATTTAAAAAAAATAAATAAATGAAATTGGTGAATAAATGGATTATTTTTTCCAGTTTTGGGCTGAAAATACAGTTAGCAGTCGTGCATTGCAACCCGAGTTCTTCTTTTTTTTTACTTTTACAATGTTTGAAGTGCAAATAAACAACAAACATAACATAAAACCTGAACAGAAAGGCCTTCATCAAGCTATCGCTTTGCAACAACAATATTGTTTAAAAAACAGACAAAAACAAGTTTCAAAAGTAAAATAACATCCAGGATTTTCGAAACTAAATAAAATAAAACTCTGTAAACCCACATCTTCAGTTTTAGCTTTAGTTTGATCCAGAACTGCATGGAGATAAAATCAAGAAGTACCAGAATCTATTTTTTTTTTCTTACTAGATGAACCAGTTTAAAAAATGGTCCAAATCATACATTAGAAACTCAACATGCATGAGGTACAGTAGGCAGAAATGTCCTAACCAGCTCACAAAAAGGCAAACACACAGGAACACTTTCTACTGTTATTAGCCTGTTTTCTATAAACAACAAATGTCAGATCAATGTCTGATTCCTTGCGTACGGTAATCAGCTTACCAAGGCTATCATATGGAAAATGGTGAGTTAAGATTTCCATCTCTCACAAAGGCTCTGATGCTACATTACACAATTTGTGCATCAAATTAGCTGCTCAATGCTTGTCCAAAAACCTGTTCATAAATGTTACAATCCAGACGCGTGTGGGAGGAGCTACTGTCAAAGGTTTTTGACTGTGTATCTGTACATCTCTTAACCCTTGTGCTATCTTAGATGACCCCACCCTTACATTGATGTTTTATCTGTACCATGACAAAGGTGGATAAAGGTGGAAAGATTTCATGTAATCCATGGACACCAGTGAAGATCACAAATCATTGAAGAAAAAAGGTTCAGAGCACTGTCTAGTGGGTCTAGATGACCCAACTCCCAACGTTAAAGTGCCTAGGATAGCACAAGGGTTATACAGTCAATGCTTGGAAAACTTGGATGAAATTGAGGGATCAAGTTTATTTATTGCTCTACAAAAGCATCGGTGATCACGCCTCCACGTCTAGGTTCATGAGATCATTCAGAGATTCTCCAAGTACGGTGAGGGTCATCATTTACTGCCGGTGCTGCGTCTGAAGGATGAGCGTTTTTAGCGGTTCTTGTGTCTCTGTGACCCAGTTTGTAAACAAATGCCAATAAGGGAAAATGATATGATTTGAATAGTTGGGCGACTTGCTGCATTAGTCCAAGGAAGGAAAACTTAAATCTAGATTAAAATCAGAGGACCTTTTTATACTCAATGGAAATAAGACAAACATCTTTGTCATGGTTTGGGTTTCTTTGTATTGGTTTTTGCTTTCTATCTTGTTCTGTCATGTATGAGTTCTGTTTCCTGTTTTGAAAGGTTTCCTCTTTTGTCATGCTTTTGAGTTTTACTTCCTTAGTCCCAATCTTCCCTGATCATGTTCACCTGTGTCTTGTCAGTCCTGTCTGTATATAAGTCTTGTCTCTGCCTTCCTCTTGGAATGTCTCCCATGTAACGTCTCTCCCATGTCCGTCTTCCCACAGTAAGCCCACAGTTTGTTTTAGTTTTGATACCCTGCTTGGCAGCGCTTTTTGTTAGTTAATCTCCTTGCCCTTGAACCATGTGCCTCCGTCTCTGCAGTTTGGGTCCTTCACGCTCACCAGCCCCCTCCGTACCTGACAATCTTAAAGTTCAGGAGGGTCACGATCAGCTTCTGCTCCAGCTGATTAGAACATCAGTGTTTCATGGGCCAAAGCTGAGTCCCTGGTCGGTTCAGACAACGCTTCTTCTTCCCCAAAGGTCAGATATTTGAACTCACAACACCTGAAACATACACTGCTGCCAGGAACAGCACCGCAGGGTCTCTGATCACGCCTGTTTGTTGACTTAATACTGAAACTGGACGCACCTGGAGCAATCGCATTCTGCTTTAACGTGACTGAGAAACTTAAGTACAACACAATCTCAAATAGTCTGATTGTGATTGCATGCATATCCATATATCTGTTTTGTGAGGTTTCTTTTTACATCTGTGAGTTAAAAAAAAACAAGATAAATATCATGGAAAATGGCTGAAGGTATTATATTGATGTACATCAATGTACTGAAATTTTCTGTCAGATCCAGTAAAGCTAATTAATGTAAATTTATTGGTTGTTAAAAAATCCTGACAGTTTGTTTGACATATCTGTTTGGTTTGTTCCATAACCTGTGCTGTAAATTGTTGCCAGATTCTTTTCTTTCTTTTATTTTGACAAAGATTCAAGAATTTTCCCATTTGTCTTAAAGTTTTAGACCCCAAATCTTTTTTAAAGGTACATTTTTGACACCAGTTTGAACAGATATGAGTTCAAACATCAAATAACTCACATTGAGAATTTGAAAAAATGTCATTTTTAAATGAATACAACTTGAAAACTCTTCATTTATAGTTTCAGTTTTCTTGTATGGATTTCCCTTTTTTCTTTTAACGAGTTTAATAACAAGTGTCCTCTTTAATTAGGAGACATATTTATTTAAGTCAAATGTTGTCAGAAGCAGAAAGGAGGAGAGAGCTATAGAGGATGAGAGTGAGCAGGAGATACTCGGCAGCCGCTGATTCATGCGGACACAACAGCTGCTGTGTATGATTTAAAGAGAGATCAATCCATGGTGACATTTTGCAGAACATACAGAAACAAATAAGTCTTTCTGGTCCAGATGGGCTGTACTGTGAAGGCTGCTGCAGTCCTTTTGTGTCATGCATGTGGACACTAATTTCAGATCAAAAGCTGGGAGAAGAGTATTTTTTTTAAATCAATTTAAAAAATCCTTTTGGTCCTGCTTTGTGTGCCTCTGCTACAGTTTCATTTTTAATGATGAGTATATAATGATAAATACAGTTATATGTGTGTGTGTTAAATGCATTTTCTTTCTCATTTGTGCATGAGTGCAGTTAAGCCACCTTTCCTGGCACACTATGTTCTTTGCCATTTCTAATCCTAATATAAAGGCGACCTGGTGAGTGTGCTCCGGAAGAGATGGGGACAGGGCCAGAGCACAGCTGGGGAACCCCAGCATCCAGCTGTCTGTCTGCTTCTACCATTGTGACTGGACTAATGGGTCAAAAAAAATCTGACGAAGTCCGGAAAGATCGCACAGCTGTCTGCCAAGAAGCAAGTCTCTTCATTCTTCCCTCGCTCTTTCATTTCTCCCTCTGTCTCCTTTCCAAATGGAAATGATTTTGCTGTTTCTACTGAGGCTGAGCACACATTGACCAGACCATGTTTAAGATTACTATAATACTGCAAAAAGGGGACAGAGAAAACTACACTGCATGGTTGCATGCTGAAATGGTAGCTTGAAAAACAGACATTGCTCGTTTTGTCCTTTTACCTCTGTTCCCTTAAGTCTCCACTGCTTTTTTTTTTTACTCTTTGTTTGTGAAGATTGCACAAACTGCAGTGGATGCAATCCTTGTTTCATGTTGTTTTGCTGTGGGAAAAACCCCATAAAGGATTACAAAAACAAATATATGCCATACATCTCAAATGTACTGTCCATCTGTAATAGCTACACGGACCATGAATGCTTTAGCCATTTTGCAAGGCTTTGAAATTGCGTGATTTCCCATTAACAACTATATAATGAAGAATTTGAAGAAGTATTGGCATGGAGCTGGTATGAATTGCATTCTGAAAGCTGAAAGCACAATGATCAATGTGGATGACAAAAAATGCTGCTCTTATAAACCAGTTAATAAGGGGAAAATTATAAAATTTAAATAGAAAGTTTTCTCGTATCATTTGAAGGTTAAATGT
Organism: Oryzias sinensis; assembly: GCA_037389245.1. Classification (NCBI taxonomy): domain Eukaryota; kingdom Metazoa; phylum Chordata; class Actinopteri; order Beloniformes; family Adrianichthyidae; genus Oryzias; species Oryzias sinensis. The sequence continues at coordinate 2,716,388 of CM074499.1, forward strand.
AAATCTTCCTGTAACCCTTGTGCTATCCTAGGCACTTTAACATGGGAGTTGGGTCATCTTTCATCTTTCCACCTTTATCCAGCTTTGTCATGGTAGGGAGAACACGTCAATGGAAGGGTGGGGTCACCTAAGATAGCACAAGGGATAAACTGGCCAGTAGGTGGCCTCAAACCCAATGTTCAAAATGTTTCATTGACAGATTTCGTATAGTTCCCTTTTAAGAGGTAGGGTGTGGACTTCCATCAATCTTACTCCTGATTGGTGAGAGTGGTTGCCGTAGAAACGTAGACTCAGACCAACTCTGACCAATCATTGCTCACTGACGGTTTCTGGTTCAAACATGGCGGTGACCATGTCGCAAAGAAAAAGCAACTAAATTGGTTTCATATTATTTGAACTGGAAGTTAACTATTTTCTAAGAGTGCTGTCGCTTAGTCCATTTCATGCAGTCAGTGATAATGACATAGGTGATCAGTAATTAGTTGCTGCGCATACAAAATTTGACAATAGTAGAAAGAAAAACAAATGCAACTGATCGCTGTAGAAAAGAATGGACACTCCGTGATTAGAAAGTGTGCCGTTATGCTACTGAAAAGCATTGATGAGCTTATGAAGCATGTTTTTTTTACATACTATTATACTGGAAGAAATATGTAGTTTCATTTTTCAACAAAGGAGTGGTGCGCTGAATGAGAATGTGACTGAGTGCTGGGTGCAAGTGCATGTGGACTCCCTGCTGATGAGATCTGAATAGATGAACACATTATTTTATAAGCTTGTTTCTAAGCCTGCTCACTGTTTTCCTTTTTTTTTCCCCAATGCAATTTGGTTCTGTTTGCTTATCTGTTCTTCATTCTTTAACTGGGATTTAGTGTGAGTCAGATGAACAATGAAGTGCCTGCTGTGACTCTGCTCCTCACTGTGTGCCTTTAAGCACAGACTGATGAAAAAAAAAAACATTGGAGAGCAGGAAGATGGTTATGATGATGTGTACACGATGCATTGTGGATCCAAGAGTCACTGTGGTGGTAAATGCATGCAATCACCGAGAGCGCTGTCATTTGTGGCATCCGAGTAAAACAGCATAAATATAGAACGCTGTGCAGCAAATCCATCAGCAGTCTCACTTGTTAGAGTTTAACGTTCTGTGACATTATAACATGGCCTCTCATTACCTTATACTTTCCAACAGCTGTCCTTCTAATGTTACTATCACATAAAGCTTTGCCCTGTGTTTGCTTTCATATTAGCCACAATAGTTTTTATTCTAATCGCTCCGTTTTGTGTGAAACGTAGTGGTTACAAGCCTACAATTAAAAGATTAGAAATGCAGCACAATCACTATGGTTGCCTCCTCTTAATTGCACAATTAAACCTAATAATGACATGGTGCATCTAAATAGTTTATCAGCACACTGCTGGAGAAAAGAAATAGAGAGGAAAGACTGATAAGAGCGATATCCTTATCTTATAAACTATGCCTGACTGGATAAATACAAAAGGTTTCACATGCAAAGTTCAATAATTAGATCATTTAAGCTAGCGGCTAATAAGATGCAGAAAGAACCAGATTACAAAAGCTTCCTTTCAGAATGTGAATTGTTGGAGCCGAGTGAACCTGCAGCTCAGTCTGACTGAAGGGCAGTTTAATAAGCAGCTGCATGTGGGAATTATTCAAGCTGCTTTAGAATGTAAAGACAAAGGACTTTTTTTTTGCATGTTGTGTTTTCTTTCAGTTAGAAAAATCCTTAAAAATTTGTCAAAACACAAAACTGGAGTTGTTTGATTACAGTCCATTTTTCGTTTTGTTCTGTTCCATACCAAGAGGAAGGCATGAGCAGCATATCTGGACACTTTGATAAAGAGAGTGTGAAGGATGAGGATGTTCAAGCTTTGGAGGGATCTTGCTTTTTTACCTCTATGGGAAAGTCAGCTCTGGTGCTGAGGAAGAGGAGTCTTATTGTTGAAACTCTGCTTTGATAGGAGGAGTGCAGTTTTCATGACAGTAAGACAACGGACTGGTTCTTTTCTTTACCCCCGGTGTGTGCAAGTTTTAGAAATTAGGTTTTGTTTTGTGAAATGAAAAAAGAACAAAGAAAAAACGTGTGAGCATTCCCATATGATACCCTGCTCACAATGAATTAGGAATATTGTGAAAAACTCTGTGGGTGTTGTCAATGCAGGGTTTATTTAACTTAACAGATATTCAGAATAGGAACTCAATGGTGTGATAGACACACCTCATCTTATGTTTTGGTTATACTTTGTACAGAGTGTTTTACTTATTGCGGACAAATCCCAAAAATAAATTCTAAAAGAAAAACCTTTTCAATGTGGCATCAATGTCAACATTATGTGGATATAAAAAGCTGATTCTGTCAGTAATTCATTCCAAGTTCATCCTTCAAGCAGCCATGACAAAGACGTTGCTTAATGGACAAGTTGCATCACCTGACCACGGCACACCTTCAGGTTGGTAGTAGGCAGTCAGATGTTACAGGTGAACTTGGTGACTCTCAGTATCATTAGCAGACTTTCATCAAAACACAGAACTACTGGCAGAGTTTGTGACAGACCCAGGAGTGGAGCCCCACCAGTGACAGACCACAAACACGACCAGAACTTAAGAACCTCTGACCTCAGTCATGGTTTAGCAAATACCACACAGCTGCAGACCTGTTGACCAGATGTGAGAGGTGCTAGGGTTACCAGACAAACCATTCAACTCCACCACTTTGACTGGAAGGACAGACGACCGTTGCCGGTGACTCCACTGACACCAAGACTATGCCTTAAACGCTTGCAGTACAAGACCATGTGACCTGGACAATGCAGCAATGGTTTACTGTCCTGTTTACTGGTGTGTGTTGGATCACTGAAGGCGGGGTGAGCGATACAGCGAGGTTTACATGGTCCTTGAGGTTGGCTTTGGTGGAGGAGGTGCAACAGTCTGGGCTGGCATCACCATTCAGTTCAAATTCAATTTGGTTAATGTCGATGGCCCAGTCACTGCATGTTCTTACCTCAGAGACACCACTGACCCACCATCATCCCCCAATTCCGCCAAAACTGTTCAAGGAGGACTATGCTCCATCACATGGTGCCAGAATTGTCACAGCTCTAGGAAGTGGGAATGGCTCATGCGGTTTGGCCAAGAATGACCTCTGACCTGAACCACAGAGCACGTCAGGGACCAGCTGAAGCAGAGACTGGAGGATCCCACCCCCAAGCAACCTGACAGAACTGCATGTAGGAGGGAAGCATTGCCTCAGAAAAAAACCATGAGGCTAGTGAGGAGCAGGAAACATCGCTGTCAAGCTGTCACTGGTGGAAATACCAGTGATTGTTATTTGGGGATATTTTTATTATTGTCTTAATTTTTGAGGTAATAAATGTCAAGCTAATGAAAACTGTTTCTTCTCAATCATTGATACTGTAGTAATATGCAAAGGGAGCTTGTATGTCCAATAAAATTCACACCAAATAAGAAAAGCAGTCTTGTAAATACAATGCCGTATTGTGAGTTGTGTATGCTATACATTTCTGCTGGAGTGCTATAGATCATGGCAGCTTCCCATTCCATGCAGATGTTTTATGGATGAGAAGTGGTGAGTTTTCATTTCACCTTACCTGTTGTCATCATTATGTGAACACTTTCACAGACATATGAAGTGTGAAGCAACTGAACTGAAAATGAGCATTTCAAATTGTATTGCCGTGTCAGGAAAAAGCTAATATTCCGCCACAGGTTGGTTATGAATTATAATCTCAAGTGAAGGATTTCAGTCATTTTCAGTCTGGCTCCTGGATGAGGTCACAGGCTTTTGGTGTGGACTGAAAAACAACAAGCAATCAAAAGTTTCTTTTTGTAATGGTGGTTTGGTGTCTTCTTGGATAAACTGCTGAGTTTTGTGTTGTCCCTAAAATGTGGAAAAAAAGAAAGAAATGTCCTAAATGAGTTTACTGAATAGCCACACAGCAACCGCCCTCACGGGTGGATGCAGCTGGGCAGTTGGGAGGCTAAAAATAGTCATACCTGTACAGGGCATGCAGGTGACCAGCACCAAACATTAAGGTTGTAGACCCCTTGTTGAGACTAGAGAAAAAACTGTGTATGAAAAAAAAATGTCTACAGATATGAAGTAGACGAAAGGTTGCAGTGAACCCTTAAGGGTAAGGGTGATGAAGGTGAGACGCAGGCACGGTTTCTGTATTTTCATTTTTTCAGCCACCCAAATTCAGTGGTGCAAAGAGCCCATAAGTGCTTGATTGCGCACTCCTTGCAATGTAGCCTGGCTGTTAAATATCAGGAAATGAAACAATCCAATTGGACATCCTATGAGCATCAGACATCTATGTATCATGCAGACTTTGCACACAGCCAGTAAAGGGCCAGGACACAAACCTTACTAACAACTGGAGTAGGCCATAAGGGCAGTGTACGGCATCACCTGTACGTCCTATCTTACATTTGCCTTAAGAAAATTAATGACACTCTTGCTACACACAGCAATGATATGTTTCATTTTTATGGCGTCCCTTGAGGTGGCTGTAAGAACCTCAAGTGAACTGCAAGATACACCTACGCTCCCCTTAATATTTGACCGCTCCTCTCTACAACCCTTCACAGGCCCCGACTACCCAAAAACCTGTAGCAACTGAACGGCTCAACCAACTGTACAGGTGCATGTGACTACCGCTTTTCCAATCAAAACCTGTTTCACTTGTCTTCTGGTTTTCTGTCTTTTCTTTATGGTTGAATCTCTTCTTAATTTATATACAAGTATACAAGAAAAACCAACCCATCTTCAAATGCCTTGAAAAAAACATTTGTACGCATCTGTGTGTCAAGAAAACAGGTGAAGAAGAAATCATTACTGCTCAATACAACTCGAGGTGTTTACCTTAACAACTCTAACAACTACCAACCTGCTCTTCCCTTAAAAACTGAAGCTGTGTAACACTCTTATTTTAAGGACATAATACTGAAAAGAGACGTATGGGCTCTGCTTTTCACAGTTCGCTGTTAGGCCTTTCCGTCTGCCACTTACTGGCACTATTTTGGCTTTTGATCTCTCTCAACATGGAAAGAATGAGCAGAGTAGGATCTCTCCATGGTGCTGAACTATTTCCAGCTGAACAGATGCCCTCGGGCCACCGAAAAAAATAAATAAATGGTTTGCATCAACAGTATGAAATAGAGTCATACATGATGCAACGCCATCACTTGGACAAGGAGTGCTTCAAATTCTTTACTGGTAAAAATGTAGGTTTTGTTTTTCTTTACCTTTAATATTTAATTTCTGTACATGTCTTTGTTTTCTAATTGGTGACTCTTTGGGGAAAAAATGAATATCCTAGGAGTCTTATCAAACTGTTTTGTCCTCAGGTGTCAGTTTTTGTCAAATTTATAAAAACACGCCGTATCCTGTTCATTAACGTCAAAGTAAATGTCCCCTTCAAAGTAGCATGACATATTGGTAGAACCCTGGTGAGACGTCCACGATTGGCGGGATCCAATTACAGGCAACAGACAGCCGACATCCTACAGCACTGTAGGATTATCTGTTGACTCGTACAAAAGAAATACAGCAAAGCTACAAGAACAAAAAAGACGTGTAAGTACGTATAGACAAAAGTGTAATAACCCACAGAACTGTTCAAATGGAAATCAGACGTGAGCCATAAAAGCAGGACGAAAATGAAACAGCACAACAACAACGACAAAAAAAATAATTTTAAAGTACAAAAAGGAGAACAAATAACTGTAAAATCCGAAAATAACAAAAAATATTATAAAAAGTACAAAAAAATACAATTTCGAATCAATCCGTCTCATTTTATTGTGATTTGCAAACAAAAGAGTATGTGAGTGCACAGCACAAACTTTTTTTTAAATCAGCTCAGTTTTTATTAGGATGTCATTCAATCACAGCTGAATAACTTTTTCATAGCTCTAAAGATGTAAACAAGAAAAAGGACTTTTTACATGTGGTCCCATTTGGTTTTACTTCAAGTTATTTTGCTTTCAGAAGAAAACGTAGGGCTCTGTGAAGTTAAAAGATTCATGACATTAATTTGAGCAGAAACATCTACTGATTTGATGAACGCATGACCCGAGTATCAAAACAACGTTTGTGGATCTCTGGATGCAGGGTTGCCTGCACAAACTTTTTTTTTTTTTTTGCTGATCTGATTGATATTTACAGGAGGAAACCAGGTGTGGTTCACACCCAATTAAGTGAGCTTCAGCCAGTCTTGTTTAGATTCATGTATGCGTGGATGCACACACACTTTTATGTGCATCAAAATGTGCAGCTAAGTATTTGAGACAGGACAGACTACTGCCAGGAATTTTTAAGCACAGTATTAAGTTCTAAAAGCATTAAGTCAACATGATCAGTGCTGTCAACCATCTTTCTTCTCTCTTTAATTTAAATCAAAGACCTACTCCTGCAATGCATGCTTCTTTTTACAATTACCCCCCCAAAAATCCTTTCTGAAAAAAGAAACCAGTCGTCTGTGTGTATTGTTTTTGACAACTGGAAATGATATGATATTTGAAGCAAACAAAGAAATATGCCTCAGTCAGAAGAACTCAGTGATTCACAACTTACTTAGGAACTTACAGAATATGTTGAAGGTAAATAAAGTACAAACTTGAGCCATCCGAGCTGAATGTAATCACGCACAGCTGATTTGTTTTCTGCATGCTGCTCAAGCTGTATTAATCAAAAGCTGATTGAACTCTCAGCTCTGTTTGAGACTTCCTAACAGTTTGTTTTCACCTCTTTTAAGATCTATTAAGGGGAGAAAAAAAAGAGTTTGAGCTCCTTTTGAGGCTTCTTCCCGATAGAAGGCCAGGGAATATTAAAAGCAGCTCAGCATTCTCCCTGTCGGAAATCCCAGTAGCAGGATGATTGTATAAATATTCACTCCACATCGCTATCCCTGAATGGCCTCATCTACCTTTGCACTTAGCACTTTGCTCACTTACTGATAGCCATGTGGAGTGCCTCTAATGGATGCATGGGCTCAGTCAGCAGAAGAAGATAGAGAGGCTCGTGTGGCTCTGGACGTGTTGGCGTTGGACACAAACGAAAGGTTAATTACTGGCATATGTTGCACCCTGCTGCCATGAATTAACATGAAGGCAAAAGAATTCCTGGGACAAGATCCAAGCCTCTTTTTCCTGGTGGTTCTCTGTCATTCCTATTGAGCCACCTTCTGCATTGTTCAGATGGACATTCATTTATGTACTTCACTGTTCGGTGGGAGTTTTACTTCATGTGTCTTTTATTTTCTATGATCACCATAACGATTTTCCTGAATGCACAGAATGGCTCCTATCATTGTGTGGAAGAAAAAGGATGAGCTGGCAGCCTTTGGATGTGTTACATGGAATTGTTGCAGAGCGTTTCTATGAAAATTACACACACAGGGTGGCAAAAAAACAGTCTAATACAAGGCGGTGTCTCCATGAGCTCAGAGTGTATGTGACTCTGAAGGCCATGTGGACATCTTTTGAGAGAAAACATGGCAGCACGCTCTACCAGTCAGTGCTTTATCTGGCATGATAACTACATTATGTACCCTAACTTATGTTGTGGTGCCTAAAGCTTTAGCACCCCAGCTTTAACTCCAATTTTTACATTCTTTGGATTACTATAACTCTTTAACTGTTTACGTAATTGACTTGATTCCAGCGGATTCTGAAGCAGAGAGATGCAGCTTTGTCCTGATATGCGAGACTTCAGAAGTGAAGCGTTTATACAATCTACGTAAATCAGCTGATGCAGAGAATAGCAGGTTTGTGTTCATATCAAAGCTGCTTTTCTCTGTCAGAAACCTTTGGAATTACGTTAATTACATAAACGATCACAGAGTCACAGTGGCTCAAAAAGTGTGTGTTATTACATCTCCAGTGTCAAAGACCCTCTCCATTAAAACCAAATTTTGGGTGTTTTTAACGTGTTGTAACCTTTTTCTCATGATGGAGGAAATTTTGATTGAAAATTTGGATTAAAATTCTGAGTATTTCTTTATAAAAATTATTATGAATCAGGACCCAATGAAAAAAACGCTGTTTGAGACAGATTGTAAGTGGCATCGAAAATATAATCGGAGGGCCACAAGCTCCCTTCCAATGTATCCACTTGCGGACAAATAGATCCATCTTCATTTTCCTCATCTGAACTGGCATCTGGCTCCAAACTGTACGCCTGGATAGCTCCTACATTGCTTGGCAGTTTTGTTTCACTGGTAATGTTAGGTTGAGAGTGTGATGGGCTGTAAGCTAGTGGGAGAACCCGTGAACAGATCAATATGGGAGTATTGGTAAACAGCATCTGTGCTCATAGTAGCAGGAGATTTCCATCATGAAGACTTATTAACACAACTCCTGAGATCCGCCATTGTGCTACAGGTTCTATTTTAACCAAAAGCAACTGGATTGGTGTTTTATGTTTGTGTTTGTTTTTATGTGCAGCACCTTGAGCTGTTCTCCTTACATAAAAGGTGCTTTGGAAATAAAATAATATGAATTTGAATAAAAGTTTGTAATAATAGAAATCACTGTTTTCATGAGATGTAAAACCAAAAGTAGACAGACGGACATACTTATTTATTTTTTTGTTATACAATAATTGACTGTAAATGTAACTGATTATATGAATGATTGCCACACCTTGATTGGTTGACACGTTACCATTTTGTGTTACGTGCAAATGCTGCAATGGCAGTCAATCCAGGTAGCTTTCCTAGAAGGTTCCATGAATCTGCATTGCAGCTTTTAAAGGTGGAGGATGCAACAAACAACAGCCCTGCCTTCCCACAATTCCATGAGTGCTTGCCTGCAGAAATGTACTTCAGCTATAAACTGTGGCTTTATATGCTTAATCCGATATTCAACACTTCTTTAAGCCTTAAAAACACGAAAATTTAGGGAAGAAAATCAGTGCAGAAATCTTTTTCTTGTTTAAAATGGGGCTAACTTTTCAAAAGGATTATTTCCTTTTCAACATCATGAAACTAAAAGTCATCAAAAGTTTGATAATTACCTTGACAATGGCTTCCATAGAGTATTGAGACAAGAAGTATTCCACGTTCGCTGTTCTTATGAGAAGTTAAAAGAATACGATAATTGGCACTTATCAAATCTATTCATCAAAAGAGAGTAACAAAAGATACTCTCTGTGATTGCTGACCCTCCTGACTTTTTAGGTGACAGGTAGAATCCAGGGTTGGATGGATAACATGCAGAATCCACAAAAGCCTTACTTTTTTGCTCTGTAATAAACAATCATGTGTGCCTATGAAGAAAAGATGTTGCAAAAGCCACTTAAAAGAGCGGGTGGCATGCAGGAGTGGGGCGGTCAACCCATGATCGTAAAATTGCAGGTTCGATTCCCGCCTTGCACGCCCATGAGTCGATGCGTCCCTGGGCAAGACACTGAACCCCACCTTACCTCTGGTGGTAGGCGGGCGCCAGTGATCGCCACCAGTGTGTGAATGTGTGTGTGACTGGGTGAATGGGTCTGTGACTTTAAAGCGCTTTGGGCCTTGTAGAAAAGCGTCATATAAGTGACCGCCATTTACCATCTTCCCTGAGAACACTTTGACATTTGCACCTAATAAGTTCAAAAGGCCTGGCTAAGAAACTACAGAAGACTAGATGTTTAGCCTAGTGTCCTTCACTCAAACCAACCTGCCACAATTCGCAATGTACATCGAGCGTGCACAATACAATCCTCATTGTATAGACATTTGTTGATCAACAATCCTATTCTTCTGTGGTGCAGAAACTCTGCTGAGAACTCACTGCAGCTACACACTGCATTGTAATTCACAGCAGCTCTGCCTCCTCAGGGCATCTCACTAACTAATGTAATTCTCTCCCTAATTACTGTTTGCGTCTATTTCTCCTTTATATTGATTAGCCATTGTGTTATATACAATAGTGGAAATTACACATTTTTGAGATGACAATTACCATGAAGTGACTTGTGTTTATTTATCTTGATACAGACTAAGTAACATTTCAGTTGGCAGCACAAGAGATTCCAGTGAATCATAAACGGGCATCTCAAAAATGTGTTTGGACATATTTCCATACAACTTTAAACTACGTTCTCTTATATTATTTATTAATTACAGGGAAATCAAAGCTTTGCTTAACCACATATATTTAAACTCCAACTTATGGAAAAGGGCCAGACATCTATCAGGCTATACAATAAATTCTTCCTGGGGTGGGACTTTTAAGAATGTGCAGGATTTACAGTTGTCCTGGAAGTTTTGGATGAAGTCGAAGGGATTTGTTTTTAATAGCTAATATTATGGATGGTAGAGCTGATTTTTCATCTTTTTATTAATTCTTTTGATATTTTGACCCATCTTGATAATTATAGCAGTACAGAATCATTGCTTAGTTCTTAGTTCTTAGTTCTTTTCTGACCCTTTTCTCAAAAAGTCAAAAAAATTCATTATTTTTTTCGGCTTTTAGTTAATGCATCATGAATCATCTCTTATCAGTGTGGAAAGACTAAACTAAAAGCATTGTTGCTTTTTTGTTAAAATAGACCCTTTTACAACATCTTCTGGGAGTAAATAACCTCTTTACTCCAGCTCACCTGGAGAGTCCAGAAATACATCAATGCACCGCTGCATCATGGGTTTTTCTGCAGACTGCAGAAAAGATTTTTTGTTTCATTTCACTAAAAAATGTGTTTTAACTCAGCTGAGTTAATAATGTGGTTTGTATGTTCAACCAAAATCTATTAAATTAGATTTGTACAATTTTCCTTGTCAAACAGGCGAGGAAATTGTTCAGCAAGCTCACACATGTTCACAATTCTGCATGTTTGCTCGGAGAAATTACAGACTACAGGGGAGTTTGGATCTTTCTACAGAAAAGTGTTCCTGCTCGCAGAATCACAATGAAGCCATTACCATCTTTATCATCCTCCTTTTTTGGTTTCCTTTACCTCTCCTTTGCCTTTGTCCTCTGGCATAAGATTCTTCTTGATTTTTGGCGTTTTCGTCTCGACCTTATAGTTGTTTTTGGGAATAAAATCAGTTATTTAAAAATATCAGATTGTCACTTTTCTAAAAGCTTTCACACGTCTTGTCAAATTGAGGAGGTATAGAGTGCACAAGCTTTTCTCCCTTTTTATACTGTCTTTGAGTATTTTGCTTCTTCGTGGCACACATTGCACTGTTTTAGAAGTGAGGTTTATAATAAAGATTGAAAAGAAACTCTTTGAATGACTGGCATTGATCAATAAAAGTGAATAAATACAAATAGATGTTCTAACTGTTCTTCTTTTTCCTGAACTGAACTTTGCTTTTCATAGTTGCTTTTACTATTTTCTTCTGACTGCAGCTGTTTATTTTAGCGTACCGAACCACTTTATCAAAACCACCTCCACTTCCTTTTCCTCTTCCCTTTACCTGCTTTTTTAATCTTCATTCTGCTCATTTTGGCTGCGCTCATGCAATCCCTGCTGTTCACCTCATTGAAATATGACTACATAGATGAATTTCTGGAACTTTGCTGCAAAGATTATGCTAATCATAGGCAATTATCGAGAGGCAGAAGCAACTAATGGACTTTTACCATCATTTGTCTCTAGCTGATCTCATTGCACTTACCTCATGACAAGAGGACCCAGAATGCGGCCGCTGTGAGCTTTACTGCAAGAAAACTTAGAGAAAGATTGATTGAAATTTCTAAATTGAATACATTTTGCTATTGTAGTAAAAGGAAAAGCAGTGATGTTTTAACATTCAGTTTAAGGCTATTTCCTCTATGCTTTTTAGCACCAATAATGACAAATATTTTATGTTAAGAGAAGTAAAAATAAAATTAAACTAGGCTATCACTGCTGCTACTTGGAATACCCGCCCTAACCTGGCTTACTTTCAGCTACCTATCAGAAGGTCTTCCCTTTATTCCAAATATACTACGGTAACTGCGTTTTGTTTTAGTTAGTTTTTTTTTTACTGCAGTTGCAATTTGGTTACTTATTTGTTGGGTATTTGTTTGGTGAATCATAGTTTTTTTTAAAACTTTGAAATAATTAGGGTGATTGTGGATGCTCCAAACGCAACTTAGTTGTTCATGTTTTAATGACAATGACAAATAAATGAATCTTGAATGATTCAACTAAAGTGGTAAGAAGCTGTTCATCTTCTGAATCCGGGCGGAGCGTTTCGGGCCCGCAACCTGTTTGAGACTGCTTCATCCGGGGAGACGAAAGACGCCAAAGAGACGCAAAAGCACTTAGTTGAATAAAATAAAGACCTGGGTGTATTTGTGAGGGGTTTGGTACAAGGGTTGATGCTTATGTGTATATATTTGTGTATATTTTAAAATAACTAAGTAACTGGGAAACATCACCGAGTCACGCTGGTTTGTTTTGTGTAAATAGAGGGGGGAAAAAGAAACCAAAACACACTGTAACAAAATTTTTTTTATTATTATTTATTTTATTTCTCCCATTTAATTTCTCCCATTTCGAGTTGTCGAGTGTTACAACACAACATCAGACCACTAAAAGACTGACAATGTGGTTCCAAAATCGATTTAACTTCTGTGGTTTGATTTAAACCTTTACGTCTCCGGTCAGCACCGGGTCTTTGAAGCAGCAGCCTGCAGGTATTGAAAAGACCAGGAGGACACACAAACAGACAGGCAGACAGGCAGCATTCAGCTTGATGACTGAACGTTTGAGGAACTCACAGCTGACTGAACACAACACATTTTTCTGCAAATTCTTGCAAGGGCAAGCTTCTGTCGATGAATAATGCACACTTTACTAAACATCTAGTATATATAAATCTTGCATGGAAGGTTGAATTTCTCAGGCTTGCTTAAGAAACAGTTTGCTTTGTTTTTTTTCATCTGAACTCCCTTAATATTGCAACAACAAAAAACTCTCGGGGAACATCTGTGGACAGAAAACATGAAAGCTTGAGCCGAAAGGCCTCGGGTGAAATTCCGTAAAGCCCTTCTAAAGCACACCTTTGATATGTCTATACAGAAATATTTAATGGTAGATGAATAAAGGTATCTACATAGTGTTTTAAAGCACTCATGGGGGGTTTAAAGCTTGTTATCGGGTTGAGTCTTTGTTTGCGCTCTGTGTTGTGCTCCTGTTGCATTCTGCTTTAGGCGGAAGCAAGGACATGCATTCCCACAAACGTAACCACTACTGGCCGTGAGTGAGCTTCAGGAGCTCCAATTCCTGCAGCTTAAAGACAGGCAAACATCTAGAGGAGATTTAACCCTTGTGCTATCCTAGGCACTTTAACATTGGGAGTTGGGTCATATAGACCCACTAGACCAGGGCTGTCAAACATATGGCCCGCCATGTGCTTTAGTCTGGCCCATACATGACGAGTAAAAATCAAAAGGATGATTAAAAAAGAAAGCATGTTTCTAGTCCATTCCTGTGGCGAATTAGGATTTTTTAAAGAAATAACCGAAATACGCAATTCGCCACTAGGGGGAGCAAAGGAAAAGCAAAACAGGAGAAACAGCAAATCTCTGCATGTGCCAAAAGCAAAGCCTAACAGCTCTGCACCTGAGTAGGCAGATTCAATTAGGTTCGATTCCAGCCTTGCACGCCCATGAGTCGAAGTGTCCTTGGGCAAGACACTGAACCCCACCTTGCCTCTGGTGGTGGGCGGGCGCCTGTGTTTGGCAGCGGAGCCGCCACCAGTGTCTGAATGTGTTAGTGAATGTGTGTGTGACTGTAAAGCGCTTTGTCCTTGTAGGAAGAAAGGCGCCATATAAGTATACGCCATTTAGGCAATAGTTTGGTTCCCTGTGAGCCTCACCAATGTTACGTTGCTATAAGAATGATCATTAGTGACACAATAAAGACCAAAATGTTGGCAAAAAGAAAAATAGGTTGAAGTGAAGTCCTGAGCTTTCCAGAAAAAAATGACAGTTTTATTTGTTCACAGAGCAAAATTCAAAACCTGCATGCTTGGTATGTCATCAACAGGTCACAGTGCTCAGAGAATATATCTATCAGCACAACTATGAGACTCACCGTAAAAAAAGGTTTCACCATTTGCAATTGAGAAAAAATAAGATTTATCAACTAACTGGACTGATAAATAACTGGTTGCATTTACTGCAGCCGTGATGTCAGTGATGGAGCAGTGACACCTAGCTACCTTATTGCAAAAAAGTTGGTGCAAACATCCAAACCATTTTTAGATGGTGAACTTGTTAAAAAAGGCTGAAGGCTACAGAAAGGTTGTATCCTAAAAAGCAGTCAACATCTCTGAGGAGACTTAGGCGCCAAATGAATAAATCCAGTCATTTATTGCATTTTCGGTCACTATTGATGAAACCACCGACATCACAGATATATACAGCCGTATATATTTATTAGATGTGTTGAAGAGACCGTCACAGCGGAGTTTCTGGAGTTGATGGACACAACAACAGCTGATAACATAGTCAGCTCTCTAGTTACTGTGCTGGACAATGTTGGAGTGAACTGGTCACGTGACGTCAGTTGGTCACTGATGGCACCCCATTAAAGGTCAGGATGTAGGCAGGTGTTGCCACTGTGTTTTTGCACACTTGAATGACAGTAAATGTGTTGCTGCACAGGATTTGAATCCTGACATTGATGGCCGGGTGACATTTTAGGAGAGAACGGGAGGTTAACTCCAAACTCTTATGTTCAAAAATGTTTGCAAGTTTCATTTAGTTTAATTTGTTAATGGTTTGGACATTTGCATTTTAGGCAGGTGTTTCATTTTTTTTCCATAGCCTCTCTTGAGTTTATTATCGGGATTGCTTCGGTGTCAGATGTGAAATATTCGGTCTGTATAAAATTGGCCTCTGTGAATGAATGTGTAATAAGAAATAATTAGGCTACCATGTTGGTTGAGGTTGGTTAAGTAAAAAACAACTAAAACAAAGCTGTTATTTTGCCTTTACGTTACTGGTCCGGCCCACTTGAGATCAGACGGGTTGAATGTGGCCCCGAACCAGAATGTGTTTGACACCCCTGCACTAGACAGTGCTCTGAACCTTTTTTCTTCAATGATTTGTGATCTTCACTGGTGTCCATGGATTACATGAAATCTTTCCACCTTTATCCACCTTTGTCATGGTAGGGAGAACACGTCAATGCAAGGGTGGGGCCATCTAAGATAGCAAAGGGTTACAGAAAAACTGAGTTGTTTTTCCCATTTTGCATGAACGTCATTACTTAAGAGACTTAAGAGTCTGCAACCATCCACTCTGAAGATTTTTCCATTTGCAAAAGATGACAAAAATATCAAGGGTTACAGCTGAGCTTTCTGGATGTCAAGACTCCTGTTAGTTTTAGCAGAAGTCACAGGTTTCTTAACCAATGAATCATTTCCTTGTTTGGATGTTTGCTTAGGACTGAGTTTTCCATAACATGTTGACCAAAAAATTTTAACATGAGTTCTTACTTAAACATAATGCTCTAAATCTAATGTATTGCTCAGAGTGTACTGTAAAGTATAATTTCTGATCATTTTTGACCTATTATTTAAAGAATTCTCGATGGTCTTTTAATGATGATAATGATGCTTTTAGCCAGAAACCAAAAAAGCTGTGTTCTTTTCTAGGAGATAATTTCTTCAGAGCGGCAGGGATTCATTAGAAATTTGACTGTATAATAAATATAAAATAAAAAAATAAATAAATAAAAATAAAAAGAAAAGAAATTTGACTGTCGGCACGGAGTAAGTCTGTCCCCATTTTCCATCTTCCCTTTGTTTACACTCTCTAAGCCCTAGTTTACAGCCCCTCATAACCCCAAGCTAACATTGCCAGAGCATTAAAAATGGCAACCAATATTGGAGCCATCCAGACAAGGAAACCCCAAACGTACATGGATCCAGTAGTCTAAGTGGATGAATCAGAAAAGAGAGAAACAGGAAGCTTGTGGCCCACCCAGTGTATTTTCTACTCACTATTACAATCTTTTTCTGATGGCTTTTTTTTATTTGCTCCTGATTAATCATTTAAATAAAGAAATACTCAGAAATGCAATTATAAGCTTTTTTTTTGTATACACAGCCTCCATCATCAAAAAAAAATGCAACAAGAACATGTTAAAAACACCATTTTTATTGTAGTGAGACTTTAACATTCATTTAATTTTAAAATAATGCCCAAGTGAAAATAAAAGAACTCCAGTTGAAGTAAAAATAGTATTATTAATGCTAAGTTTTCTGCAGAAATTCTGCAATTGTGTTTGTCAGACAACTGCTGCACAAATGTCCAAAGATTAGATTATAAAGAAGATCTTTGCTTACTAGAATATTTGTAATCCTAAGTGATTCTGTTGTGATCTAAGTGACTGTTTTTTGCAGGTTTGTGTAAAATCAACAAAAATTCCATCATAGCAGATCCTAACCTCAGATTAATACAGTGTCGGATAAACAACAACGTAAGACTCTTTTGCATTTCCAGTTTATGATTACATTTAAGCCAAAAGTAAATTACATGTGGGATTTACAAAATACCACTGTCTTTGGATGTAAGGAGATAAATTGCTGTTGACCAGCAGGTTTTCTGAAAGGACATTTTTTTGGGGATATTAAACATTTCCAATGCCAAAAAGAAAGCTGACAAAAAAAAAACATTTGATGTTTTGATGTTGGAAAAAATTAAAACAGGTAAGACTTATTTTCTATTAGTGCCCCTCAAGGCTAAAAACTGAAGAGGTTTTTTCCTCTTCGGGGTTGCCAAGGGAAGAAATGTTTTGTTTTGTTTTTCCTGTACAGAGTCATGTTGTGTCCCCCCCCAGGTTTAAATGATAAGGTTTTCTTTGTTTTGACACACACTACTTGTACATTGTTATTAACTGTTGTTCTTTCAAAGTGGAAATTATGGGAGCGTCTCAAAACATAAACTGCTCCCTTGTTTTGGTTCAGCTTTAAATCACACTTGGTAATGGAAGGAATTACAGGAGCTCTTGAGTCCTTTTAGTTGTTTTTGTCTAATTATGTCAAGATCAGAAACGTTAGTGACTTTTCATTTTAAAGTACTATGTGATTAAAAATGCTGCTTGGTAATCTCGACATAAAATGTTTTTTTACAGCAGGGAAGTAGAGTGTGTGTGTGTGGGTGTGTGTAGGTGTGCGTGTGCGTGTAGGTGTGTGTGTGCGCAAATGCCAGTATGATGTATCTTCAAAGTGCATTTCCTCTAATTTTGCTATTTTTTTCATGGAAACAATCAGACAATGACTGTGATGTAAAGAGCCAATTATTTATCCACATAATGAGTTCAAATCAAAACTGTTGGGTCTCCTTGATTAGTATTTCAAAGGGTAACTGCATTGTACACAACACTGGCTGAAATATTATTAATTAAGGCATAAAATCAGACTTTTTAATTATTTGACTTTGGAGCTTCAAAGTCTCAGAGCTTTACTGAATCTGTGATGCAAAGAAGCAATACATTTTATGGCTTTGAATGTACAGCACGCTCCCATTAGTGGGAAAAAAAGTGATTTCATGTGAGGAGGGCTCCAAAGTGTCACTGAAAAGCAAAACGGAGACAACCACAAAATTCTGTAGATAAAATCTTATTCCTGAAAGGATTTCAAACAGCTGAAAAGAAAACAAATCTAGACAAGGACATTAATTTTACCAAATCTTGAACGTTTTTAATATTATATTTTTTTTTTATGGGAAATAACATTTTCAAAAAAGTTCCTAAAACAAAATAATAATAAGCAACAATACAAATCAACAATTCCACCCCTCTTTTTTGATATTATTTCTAATGAATAGCAATATGGATGATTCATTGGTAAAGTCATTGTTGTAATGATTTTTAGAAATATTTAAATTTATTTCATAATTTCCTAAGGATGATCAGAGAGCTGTATTAGTATTTTCGACACATTTAGACACCAGCAAAATACCTGACCACACTGGTAAAGAAGGTTTAAGGGCACATTTCTAGTTTATTTATTTTGAGTTTTGGTCATGTTCAGTTTTTTAGCTCCCTGTCAATCATACCAGGTTTAGATCTATTCATCCTCAGCTGTCTTCTTTTTAGTTAATAACCCAGAATGTATGTAAGTGTCCTGTTTTTCAGCTCTTCATTGTCAGGTCTTCTGCTTTGTTTCCCCCCTACTGCGCCTTCGGTTTTGTCATATTTATAATTATTCATTAAAGGTTTAGGAGCGGTGGGCAAGTGAAGCTGTCATGATTTGAAATTGTTGTCCTTGTTCTGTCTTGTTTCTGTTTCCTGTTTTATTTTGAAAGTCTCCTGTCTTGTCTGTTTTCTTGAGTTTTAATTCCTTTGATCCACATCAGCCCTGATCGTGTCCACCTGTGTCTTGTCTGCCTGTCTGTATTTAAGTCTTGTCTCTGCCTTCCTCCTGTGTTGGTCCATTAGCCTTTGTCTCGGTGTTCACGTCTTCATGCCATGTTCCTTGTCTCATGCCACGTCACAGTGAGTTTTTGGTTTTGGTTTTGTCATCCTGCTCTGCAGCGCCTTTTGTTTTCTATTAAACCCTTTTTCCTGAACCCGTTGGCCTCCCGCCTCTGCATTCTGGGTCCTACCGGCTTTCGAGCCACCCCACCACCGTGACAGAAGCTTCACAAAGCACTGAGGCTTCCTTTACTGTTGTTTGGAAACATTTTCAAATCCTTAGGACTTAAGGTTTCTAAATTGTATCGTTTTATCACTCTTTTATCATGGTGTGTGTCGGGGGGGGGCATTGTGCGGGTTTTCAACTAAATATTTGTTTGTCTTGTCCTTTTGTCTTGAAATCTGATTATTTTTTTTAGTTAAAGCACTTTGATTGACCTGAGTTGTAAAAGTGCTATACAAATAAAGTTTGATTGACTAAAACTTCTATGACATGACATCTGGTGGACCCATGGCAACCTTGAAAGAGGCCGACTGAAGCGCTGGCACTGGTTCAGTCCCATGACAGCAATAGTAGTTCAGAAAACGTTTGCTCATTCAAGTCTTTTGTTCATTCATACCAAATAAAGATTTCATAATCATTGCAACCAAACATCCAGATGATCTCCCCATACTTTTAAATACATCCCAGAAATGCACACTTTATTAACGTTTAGGGTTTGTGTAAAGCTTTGAGCTTTATTTAAATGCTGTACCTGTCATAATTCCCGGAACGTGGCGGACCCAGGTGCTGAAACCCAGAAACGAGACTGGCGAGTAGCAGGTAGGAAGAGTTTAATTTGATTCCTCTTCGAGAAGTTTCTGCTTGGGATGGCGATGGTTGAGAGATGGCTGTGGCGTGTGGCGTGGGTGGAGGAGTTAGTGGAATCCGCGATGACCGAGACGTCTGCCGTATTCCAAGGGGTTTGGTTGTAGAGGGTCCACCTGATGTTACTCGTGACGAGATTTTCCTGTAGCAGGAGACCAACGTTAGGGCAAAAAACGAGAGCAGGGTAACAGCAGAGCAAAGCTAGACATGAGACCAGGGTAGTCACCACAAGGGCAACGATCTGGCGTTGAATGATGGGGTTGAGTCTCTTTTTAAACAGCAGGGCTGATGAGGTTGAGTGGCAACAGCTGGAGGTGGTTAAGAGTGGAACTGAGATGGAGGGGGAGGAGACTGACCAGACCATGACAGTACCAAAAGTCCCTAAAAGGTTTTGAGATACTTGAGTCTATGGTTGAATAAAGACACACTGCTTTGTTTGTGTGAAGTATTTTTAAGGAAAACTTTTAAAGATAATAGTTTGGGAAATTGTATGGTTGATTTGCAATAATTATTCCAAGTCAGTGACAAGTTATTTGTCCTAATAGGTTTTTACTTATTTTGCTTTAATTTTAAAAATACTGTCACTCAACCATCAAATCTCAAGCCCATCCTTCATAGCTAAAGATGGCACCAAACCCCTCCAATCTGTCAGTACTGCCAGGCTGTCATTGGCTGAAAATTCATTGAAATTCCATGAGCACACAAACAGACTATGAAACAATGATCTGCATGGTATGACATAAAGCACGAAGTGAAATACCCATGATGTTCCAAGCTTCAAAAGCATTGACGGGCCCTTTGTGCAGTGGGAAGGGTTCCAGGGGGTTGAAAAAAGAAGAAAAATCTGCATCGCCTGCATCTCACTTTCTTCACCCTTACTGTGTTGTATACGTTTTTGCTACATGCTCACAGCATGCCCGTATAAAAAAAATGCATGAACATTTTCACTCTACAGACTCGCCAAGCCGTCTTGATGTTTTGTGTGAGCCTGTATCTACCCATGGGGGCAGTTCTAACCAAGGCTTTAATCATTTGGTAAAACAGCCCATGATTCAAATATTAGGTAAATATTTGTAAAAAAATAAATTGTAAAACCCAAAACTTGAAACGCAAAAACTAGTTAAAACGTTAACATAATTTAAAAGTTTAAAAGTTAAAGTTTAAAGTCAGCAGTGTGTTTGATGGTGTTGGAAACTACTACAGTGTTAAAGCACCCTAATCATTCGAGTTGATTTATTTTGGACACTGATGATTGTTTTCACTAAAAGGAAGCTTTTTAGCTTGAATAATTAACATTTGTCTTCTCTGAACCGATCCACCACAGGCTTTTTCTTGTGCAAGTCTTTATTCCACGCATGCAGCATTCAAACCTTTCACCTCCCTCCTCAGTCTTGCCCCTCCGGACTGAAACCATGAAAGCTATGTGACAAGAATCCCATCAATAACTGCACCACTTGTTTTGTGCCAAATTGCTTAGATTTCTAAACAAGGACGAGTCCAAAAATACTTCCAGGCCCCAGGATTAGTACGGTATTTAAAAATCCCATTGCATCAACCTGGAGACACCTTCATGTTCTCACCTGCATCTTTTTACATAAAAACCTCACTCTGACTTGTTTATAGTTTTTCAGTAACATATTTAATCCAGCAAAACTTTTTGACATGTCTTTTATTTTTATTTTTGGCAAATATCTCAGTTTTTAAGTGTCTTTTTTTCACAGGAAACAGAGTTCTGTGGTTGCTGTTTTCCCTCTTTTGTCACATTTTGCTTGTTCCATCCACAGAACACCATGGTTTCACATGTCGATGCCATTTATGATTATCTCAAAGCAATCAACAACAAAACAAGCTCCCTAAACAGTAAAATTTAAAACAAATATGTTTTTTTAGATTTGTCCTGAAAGCAAGAGTTCCTGTTGTGTGTCTAGCCCCCACAACTTTTTATTCCAATCATGTCGTGTTCTTTTGTTGGTGCTCGTTCTCTGCATGCTGGAATGACTCACAGTTTCTACATTAATCTTTTAGCTGCTGTTGTTTAGAAGTCAAACTAGCTGTAGTGGGAAAGTGACGCTTGCTGGTACACTAATGCCGTTTTGATTAAAATATTGTTAGATTTAGAAATGTATTTTTTTCTGGAAGAATTTTATTTTATTTAGCTCCTGGTGTCAAGTCACACAACAGATTTACTATTCTTGTTCATTTTGAAAGGTTTCAGACAAATGTTTACAAAATAGGACAAATCTACAAGGACAGCTGGAGAAAAAGAGATTTGTTTTTATCGTATTTCTTCTGCCTAAATCCACCCTGTTCAGATATCAGAAGATGGTGCAGCATGCTCATTTAAATAGTCTAATATTACATAAAACACGTAACCCACTAAAAGACTCAATTTTTTTCACAAAACTTAATAACAGACAGATTTTGTTATTTATGATTGAATCTCTGCAATAACCTGTTCTTGCTGGATCTTTTGTTGCTGCTGGTGTTTGAGATGCTGCCAAGCTAGCTGGGACCTCATCAGAGATGCCTTGTAGCCTGATTGCGCTGCTTTGTTCAATTTCATCTTCTGATCTACCGCAGCGCTGTGTCAAATTGTATCTTTCATTTCGTACGTTTTGACATTACCCACACTGCAGCTGTTGTGCTTAGACGCAGACGCCCCATTTGCGGTCCCACTCAAGGTTTAAAAATGAGACATTGACCTTCAGCCTCTTCTCATCTTCAAATCATATCTGAAAAGGGAGAGCAAAAGAGATGTGTTTCTGGGACAGGGTGGCAGTGCTCACAGCTGCCTTTGTCACAACCAATCTGCCACGCTGGAATCCTGCCCCAGTTGCTGGGCTGGATGAGCTTTCAACATTCCCACACCTTTTTACCTGCAGACTAAGAACATGTAACACGAATCGCCGTGTTGAAACCTTTGACTGGTAGCTCATGAGGTCACCAAAATAGAGCTCTAGTCGCATGCACCTGCATAGGTAGTTGACCTTTGGATTACCTGCATGAACATGGTCCAGTTTTGGAAGGTGATGAAGACGCCTACGGGTATCTTGCATACCACGTGAACATGTCAAGCGTTGCGCGTGGTTGTTAAGAAAGCTATGCTAATGATATGGGTACTGCGTGAAGGACGCCGTGCCACAGCCTTCCCCGTATGTCATAAGTGCGTGGAACCATCAATGTACTTATAAACATTTCATAATACATTTACCACACGCACAACAATAGTACGTTTCTTTTTCATGAGGTGGACAAGGAGCCTCAAGGGAACTGCAAGAGTCCCCTGCGTGCCTCTTGAGATGCTGCCGCTCATCTCTTCAACTCTACAGGCCAGACAACCCAAAAACCCGCAGCACCCTTACAGGGGCTGAACCGTACGGGTGCCTGATGTGACTTAGGCTAATTTGAATTAGCAGGTTAGGGGGGTTGAGAAAAATGAAAGATCTATACGCTAGGCTTGCATCTCACCTATACCTGACACTTGAGTGTTATAGAAGTGACCTGTCGCCCACTGTAGAATAAATGTGCACGAACATTTTCAAACAATGGGCTCACAGAGGGATCTATGACCTTGATATTTTGTGTGGGTCATCTGTGTGTCTCAAAGAGGTTTGCCTGTTTTTTTTACCTGCAGACAGCCCGTATCCACCCGTATGGGCATTTGTGACTAAGGCTCGACCAGAAGACTTAACATAATTGATGTTTTTTTCTTCAGTTATGTCATTTGAACTGTAGGAGTGTCACTGCAGTTTTCATGTCTTGCAGATGACTTGGCTTCTTTCCCAAATGGAACAGGTCATAATGACAGCTGGTAAAGAAACAGAGAAATCTCTCAAATCAGAGAAGGTTGATCTAAAATACACTAAACTGACTAAAGTGGAATGTTTGCTGGTGTTTAAGTCTAGTTTTAAACAGAGCCACATGTGGACATTTTTCATACTCAAATCCCCAGATGTTGAAGATGATGTGCTCTAAAGTTTAAAGATCTGTAAAAAAGTGTAGATTATTACATTCCTTGTGTGCACTGTTTTTCTTTCTTTAACTTACCTAAATTAGAGCCAAAGAAACAAAACTAAAACAGTGACTCACTTCCTGCAATAACAGTACAATTACCACATGCTTAAAAACAATAAAAAGCACGTTTTTTTTGGCATCTTCGTCATTAAAAACACAAACTTATTTAAAAGGTTCTTGGTGTTCTCTGTGAGTTCAAATAGGTCACCTGTTTCCATGCAACAATATGAGCAAAAGAAAATTAAGACAAAGAATTCTAAATCTCTCTCCTCAGATCTTGTTCAACATTGTAATTTTTTTTGATGTGTGTTTCTGTGTGTGCACGTGCATGTGTTTGTCTGTAGGTGGGGGGGGCCTAAAATGGTCTAATTCTTTTTCAAGACTTGTCGTTTTGCTTTTCTGGCGAAGCATAAGGTGTACGACATGATTATGGCCATCGTCTAATGAGCTCTTTAGCTCTGGCAGTGCGGCAGAAGAGAAGGAGTCTTGTTAGTGGTTTGGTCCGAGGATTCATAAAGTGCAAAGACAAAAGCACAGTCGAACAAAAAGATGATCTTTTAACTCAAATCTTAAAGAGCTCACACAAGCAGATGTATGTTGGGTCATGTTTGAAATGATGCATTTTAAGACCCTAACGAGTCCAAGTTAAATTATGAAAAGGATGAGGATGTTGTAAGGTATAGGGAGGTTTATGCTTAAAAAAAAAAAAAAAAGAGTTTAAAGAGGCATAAAAGAACCTGTAGAGTTTAGTTACAGTAAAGATACCTAGTTGTGAAATGTGTCCTCTACATTCCAAGCCTCCCCTACAGGAGCAGTGAGCTACAGACACAGCTGCAATCGAAAACCATTCGGTGGTTTAACCTCTCAATCCAACGTGTTAAGCAGGGAGACAGTGGGTTCCATTTTTAGATTATTTTGTGAGACTTGACTATAAATTTAAATTCACAACGTTCTAGTCTATGGGCGGACACTCCACCACAAGGCCACTGAGTTGGTGAGGTGTGTTTAAGAAAAAGGCCTTTTTGTCATGATACGACGAGAGTTCAGAGGGACCCAAATGCTGGAACCCAGAAGGAGACTCGGACAACGGGGTAAGTTTAGTTTGATTTTATATAGCAAAGGGTGAGTAATGGCTTTTCTCCAGAGGAGGCGTGGCAGCAGGCTGGAGGTGTGCGGCAGCAGGATTCCAGAGCTAGACAGCGAGAGACCAGAGAACAGCGACCAGGTGAGTTCCAGAGGTGATTCTTCCTGAGACAGAGACGAGAGGAGCAATGAGTAACTTGAAGCATTGACAGCAAACAGGAACAGGAGCAGACCAGACTAAGCACCATGGGAGGAACAACGAACTGGCGTCGAGTGGAGGTCCAGGTGCTCCTTAAGAGGGTAACGGCGATAATAAGGTGAGTGGTGGCAGCTGGTCGCGTCTGGAACAGAGCAGGCGGGGGAGGGGGAGAGTAGCTGGCAGAGGCACCATGACACTTTTCTTCCCTCCTTTTTCTTTTCAGTCCGGTCCAACAAAAAAACTGTTACAAATATAATTTATATTAAGAAATTTTAGTCTAAATTACAAAATGGGTTTATTTAAATATACCTCTGGTGTGTCAGAAAATTCAGAACTCCTGTTGTAAAAGTAAAATGTGTCCAACACAAAATGCTTTCAGCTCTCATCTGTTTGCTCAGCTCTTGGACAGAACAAGTGAAAAAAAAAGTAAAAATTTACAGCATTTTTTTTGGGGTTGCTAATTTTTCCATCTAGAGATTTGTATACTGTATACGTATTAAAAAACTTTGGAACTTTGCTATTGCATGCATGAATTCATTTCCATCCATCCAGCCTTCCATCATCCGGGGCCGGGCCATGTGAGCAGCAGTCTAAGCAAAGTTGGCCAAACTTCCTCCTCTCCAGTCACTTTCCCCAAATCCTCTGCGGCGTTCCCATAGGCCAGTCGAGAGACGTAGTCCCTCCAGCATGACCTGGGTCTTCTCTGGGGCCTCCGCCCCATAGCATGCCCAAAACACATCCCTAGGTAGGTGTCCAGGAGGCATCCAGACCAGATGGCGAGCCACCTCAACTGCCTCCTTTGAACTTTCTTGTAAGAGAGAGGGGGTGGTCAAATGCAGGTGAATGGTAGTCTCTCTACATTCTAGATAGTTTGCCACACCTCCTCCACCCTGTACCTTACCTAAAGCCATGCTTTGGCATGGTCTGGCCTCTAACCGCCATCAGTGTGTAGACTCTGGGGTTAGTTCATCTGTGATCCGAGTTCCTCCCAACCACTCATCACATCAGCGGCCCAGAGCTTTCAGCTCGACATCTCCCGCTGCCTCAACGAAGCCCTGAGCATCCCAGTAGACAGTTTCCACCCTGGACATCACCTCCTAGACCTGTTGTCCTCTGGGAGGAGATATAGGTCATTACAAACAAGACCTAATGGGGACAGCTTCTACCCCAGAGCTGTCTCAGCCCTACATGCGGACAGAAATTAGGACTTTATTTCTTCCCATATCTTGTTCTTGCAGTCTTGCACAAGGGAGTTGCTGTTAAATTGTGTTGTACCTGGGCAATGACAATAAAGCTATTCTGAATAAAAGATTACAGATTTAATGTATGCGTATTTTTCTGTAACACCAAAATTTTACTCGCATTCCTACTATCACTCCTTATTAAAACACTATTTGCGTTTACTCAAAATAAAATAAAAAATTCAGAAATGTGTGAACAAATCCATGCTATAGGTTAATATGACTATAAGACAGTTTGATAGCTGTAGCTGGAGCCTTCTATATGAGACTACAGTATTTTTATCCAGTGCTCATGTCTCATACATCTTTAAGAGCATGTTCAGATATTCAGCTCATTCAGCAGAGTTACAGCATCATTACATCCTGTGTCCCTGAACAAATCTTCCCCCCTTGAATAGTTTTAAGCTTCACTGGCCTGATAAGCATCTCTTCCCAAAGTTGGTGCAGCCTTGACAGAGTTGACTGCTTGAGCAGGTAAGGCATCTGCAGGGCCACACAGCAGCCTTGCTGACCAAAGATCACAGTCACCTCTGCCAGCCCGTTTAACTTCATTATCCAGCTACACCAGAGACACACACACGGGCTTTAACTGGGTCTCTGGAGGCAAACAAGTCTGCAAATCACCTCCATTTCAGTTTTTGATAGCCTACTTTCCCCTCTGCTTCCCACCTGCTCTTTGTCTGATGTTGTCTGATCTCCTCTCAGAACAGTGGGCTCCTAGAAGTGGCAGAAGGCAGAGGAAAAAGAGGGAGGTAGAAGACGCTGCAGGGGAGAGGGAGCATGCCGTAACAACCTTATTTATGAGCTACCAGAAGAACAGACCCCCAGATGAAAAGGGTACATTTTGCACTCACTATGTGGCTCCTTTTCAAGCATTCTCTTTACCTCGCTCTCATTACTGCAATGCCTTTTATCAACAGTGCGTATAAATTTAGCTCGGTGTTATCTATTTATTTCCAATTTTTTCCCGTTCATTAGACTTTTCTTACTCTCTTCAGAGCTGACGTTGAAAGAAACAGGGTGAAAGGACCCCAAGCCAACTGCTGCTTTCCTTTCTGTTTAGCACGGATCACCTAAAATGTCAAAGTACCTATCCTAGTTATCAGGAGAGACATATGTTTAAAAGAGCTTTTCTTTTGTGTGAATTCTGTTTGACACAACCAGGACAAGTTTCAAAGGAATCGATTTTTTTCCCTCATTTCACATTTAATTCCATTCTCATTTTAAAAATTTATTTTTGTTATTTTTATTTAAAATAAATGGAGGATTTGACCTAACATTGGCAGTTTAGATCCAGATTCCAGCCCAGACAAGGAAAACAAAGACGTCGATGAATCCATTTGTCTACAAGTGGATGCATCAGAATAGAGCGGAGCAGTCAGCTTGTGGCCCGCCCAGTGTATTTTCTACATCCCAAATAACCTCTTTTTGAAACTGTATTTGTTTATCTGCTCCTGATTCCAAACAATTTTAATAAAGGAATACTCAGAAATGCAATTTAGAGCCTAATTTTCTTAATATATAGCCACCATCATCAGGATAATGCAACAAAAGCAAGTCAAAAACACCAAAAAATACATTTTTTTTAAATCAGAGTGGGACTTTAAACTGAAGAAAAAAAAATTCTAATATGTTAATATTAATGTATTTTAATTAAAGCGATTAACTGAATGCAGAACAGAAATAAATCATAAGAATCCAATGTGTTGTTAAAAGTCTTAACACGCAAGCAGGATTTATCTCGTGATAATAAATACCGGAGTCAAATGTACAAAATATTCTTTGTTTGAAATATTTTCATAAAAAATAGGGGTGTAATTATTAATCAATCAATCTCTGTTCCGATCAACCGGATCGATTTGTCTGATGCAGAAAAAAATCTAATCGAATCGGCCGTTAACATTAAAAAAGCAAACTGGAAAGAAAGGTAAGATGGCTCGTAGCTCTTATACAAACACAAAACAATCCGGCAACAAATGCAAGGTAGAGCCAGACTTTAAAACAGGAGGAATGATTAAACAATTACAAGCAGTTGCACACAACAGGGAGGACAGGTGATAACACTGGGGAAGAATTACACTGGGAAAGAGAAGTCATTACATCTGAAATGAGAAGACAACAGGAAGTAAAAAAAAATTAACCAAAATAAAAGCAGAAAAACCGCCCTGGCCCCAATACCTCACAGTTATACTATAATGTAAAAATGACCATCACAGTGTAAAACGAACATGTGATGTCAGCAGAAAATGATCAAACCAACATTCCAGTTCAATGTGTGGCAACACATAAAACAAATCAGCACCCCAAACTTTAAAAAGGATCGTTAAGACGAATTGTTGCACCCTGGTATAACAAGACATATTTGTGTTCGCTTTCCAGGAAATTGTCACAAATAAACTTTCATTTTATTTCAAATGTATGGATCTTTCTTAAAAACAGTTCTAAATTCCCTTTATTGTTAAAGTCATTTTCATCCTACATTCATGTTAAGGTTTGTGCTTTGATTTTTATTCACGCCTATTGGGTTTTGATTGAAAATTACCCATAACCTGTCATTATACTTTGTAAAATTTGTTTTTTATGTTATCATTACTTTGCCTTTTCAATCTTCAGATTGAAACCCTACAGTGTGTCATTGTTTCGTATTTTTTATCAATTTTTTCTTGTTTTGGGCCCACATTTTTAAATTTTTCTGTTCATGTATTGATTTTTCGACTAGAACCGTAGTCTGCCTTTCTGCATGTTAAAACTCTGGTGCGTGGAAATGTAAGGCTAGATGGTCTAATAGTAATTGGTGTTCTTAACACGATGCTAAACTGAAAAGTTCCGAAAAAATGAAAAAAAAAAAGTATTTCCCAGTGTAACTGCAAATTGTAGCACTTTTCCAGTCAAACCACTCACAGTGCTGTCAGGATTCAGGAGAGCATTTATTTTGTTTGGCACTGAACTACAAATTTTTATAGAACTAAAAAATAAGAAGATAAAGTGTTAAAGAAAAATGCAGCACTTTTCCTGAACTGGTGAAACGCCTGGGATTTGAAGAGAAGCTGTTAAAGCCTGAAGTGCCCCAGAAGCATTTTATCCTGGAGCTGTTCTGACAGATACTACATTTGCAGAAAGACTTTCATCATTGATTGTCAATTTCTACCAACCAAAAAGTAAGAGTTGTGTATTTATATCCGACTGTTGCTATTAAGCATGTGACACACGTGCACACAAGACTAAGACATCACACAACAGAGGATGTTAATGTCAATGTGCTCTTGTTTGGGTCACCACCACATAATCATCTACTCTGTACACAAATGGGTGCATGAACATCACAGCTGACTGCGCTTATTCTCTTAAACAGGCAAACAACACTTTTTCATGGTCATTGTTCCGGTACTTTCGCAATTTCAAACAACAAAACAAGTCATAGCTTTTGACTACGGGTTATTGAGGGACCAGAACCCGACCACACGGGATCACAAGGTTGTGCTTTTGTGCATGTGTCCCAAGTCCAGGTAAGTGCAAATGGTTTGTGTCAGGAAGGGAATCAGACATTAAACCACAGTCCAACCAATCATGCAAACTATGTACAGTACTTTGATAATAGATCGGTTGTGGCCCTGGTAAACAACAACCACCTACGGTGCTGTAGACCTACAAGGTGTTGGTGGAAATTGGTCTAGGAAGGCTTGTATGTAGGCAGAGAGATAAAAAGGAAAGGACGGAGTAAAAACTTTGAATGCAGGGACCTTGACAGTAAAACTAAAGTTGGCAGACGTGGTGGAAAAAAATGTGGATGTTCAGAGTGTTCAAGATACCAGATCTATGAGTGTCGCCTATTGACTGAAAGCAGGTTTAAGTTCTTGGTTTGGGTGGAGAGAGGAATGGAAGAGGGGTGATCCTGACAGAGGAGTTTTCTAAAAATGTTCTGGAGGTGAGGAAAGTGTCAGCTAAGGTGATGAGTCTGAAACTGGAAGTTGAAGGTGTGATGTTGAGTGTTGTCAGTAGTTATAGTAGGATGAGAAGTAGAGGAGAAGGAGAAGAAGGGAAGAGAAAGAGAGGAGATTCTGGAGGGAGATGGAAGAGTGGATCCAGGGTATAGAGTTGTGATTGGGTAAGGGTGATTGGGTGACGGGGAAGTAATGGTAAAGTTTTTGTTAAGAAAATAATAGTAGTGAACATGTTTTCTACAGAAAAGAGAGGATCTTCAGGTGACATTTAGAAGTGGAGAGGGGAGCACATACATTGATTAGATCTTGTGAAGACGATGTAATCTCAAAGAGATCAGCGACTGCAAAGTAATGACTAGGAAGACTGTAACCAGACAGCATAAGTGTCATGGAGCCCGTGACTTTGCTCCTGCTGTGATCTCCTGGAGGCCCTTCCCTTCCTGAGCTCTCCCTCTTGTCACAGGTGTTCTGTATTATGTTAATTAGGTTTGTCTATATATGCTGCGTCTGTTCTTGTTTCTGTGTCGGAGCGTCTTCGTTCTATGCTCTGGTGTTATGGTTCTCTGGCATTAAAGCCCCTTCGAGTGAACTATTGGATTTGGGTCGTTCTTCCTGCTCCTGGGTTCTCTCCCTTGGACATTCCGTCACATTACGCTCTGACCATGACCAACCCAGCAGGAGATTCTGGACTTAAGGACTTACCTGGATCATCTGCTGAAGGCGGTTCAGCCGTTGGAGAAGAGCTGTCGGTCCTGGCTCTGGAGATGCAGGGTTTCATGTCCGGGATGCAACAGCTCCACGATCGGCTCTCCAGGCTGGAACATGTTCCTTCGTCTCCGTCTCCGCCCCGTCAAACCCGTCTGGGTCGCCCTGAGCCATTTGATGGGACAGCTGAGGACTGCCGGTCCTTCATCACCTCCTGTTGTCTTCATTTCGACTTCAATCCCAACGAGTTTCCCTCCGAGCAGAGCAAGGTGGCTTTCGCTCTGAGCTTTTTGACTGGTCGGGCCAAACGATGGGGTTTGGCAGAGTGGGAGCGCGGAGCTGACTTCTGCTGCTCTTTTCAAGCATTTTCCACCCAACTCCTCACGGTGTTCGATCCTACTACACCCCACAGAGCTGCTGCGTCGGAGCTGCTTCGCCTCCAGCAAGGAACACGCAGCGCCTCGGACTACGCCGTGGAGTTCCGCACTCTGCCTGCCAGCACCCACTGGGCAGACAAAGCGCTGGTGGAGGTTTTTCTCCAGGGTCTCTCCAGCGTCCTCAAGGATGAACTGGCGGCGAGGGAGAACCCGGAGGAGCTGGAGGAGTTGATTGATCTAGCAGTGCGTATTGATCAGAGGATGCGGGAACGAGGTTGTGAGCAACGCAGCAACACCAGCTCCCGCCCATCGCTTCCTGAGAGTGATCCACCGTCCCTTTCCAGCACTCTGCGCCAGGAATTCGTTCCTCCCCCCGAGCCCATGCAGCTGGGATCTGGATGTCTGACTCCCGCTGAGCGACGGCGCCGGATGGGAGCTGGACTCTGTTTGTACTGTGGACAGTCTGGACACTTTGTGCGCGACTGCCAGGGAAACGCCATGGTTCACCAGCAAGGAGGGAACTGGTGAGCCGTACCTCTTCTTTTTATTCACCCTCACGACCTTCGACCAAGGTCCTAGTAACCCATGCAGGAGCACAAGAGGCGATTGAGACTTTGATTGACTCTGGCTCTGATGGGGATCTGATCTCCAAGGAGGTGGTAGACAGACTTAAAATCCCTGTGGAACCCTTGTCACCTGTTCTAGTCATCCGCGCTATTAATGGTTCCGTCATCCACAGCGTGTCCTCCCGCACTGTTGATATTGCTGTGACTGTATCGGGTAACCACACTGAACTTATGAGATTTCTTGTTGTGGAGTCCCTTAGTCCACAGGTTATTTTGGGTTTCCCTTGGTTAAGCAGGCATACTCCTCACATTGACTGGTCCACACGACGGGTATTGACTTGGAGTTCGTTTTGTTTGTTAAATTGTCTTTCTTCTGCTCCGGCTCGTAACTCTGTTGGTATTCCTCAGCCTCCAGATCCTCCTGGCCTGACCAATGTTCCTTCTGTTTATTATGATTTATGTTCTGTATTTTGTAAGGTCCGAGCTAAGTCTCTCCCGCCCCATCATCCATATGACTGTGCCATAGACCTCTTGCCAGCAACTCAACCATCCAAGGGTCACATTTACCCCCTGTTGCCACCTGAACGGAGGACTATGGACGGTTACCTGCAGGAGAGTCTACAGGCTGGGATCATTCATCCTTCCTCCTCACCTGCCGGAGCTGGTTTCTTTTTGGTGGGGAAGCGAGATGAAGGACTGCGGCCCTGCATAGACAACAGGGGTTTGAACAGCATTACTGTCCGGAACACTCATCCCCTTCCTTTGCTGCAGACCGCTTTTGACCTTTTAAGCGGGGCCACTGTCTTTTCTAAACTGGACCTTAGGAATGCATACCATCTGGTTCGTGTGAGGAAGGGGGATGAGTGGAAGACTGCTTTTAATACCCCTAGTGGGCATTTTGAGTATCTGGTGATGCCTTTTGGCCTCACCAATGCCCCAGCTGTCTTTCAATGTCTGATTAATGACGTCCTGAGTGACATGTTAAACAAATTCGTTTTTGTTTACCTGGATGATATTTTGATCTTTTCTCCAGATCTTGATACTCATGTGCAGCACATCAGAGCCGTACTTCAGCGCCTACTCGAGAACCAGCTCTACTGCAAAGCCGAGAAATGCGAGTTCAACACCACGCAAACTCGGTTTCTTGGGCATGTGGTTTCTCCTGGAAACGTTCAGATGGATGGAACCAAGGTCAAAGCCGTTTTAGAATGGCCTATTCCTGCTGGACGCAAACAACTCCAGCGCTTTCTCGGGTTCGCCAACTTCTATAGACGTTTCAGCAGAGGCTTCAGTGGCGTTGCTGCACCCCTCCATGCTCTCACTTCGGATAAGGTACGTTTTGTTTGGAATGAAGACGCCGGAAAGGCCTTTTGCGAGTTGAAGAGATGTTTCTCTTCAGCCCCTATTCTGACTCAGCCTGATCCCTCCAAACAATTCATTGTTTCGCAATACATTCGCAATATTCAAAGTTTGCAATATACTGAATTTAAGTGATTCTTATGAAGGAATTCATTGTGGATTCAAACAAACTGATTTAAATACAACGGTGAAAGGGTTTTGGTTTTGCAGAAAGTGCTGGACTTTGACAGCAGCAGGTGTGAGCTAAGGCCTCCAGGTTGAAGGTTGATATAGCACTGTCGCCTTGGTCCACCTGTCTGAGAGGCTGAATCCTGCCAACTCAATGACTGGCAGCATTCCTCTACAGACCTGCCTGGAGACCATTTCTTGCTTAATATAAACCAGCATCACCACCGCCCATCTCCACATAAACCTTAATTCAGGGGTGCTCACACTTTTTTGGCATGTGAGCTACTTTTGAGTCGACAATGTCTTGAAGATCTACCTCTGTGTCTATATATACATATATATATAAATACTATTAGTAAGTAGTATTTTATTATTTACTAACATTTACTATTAGTAAATATTTGTTTATGAGTTACATGTTTATTTGTACATTGTTGTTTATGTACTGATGATTAAAAACTACAGTGAGATTACACAAAGATACTTTTGTATTAACAGATATGGCGTTTTATTACAAAGACAGAAAGCAGCGACTATCGTGTGTCATGCTCTGTTGTAAACCGTGCAATGCGGGGAGCGTGGCAAAGGCGCTGATGGCTGCGTACAAAGCGCGTGCCACGGAAAAAAACAGCTTCCTCAATGAACTCGCATTTACAAGTACTTTTATTTTTGTTATTTATCTTTGCTCAATTGCGATCTACCCTCATGTTCTTGAAGATCGACCGGTCGATTGCGATCGACATAATGAGCACCCCTGCCTTTATTGTTTCAAACCATTGAATGAGTGTTGATGATGTGGAGTTATTACAGCTGATTTCATCTATTTGCAACACAACGATACAAAAATGAATGTACAAAATCTACAACAAAGAAAACGGGTCAGTATTTACCAAGGTTTTAATTTTTATTGTATGACGACCTGGAATAAAAAACTAATTAATAGTTGGGTTTCAATGAAGCTTCCTCCCACACACAGTAAAATATATGAACCTGACAGCAGAGAGACGTTCATGTCTGACCTCCAGCGGCCATCCCTCTAACCCACAGGCTAATTATAAACCTCATTATGTTCTTTCAGCCACCCAAACCCCACATTAATCCTGTTTCGTGGTCAACAGACTGACAGCCGATGTCCAGTGGTAAACAACATCAGACATGAGCTCCTTTTGGGCAAACTCGCTCAACTTGCAGGGAGAAAGCACATTTTCAAACGTAGGTTCAACACAATGTCTTTCCACTTTCCAAAGGCATGCAGCCAAAGTCACAAGAAGACCTTTGAGTCAGACATAATCCCAGGTCAACAAACACATCAAGGGACAACAATCTTGTTTAAAGAAACATTTGTACCTTCCACAACATCTGTACTCATTTTGCAAATTTCCTTAACTCACCTATCCCCACTTTTTTCTGTGCCTTTACTCCCTGTCTTTAACATTCCTCCCGTCTTTCCTCTTTTTCTTTTCTGTCCGGCCCAACAAAATAAAAAATAATACAAATGTAATATACATAAAGTTTAGCCTAAAAGGGGTTTATACAAATATATTCCTTGTGTGTCAGAAGATCCACAACCCCCTTTTGTAACAGTAAAATGTGTCCAACACAAGAGGCTTTCAGCTCTTATCTGTCTGCTTAGCTATTGGACAGGAAAAATAGAAAAAAGAAAATGTCACATTTTCAGTGATAGCAGGAATCAAACTGTCAAATTAATGATCAGAACTTTGAAGCTCTACTTTTGAAGCTACTGCAATGAAACAATGGGAATGCTCATTTCAAGCATTAAAAGTGGATAAGAATCCAGACGAAAGCTACAAACAATTTAAGGACCAATTTTGTGGTTGTTTTGAAAGAGACTTCTCTAGAAAGGTATTTTGAGTTCATGAGGTGGCTTCTGACACATAAGGGTTTGATACTTAACTCGTTTCTGGAACTTAGCACAGACTCTCAGGCTCCTCTGCGCTTTAAAAAACACTTTTATTGCTGAGGATTAAGGTTGTACACCCATCCATCTATCCATCGATCAGTTTTTTATCCATCCATCTATTTTCCAAACCCACAAACTGGAAAACTTCTACCACAGCACCAATGTTAGATAAATGAAAAAGAAAGACAAAGAAACCCTAGGAGTCACATATTCAGAGATAATCGAGAGGAAGCTGTGGAGTTCAAAACTCAAACAAGGTGGGAAAAAATAGAGGGACCAACACAGAAAAACAAAGCTTAAAGCAGGACTAAAAACAATTGTTAAAGACCAACTCCAATAAAAATTGTGTTTTTTCACATGTTCTTGTTGCATTTTTCTGATGATAAAGGACATGTATTGAGAAAATTAAGCATAAAATTGCATTCCTGATCAAATTGTGAATCAGGAGCAGATGGAAAAATGCAGTTGGAAAAAGAGCTTATTTGTCATTTAGAAATATTCTGGGTCCCTGTTCCGCTCTATTTTAATGCAACCCCTAGTTAGACAACTAGATCCATGAACGACTTCGTTTTCCTTGTCTGAACTGCCATCTGGCTCAAAACTGTTTGGCTGATGGCTCCTATATTGCTCGCCATTTTTGTTGCACCGGTGATGTCAGGTTGGTTTTGTGAGGCGCTGTAAGTTGGATAGCAGGTAAACTAAGAGCTGTACGGAATAATCATAATTAAAAGACTGATGGAAATGCTTTGCAAAGTGGTGTGAGTCTTTAAGTAGGGAAAAGGCTAAAAGAGTTAACAAAAGGTTGTTAACAATCACCAAATCTGATAAATGTTCCTGCCTATATTCATCCAACTGTACCTAACAAAATATTCAGTTCTGACTTTGGATCAGGTAGAGTTTCTTTTCATAACGGATCTCTGGTGTCTAAAAGAGCCACATTAAGGTAATTTAGTGCAGCATGTTATTGAATCCCATTATTTCATCCAGTTATTTTGTGAAATGCACACACACAGAATGTTTAATATGCATCATTATGCATTATTTTCTGATCTGCCATGAATTGCAGACTGCAAAGACTTGCAGTGCTAAAGCAACGGGAAGCTATAAATTACTGTGGGTCTTTATGTGATTATCTTTGAGATAGACAGGTGACCCAGCAAGGTTATCTTTTGTCCCCTGCACTGAGAGTACTGAAACACATTCAAGCTATGGCATTAATGAAGAATGGATGGATGAGTGTTAATGATTATGATGTTAGACATGATGATTACAATGAAGGTCAGTCTAATGTTTCATAACATACATAGATGTGGCTTTGCTGGATGCAGGACTGAGAGAGCAACAGCTTTTATGTGCTTTCAAAGTGTATAATTAGTGACCAAAGCCCCTCAAGCTATTTTCTGCCTGGTTTTCCAGTGAAAAAAAATAAAGTATATAGATGATCTTTACCTTATTAGTCTTAAAATTGAAAAATATGTTGATCTAGGTTATGGGAAACATTTTACAACTCCTTTATGTCAGGAACTGGTGGTATGGGACACAAAGTGCAAAAAAAACAGGCTTGGTGACAAAAACTAAAAACATTTGATACAAAAGCTAAAGCACGACAAAATTTAAAGAATAAAAAACACCTCAAAACTAATTAAGATTTTTTTTTCTTGTGGCTAGTATAAAAATAAGAATTTCCTTAGGGGTCCAAGTTGTGGATCATCAACAAATTCATTGATGATATAAGAAATACAAAAAGCTGACAGTCTTTGAGGGACAAATCACACTGGACGGAATCAATCAGTTAGTGAGAGTATATGGTTGCCACTGAAACAGGATTAGCATGTGGGATTTCATTCATACATCTTCAGAACCCACAGAGTCCCTTTCGGGGTCATGGAGTTTATACTGTTGGACAAAGGCAGGGTCCGCCCTGAATAGGTTGCCCCTCTGTTACATACTCACATGCACACGAAGGGAAAGTTTAGAGATACCATTTAACCTACGAAGCATGTTTCTGGACAGTGGGAGGAAGCCAGAGGGAATGCTAACATCTGTAGTTCTATTTTCAAATGATTTTGTTGCAGATCCAAAAGCTGTTCTGTATTCTGCACTTGGCATTTCTCACAAGAATTTCCCTCATGTGGAATAAAAGTGTGTCTCTGTTTTTTTTATTTTTCATTTATTTCTATTTCTCGTCTGCTGGTTTTGAACTTGTAAGCTTATCACAGGCTTTGGAAACAGGCCAGCTAAACAGTTTGTCTATTTTGTCTACAGAACTCATTGGAAATTTAGAACATTTCAGGATGACATTAGTTTGAAATACTCTGATATGTCAATTCTATGAAAGATGCTTTTATTTTAAAAGGAAAGATCAGTCACAAATAATGTCTGTTTTGATACTTTTGTCTTGAAAATAAGTTATTCGATTTGCAGAAAGATGAACACGCAAATATGTGTAACTCTATCCTGATGAAAAATGTTATAGTTGTTTATATTGTCAAGTTGATGTGAGACACCTCACACAAAGATCAAAGTTTAATTCTGGATATCAAAGCGACTTTTCTGCTTAATTTGTGAGGGTTTTTTTTTTTTTTTTTTTTGGATAAATGGCCTGGGAGAAAAGTTTGATCCTTTTTAACATGTTATGACATACTTTTTAAAAAGAAAAAGCTTTTGTTTTTATATGAAAATATGAAGATCGACTTCATGTTCAGGGACGCTGGGACACTTCTTCTTTCAACTCATTAATCATCAATAAGTCTTCACTCTGAGCTAATTGCTAAAATGCTCACTTTCTTCACAGCCAAACACAATCAAATTCCTGCCTATAAATTCCTAGAAGTTTGTTTATCCACATTCCAGACATTTCGTCGGCCAACCTCCACCCGGTTCTCCTTCTGAGTCTTCGCTTCTGTGCGGTGTGACCTTAACACCATCAGCATCTGGGCTCTGAGGTCTGAACACTTGGTCCAAGGTCATCCCAAGCATGAAAGATGTCTCTGGCCCAGAGCCCAACCATGGGACTATTTCATGCACAAATTCCTCTTTCCCTTTTAAATCTTTCATTTCATTGCGTTTCTATTACACACAAGCAAAAATTATTTGTCAAAATGTCAAATAACACACAATTTTGCAATTAGCTAGTTTAGCTAGTTTTTATACATTGTTGGTGTTTAGAAAATGTTGAAAACTCATATTTGCTGTAATTTGAAATCGTTTAACTTTATAAACTGAAAACATATTTTTCATTGATTTAAATAGTAGTAAGAAAAAAATCAGCGGCAACGCATACGTAATCAATGAGTGAGAGTAAAACAAGAACCCCCTGAGGGGAAAGGCCTGAATTTATCAGAGGAGTGCACAAACTCACATGGCTTGGCTTTGAGCTCTGTCGTCGCAGGAAACGTCCTGCAACGCTGAACTGTTGAGATTAAAATTTTCAACTCTTCAGCTGCCTGATTAATGCAGGTAACCGCATCTCATTTCTCAGTTTCATGATGTCTTTCATGTGCTTGCATTGTGGTGTGGTGAAGTGTTGGACAATGGACGTTTCTAATTCATGTTTAAACAGAAGGGTCACCGGGAAGCAGTTGGAGTGGATGTCCGAGCTGCAGGTGAAGAAGACCACAGGATAAAACGTTAACTCATAGACTATAATCTTGGAGGGTTTTTGCAGATGTGGTGACAGAGAGTATTTAGAACCCTAAAACGCACGTGGAAATATCAACCACCTTTTACACCAACTGGGTTTGGGTAAAAAAAAATGTTTAGATTTTCAGGCAGAACAATACCAAATTGTAATAGAATGTGTGTTTTTTTTTTCATAAAACGGAAAGAACGTATTTTGATCTGAGTTTGGTTTTTTGACCCCTCCCTAAAGATTTTCTGGTATAACCTAGTCTCTCCTCATTTTGATGAACTCCCCATTTTCTGAATGAAAATCCAATGGCAGCTGATGGTTTTCTGTCTGGGATTTCAGTGGAGCTGGACTCCAGCTGCAGAGGAAGCTGGGAGCGCGTATGAGCAGGAGCTGGGGTCCCTTACATGGGTATCTTATTTGGACAGGATCCGTTACCAGCAGAGAATGACGGATGTGATGCTGAGCAGCGATGTGGACAGACTTTCCCTGACATGACTCTTTTTCATACAGAAGTTGAGCACAAACACAGACTTTTTCCAGATGCATCGCTTCATCTAATAAATGTGACTGACAGGTACGCTGAGTAAATGTAACATTTCATTGAACACATGAAAAAGTGCATAAAGTAAAATCCCCAACCATCTCTTTGTTTCTGTAATTGAAAAACGTATCCATGTTACGTTTGTAATAAATGTTGCCATGAAAGAATTAAGCTTATTTTCATATCCATTATTACAATGCAGACGTCAAAATCTTGTGCAAACAATAATAGAAAAAAATAATAGGAAATTTTAAAAAAGTAGAAAAAGATAAAGATGAGTACACAGATAAGTACACAAAGATAAGTAAACATAAGGGTGATGTAACAGCCTTCTGTTTATGTTTCATACTCTGTGCTTGGTCAGTAGTTAATCAGAGTGACGGATTGGGGGTTTAGCTGCCACGCTAGGTTTTATTTTTTTTGTGTTGTTTTTTTTTTGTTTAGTTAAATAGGAAAACCAATGTGTTGCGGACTCGCAATTTTAATGAGAATACAGGAGAGCTGGAAAAGACGTGTGAATCACAGAGAAAAGAAGTTCAAGTGAAGTTAAGAGCTGTTAAAGTGTTTTGAATATTTTGTTGTTCCTTCACGGACATCCCTCCCTCATTATATATGCGGCCAGCGAGGTATGTTTGTTTATATTATTTATATTTCTGTGAAATGTCTATACAATTTATATGTGTATTTATTTGTTCTGTCAGTTTGACGGTGGAGTTGGCCAAGTTGGTGGAGTTGTTGAAGTTGTGGATAAAGAGCCAATAAATTCATCTGTATGAAGAACCGTGGTCCCGTGTTTCATGAGGGAGTGAAAGGGGGAAGAAGCTGACTTTGTGGCGAATGGTTTTGCCGCACATAGTTAGTGTCCAGGCTGTGAGGGGTCTGTCGAGACTCTAGCCCGCTTCCTGACCCTGGACCGGTACAGCTCCTGAATGGAGGCAAGGCTGGAACCAATAATCCTCTCAGCAGATCTGATGATTCTCTGCAGTGTGTCCCTGTCGTGTGTGGTTACAGATCCAAACCAGACCGTGATGGATGTGGTCAGGACAGGCTGCATTTTAGCAGTGTAATAATAATTAATGCATTTTTTTAAAGCGCCTTTCAAAACACTCAAGGACACTGTACAGATTCAATTGTAAAACACAATAAAAACAGTATAAAAGATGGTCATCAGCTCCTGAGGCAGGTTAAACTTCTTGAGTTGTCGCAGAAATCAAATCAAATTTTATTAGTGTAGCCCTTTTACAACTCAGGTCACTCAAAGTGCTTTTACATAAAAACATAATCAAATTTAAAAACAAGGATTTCATGACCACAGAGGTCATGGCGACTGGTCTGCACTCATTCAAAATCCTGTGACAGGGGACTTCTTGGGAACTGGGAAGATGGTGGAGACTTTGAAAGAAAGCAGGAACCACGCCCATCTCCAGGGAGCCATTGAAGGTTCCGGGTGAAGATGGGAGGCAGCTGGTCAGCACATACTTTTCTTTTTTTGTGTGAAAAAGAATACATCAATTCCTCCATTTTTCCAAAGTCTCTTAATGCCTGTCAGGGTTGCTGGAGCCTCTCCAGCTTCTGTTGGGCAAAGGTGGGGTAAACTCTTGACAGGTTGCTGGAGCCATAAACTCACATTAACACATTAACACCTTTAGGGACAATTTAAGACATTAGTAAAACTACGAAGCATAGTTTAGACTGGGAAAAAAACTGCAGGAGAATAGCTAAACTTCACATAGAAAGGATCCAGCTGGGATTGGAACCAGAACCTTAACGCTAGAAAGTAAGTGTTAACCTCTATAATTTTATTTATTTTGGCTTTTAAAGCTTTCAGTGATAACTTATTTAAAAGACCTATTCCTATGAAAATCATGTTTTGTTGTTTTTAACATGTTCTTTTAGTGCTTCTTGTGATGGAGCATAGATACAAAAAAAGTTATGCCTAAAATTGCATTTCTGAGTATTTCTCATATCAAATCAATGTGAATCAGGAGCAGATAAAAAAATGCCATTTGAAAAAAGCATGTAGATGTGAGATAGATGCTACAGTTGGAGGGCCAACAATCCAGACCCACAGCTCAGAGGTGAATTTCTAATGAACTGCTGCCACTCTGCAGAAACTATGTCCCAGACAATGACGCAGCTTTGGGGGATTTTGACTAAAAATGCCATACTTATAATTTAAAGACCACTGGGGACACTTTTAGAATATATATCAAAAGATGATTAGAGTGGGACTTTGAGCAATTACTTAACAAGACGAAGCATGACCTCCTTGCTCAATCCAGAATAATAAGAAACATTGTTTCCTTCAGTTTTTTATGTAAGTCATTTCTGCTTCACTGTGAGGAACAAAGAAGTTAAAATTTCTAGAACCAGCTCTGCAGACCAAAGATTATCTGGCTAATTACGTATTATCTGAGACAACAGACAGCTATGGGAGGACCAGAGGAGACATACTCAACCACTTAGAGGCAATTACAATTACTATGCATTCTATGGTTTCTCTGATGAGGAAGGTGATAATGGTTACAATCACAATGACTAACAAACCACGGACTAATCAGAACTGCCAATTGGACCTCGCATCTAAAACAGAAGTCTTAACAAGGCATTCTACAATGAAATAGACACAGTTAACGTAAATAAGATTGGAAATGTAACCAATGAAGTAAATCTCAGTGTAAACGTAGTCTTTCTGGCTCCAAAGCTGAAACCGACTCACATTTTTTAATTAGCCAAATACTTACAGAACAGTGGTGCAAATCAGTACGCACTGTGTGTTTTCCTAAATGTTTTTTACATGGCAGTTTTTAAAGCAGCAACTGGAGGCAGAGGAGCTTAAGCTTTAGTTACATACGCCTATACAGGGGTTGATCTGTTCAGGTGCTGCAGGTTTTTGGGTTGTCCGTGTCTGTGGAGGGTCACAGAGAGAACCAGCAGCTTCTTAATGGGAGCACGTGTGTCTTGGACTCTGTCACTGCCACTGTCTTGTGGCTCATATGGCCACCTCAAGGGATGTCATTAAAATGGAACATCCCATTGTTGTGTCTGTGGGCATGTGTTGAAGGATTCTTGGGCAAAACCATCGACTGTATAAGAGAGAACTGGATGGATCCGGTGTGATGTCACCCATAGAAAATGCCTTACTTCCAGTTCAATCGAAATGAAGCCAATTCAGTTGCCATTTTGGAGCCAGAAGTCTGGTCTGAGTCGGTCTGAGTCATCGTTTCTATGGCAAGTAAGCATGCTAGAAGTCCACACTCCTTCCACTGAAAGCAGGCTCAGGGGAATCTGCTGTGCTTTTAATTTTTAGCCTAATAACAATATGTATTGCTGACCTCAACCTAGTTCGCAGTCGATATACTTTGCGTAAAAAAGGTCCAAGAAATTTCCATCTCACAGAACAGCCTCTTGGTATATGACACTTCTTCCTATAAAGAAAATTAAAAGCATCAAAAACTCCTCAAACATGTTTTTTGTTGATGTATGTATGCATGTGCAAAACAAAATGATAACAGACAATAAACACGCCACAGCTCTTTATTTGGAATTGGATGCATATTGACAGGCACGGGTCCAGAATTCTTCCTTTCTTTATTGTGCTTTTTTGAGATATAAATTTGACAGGATTTATTTGGCTGCACTGAAATACGACTAAACAATTCATGTGATTCTTTATTTTATTTTAATTTTTTTTTTTACTTGTCCTGTCCAACAGCTGGGCAAATAGATGCGAGCTGAAGGCCTCTTGTATTGGACATATTTCACATTTAAAACAAGTCTATAAGGGGCGGGGCCCGTCCACACACACGATCAAATGTTATAAACATAGACTGACCAAAAATATAAACGCAACACTTTTGTTATTGCTCCCATTTTTTATGGTATGAACTCAAAGATGTGAAACATTTTCCACATACACAAAATAACCAGTTCTCTGAAATATTGTTCACAAATATGTCTAAATCT
This sequence comes from Oryzias sinensis, assembly GCA_037389245.1. Classification (NCBI taxonomy): domain Eukaryota; kingdom Metazoa; phylum Chordata; class Actinopteri; order Beloniformes; family Adrianichthyidae; genus Oryzias; species Oryzias sinensis. Next base: position 2,759,360 of record CM074499.1, read on the forward strand.
GTGATAGTGAGAACTTCTCCTTTGCCAAGACAATCCATCCCACCTCGCAGGTATGCCATATCGAGATGCTGATTAGACAGCATGATTATTGCCCAGGTGTGCCTTAGACTGACCAAAAGAAAAGGCCACTCTGAAATCTTCAGTTTTGTTTTATTGAGGGGGCCAGGGGACTCAGACAACCAGTCAGTATCTGGTGTGACCACCATTTGCCTCATGAAGTGCGACACATCTCCTTTGCATAGAGTTGATCAGGTTGTCTATTGTGGCCTGTGGAATGTTGGTCCACTCTTCTTCAATGGCTGTGCGAAGTTGCTGGATAATGGCAGGAACTGGAACATGCTGTCGTATACGCCGATCCAGAGCATCCCAAACATGCTCAATGGGTGACATGACCGGTGAGTATGCTGGCCATGCAAGAACTGGGATGTTTTCAGCTTCCAAGAATTGTGTACAGATCCTTGCAACATGGGGCCGTGCATTATCATGCTGCAACATGAGGTGATGTTGTTGGATGTACGCCACAACAATGGGCCCCAGGATCTCGTCACGATATCTCTGTGCATTCAAAATGCCATCAATGAAATGCACCTGTGTTTTTCGCCCATAACATATGCCTGCCCATACCATAACCCCACCACCACCATGGGCTACTCCATCCACAACATTGACATCAGAAAACCGCTCACCCACACAACGCCACACACGCTGTCTGCCATCTGCCCTGAACAGTGTAAACCGGGATTCATCCGTGAAGAGAACACCTCGCCAACATGCCAGACGCCATCGCATGTGAGCATTTCCCCACTCAAGTCGGTTACGACGACAAACTGGAGTGAGGTCGAGACCTCGATGAGGATGACGAGCATGCAGATAAGCTTCCCTGAGACGGTTTCTGACAGAAATTCTGTGGTTATGCAAACCGATTGTTTCAGCAGCTGTCCGAGTGGCTGGTCTCAGACGATCTTGGAGGTGGACAAGCTGGATGTGGAGGTCTTGGGCTGGTGTGGTTACACGTGGTCTGCGGTTGTGAGGCCACTTGGATGTGCTGCCAAATTCTCAGAAATGCCTTTGGAGATGACTTATGGTGGAGAAATGGACATTCAATTCCCTAGCAACAGCTCTGGTGGACATTCCTGCTATCAGCATGCCAATTGCACGCTCCCTCAGAACTTGCGACATCTGTGGCATTGTGCTGTGTGATAAAACTGAAGATTTCAGAGTGGCCTTTTCTTGTGGCCAGTCTAAGGCACACCTGTGCAATAATCATGCTGTCTAATCAGCATCTTGATATGGCACACCTGTGAGGTTTGATGTATTGTCTTGGCAAAGGAGAAGTGCTCACTATCACAGACTTAGACAGATTTGTGAACAATATTTCAGAGAACTGGTTATTTCGTGTATGTGGAAAATGTTTCACATCTTTGTGACATGGTACCTCTGTCAATTACCTACCTCCTCCCCCTTCGTGCTCTGCTCTGGACGCTACCAGCTGGTTCCACTCACCTCATCTCCATCTCCGCCTACTTAAGGAGATCGAGGACCTGTTTTCGACGCCAGTCCGTTGTTCCTCCCACGTGCTTATGTCTGCCGAGCTCGTGTTTTGTGCCTTGTCAAGTTCCAGCCTCGCTAACTGTTCCTCTCTGCTCCGCTCTCAGGAATCATCCTCACCACGAGTGAACCTCGGGTCACAGTCCTCCGCTCTCGCTCCCCTCCTTGCATTCAGCCGAAGCCACGCACTCTGGATCGTCCTGCCACAAACCTCCAGTCAGCTGCCACGCCACATCAAGAATCCTACTCACCACCTGTGAATTAAACTATTCAATTCAATTCAATTCAATTCAATTCAATTTTATTTGTATAGCCCAAAATCACAACAACAGTCGTCTCGATGGGCTTCGAAGTAAAACATCAACTCAAAAGGATCACGAATACAAAGAGTTCAATAGGAAAATACTTAAATGAACTAACAAACTGACTAAGCTATACTGGCATCCCTACCCTTAGACCCCCCTTCGCGGTAAGGAAAAACTCCCCAAAAAAACGGATTCCGGAATAAACAAAGAAACCTCAGGGGTGCCCACATGAAGGAGGGATCCTCGCCCAGGACGGACAGGTGATTTACCAGAACTCTTAGAGAAGAATTAACTTATCTTAATCTACAACTACACTTTTAAAGTCCAGCAGACGAGCTTCATCCAGCCGTGGTTGGGGGGACAGTCAAAGGCACGAGTCGAGCCTGAGACAGGAACCACAGCCAGGTGTAGGAGCAGGAGCAAAGGAGAGATAGACGGTCAGGAACAGGAACACGGATGAAACAACTGGAGTCTGGAAGCACTCCCACTCCCCAGGAGGGGAGAGGAAAAGAGGGACAAAACATGAATCGCACTGCACCAAACAGAGGCATGGAGAAATAAATGATAAATTATGATCAAGAATAGAGAAGACAGGAAGGGTAGAAGTAGAAGAGAAAAGAGGACAGAACCCCGGAGCACCATAGTTACCCCAGCTTCAACTTCTAGCAGCCTTTTAAAACAAATAGTTATTATTAAGTTTAATTTAAACAAATTAACATTAAGTTAAATAATCTCTGAATACTAACTAGTCTGACAATAAGCCTGTCCAAAGAGGATTGCTTTCAGTCTAACTTTGAATGTAGAAACTGAGTCGGCCTCTCTTACATGAGCTGGGAGCTTATTCCATAAAACAGGGGCTTGGTGGCTAAACGCTCTACCTCCAACCGTACTTTTACTAATTCTAGGAACCACAAGCAGTCCTGCATTGCTGCATTTTTTTCAAAACTCTCCAAGTGTCCTTCTGGGTTCCAGCGTTTGGGTCGGTCAGAAAATCCCGCGAGACCATGACACTTTGAGTTCATACCATAAAAAATGGGAGCAATAACAAAAGTGTTGCGTTTATATTTTTGGTCAGTGTACATGTTGGCTCCAAACATGTTCACATGTTAAAATGTACACATTACAAATATTGTTCCCACACGCATACCTATGCCTTCAAACCTACTAGTGTGAAATATTTCTGGCAAAGCTCTTGGCCTTGCCAGAAATGGAGAGAGGGCCGCCCGGCCCAGGAAGCCAGCACCCAGGGAACACGGCCGCCGTTGCCCTTGGTACTGATGGTCCAAGGTCCCACCTTCCTTGCGAAATGCCTCTGTGTGTGTTTGTGAGGGCGTGTGTGTGCATGTATATGTGTTTGTGTTGGAGTGTAAATTCATGTGATTCTGATAATGTGAAGCGAAGGCCAAATAAAGCAATGAGAAAAGTATGACACAAACCTTGAATACTGTTTACAAGCTCAACAATTAAAAAACATATTTTTGCAAGCTGAGAACGATAATTATTATATTTCATCACTGATTAAATTTAATCTCCACCAAATATGAAAAAGCTGAACAGGATTTACCGCTTTGCTTAAATCATGAACAAAATTTCAATAAAAGGCAAAAGTTCCCAAACATTCTTTAAAAAATGATTCAGAACAGAATTAAAACCCTGAATTTTCATAAAACCAAAGTTTTCGGCATCCTGTTATTGATTATGTTTACTTAGTAAACACATATTTTAGGTTCTGAAAGTACTATGTGGGATTAAAATTGATTGAGTGAAATTAGCCATTTTAGTTTGCAATTTTCAAACAGAAACAATAAAAGTCTTCATTTCAGCGGTTAAATAACATTTCCCCCCATTTTTTTAGTAATATTTTTTGTAAAATGAGCGTCTAAATTATGTGTCATTTAGACTAGTATGAACATTGACTGGAATGTATAGAACACTCATGCGAAGGAAATAAGTATTTGATCCCTTGCCACTTCAAAATAACAGTCTTCCATCTTAATGGTAGGTTCATTTGAACAATGAGAGCATTAAAGAATTTATGTAACTTTATTTGCATTTCATGGAGGGTAATATTTATTTGTACCCTTTGTCCAAAAAGTTGATGAGCAGTTTTCTGCACATATCAGGAGGAGTTTTGCTCCACTCTTCTTTACAAATAACTTGTACATCATTCAGATTTGGTGGCTGTCATTGGCAACTCTGAGCTTCAGCTCTGTCCATAGGTTTTCTATAGGATTGAGGTCCAGAGACTGACTGGGTCCCTCCATTACCTCGAGATGCTTCTTCTGCAGCCACTGCATCTGCAACACATGCTTTTTAGAGTTTTATTACATCAAGAGTTTGCACATTAATCATAGTTTGATAAACCATGCATGGAAACGTTCTATTAGGTGAAATAAAGAGCTGGAAGAGTTTAGCCCTTGATGGAGCTTGCCCTGTTGTGACGAACAAAGCCATAAATAGAGAAAACATGTTTATGCACTCCTCCATAAATTTGTTAGGGATGATAGCCTAACTGCTGTATGCTTTCTTTGAGCATCCTGCCACAAGAATTTGTGTGCGTCTGTCCCCGTGTGCTCTTCTTCCCCCTACTGGCAGTAAATTTCACCTGCCAAGAAGAATTTATCGGTCTGGAATGTAGCAGATCATAATCGCAGTAACACTTTGGGGAAGCTTGCAACTAAAGTATATGATTCATTTCAGTCCATGCTCACATGCCCAGCCTTAAACAAATTATGTATGCATTTATGTGAAGCTGAGTACACCATTTCCATAAACAGTAATTGGCCCACAGGTGAGTGTTTCTAAATGCACCGTAGTTTCACAGAGCAAATTAATTCTGCAGCTGATGGAAAACACTAAAAAAGCTGCAAAGATTAGAAGTAATGGATTTTCGGTTTTCCCTCCATTTAGCAGGCTGTAGTCCTTAGAATAATCATCAGCAATAGGCTTTCATAAGCAAAAATCATTACTTGGGGACAATGTAATACCAATTAAAAAAAACAACTTAAAGTATTTGTCTTTGTCGCTTCGCTCCAATCCTGTTTTGTCACTCATACCAATATTTATTAAGTTCAGTAGGTGAGGATGGTTTTTTCGTTAAATTAATTTCCGGTCAAGTCAAAACAACTCACATAAATGAGAAGTTGTTGTGCTGAATTAGAAGACGTTGTTTTGAGACACGGTAATCCGGCAGTACAGAAAGCCACTGCAACGGTGTAACAGCAACATATTTCCGTACCACATGCCAGATTAGTTTTTATGTCTTTAAGGTCTATAAAGATTCTTCACCTCACTGGTTTTAATTACATTAATCAATACAACAGTTTTCCCCCACAGTTTTAATTAACTGCAGTCTTTCTGTTCCGGGCTGTGCAGATCCAATGCCAGTTGTGATATTTCCAGGTAAGATCCTGCTATTGATTTACTGCAGAAGTTTACTTGGAACAGCTCAGGAATTTAATTTTCTTCAGCTTCCTTGAAAAGTTTCTGATCTTTACAAGGATGGGGAAGAATTTGATAAATATTTCAGTAATAAAACAGAATTATGTGGGATAAGCAGGGGCTGATGCTTGAAGCACAAGCTGTATTTGCAGAGCTAACATTAGTTTAGGATACTGTTGACATTTGTGGTCAGTAGTAAACTGATACTGCTCAAAGTACATCCTGTTTGACACTCAGTGACTGTTTGAGAAATAGGATGTTTAGATGTGTAAAGAATGAAAGGATCTCTTTACCACTTTTCATTCCCATGACAAACTTGCAAACATCAGACCACTTTATTCACAAGATGAATCAGCGGTAGATGGCTGATTCTCTGTGGATCTGCTGATTCACATAGATCGTGTCAGGAGTTACGGTATCTTGTTTTCTGCAGCAAGGTCCTCTTGGAACCTCAGGGCCGCAGAGACCATAAAGATTTTCAGGAAGAGGCTCAAGTACCACCTTTTCAACGAGGCCTTTAGGTGATGTTAGGGGTGGGGTCTTGGGGTGTATGTGCCAATGGAAGGGGGTAATTATGTCATGTAATTATGTAGTCAAGCCTGCTTTATTTAGTATTTTTTGTATTTTTTTTAAGGTTCTTGTTTTGCTTTTGGTTTTTGAATTGAAAATGTTTTGACTATTCTGGCACTTAGTGTTTCATTTGTTTGAAAGTTCTTTATGAATAAAGATTGATTCGGTTCCAAGCAACTAATCAGAAACATAAGAATACAAACTTTACATTTAATTGTGCAGTGAGAGACAGACAGACATAGACCTAGAGAGAGAGAGATGGAGATAGAGATATAAATAGATTGTCATGACGAGCGTAACAGATAGACCCAGACGCTGGAACCCGGAAGAAACACAGGTGAGTACGTGGTGGAGTGAAAACAGGTTTTAATATTGATTCTTGGTTTGTGGATTGTTCTTGGCGGAGTTGACGTCCTTGGAGGAACCCACGGCGAGGATAGTTCGGTCCGGTGGCTCGTGGCGTCACTGGTGGGTTGGCAGAGGCTCGTGGTGTTTCAAGAGTTACGGCAGAGGCTCTAGGCGTGACAGGAGGGAATGCTGTGGCTTGGATCCGTGGATGAAGAAGACTCAGACGACCACTCGTGTTTATGGATTCCTGGGAACAAGGTAGAGAGTGAGACTTAGACCAAGGCTTGATAACGAGAGCTATGAACATGACAACCATACTATGCACCATCAGGAGCAACGGACTGGCAATGAATTCTGGTCCAGGGGCTCCTTAAGAAGACAGGCAGGTGATGAGGTAAGTGGTTGCAGCTGAGTCGCATCAGGAACCAAGCAGAGTCTGACAGAGGCACCATGACATAGATAGATTGACTGAAAAAAACAAATTCCACTTTGACTTAAAGATGGACCACTAATATTCTTTTTAATTACTTTTCTAAGATTATATTAACATAAAACAAAAAAGTCTTCTCTTTTTGTACAGAAAAAATCACCAATTGGTTCCTGAAAGGGGCTGCTGCTTACGGCTCCCTCATGGTGTAGGTTTACTGTAGAAAACACGTTTTTCACTCACTCACTTGAACTTTCTATAAATTACCATGGAATTTACTTCTTTGCAGAAAAAAGAGATTAAATGAAACCAATATTACAATACAATTGTGTGATGCTAGTGTTTTTCCTTGTTGAGATGTGTTTGCCTGTGATTTGATTCTTTGTTTTTTCGAAAATCTCCATGTGATAAATGAGAATAATAATAACTTTATGCAAATTAATTAAATTTTTGTGATTTATTATTGATGAAAAATAACAAAATTATAGAAGTTGTTCACAAAATTCCCCTAATTATAGAAATGAGAGAATAGACAGAGGTCAATTGTGCTAATTCTTAAACACTATTGCTGAGCGTATTGTAACCAATGAATAATAATTAGCTAATGATCACTTTTTAATCAAATCAGAAAAGAATGCACTGGAGTCTAATTAGCCATGTGCTAATAACAGTTTCTTCTGAATTAACAGCAAGTTATTATCTTTTACCAGTCATAGCTAATGACTAGTTAATAGTCCACTACAGTCAGCTTGTAAAAGGTTCATCAATCAGTGAATTAAAACTTGAAAATCTCCAAATACTAGACCAGCAACTAGTGATTTGTTTGCCACCATTCTTTTTAAATGCCTAACAGACTGGCTTCAAAAAGCAGGAGCAGCCTCAAAACAAGAGATGATGATGATGATGAAGCAGGCAAAGAAAAAAGATGCAGGGATCAATGAATTCCTTCACTTTTACTCCTCCATGACAAATACATTTAAATTACAGCTGCAAAAGCAGCCATGCATGGATGAGGATTGTTGGTTGTGCTGTGAATTAATTTACTCGCCAATCTCTCTGACTGGTATCGCTGCACAGATGAGGGAGGTTCACGCATGCACGACACACATGTTGAATGTCATTTTTCTAGGAAAACACATGGAGTATCTTTACAGATCTGCCATTCCCAGGGACGTTTTCAGAGAATAGACTCACATTTGCAGCAAAAAAAATGCAAATGAATAACACGCACGGAAATAGCTGACTGGATAAATATGAAGCAAATATCACGCCCCCACACTGTGAGCGTGGGGGCGTGCACTCTCAGTGTAAACAAATGTGGTTATGTGTTTTCTGTTTCGGAGCACTGGTGTTCACAGAACTGTGTCTTCATCACTCACTCACATGACTCATTGTGTTCAGTGGCAAGAGTCTGCTGGGGCCCATTCCAGCTGTCATCTGGTAAAACAGGGCACAAACTGGACAGGCTGCTCATCCATCACAGACATTACCTCATCCTCCTCTCTCTGGTTTTTTTTTTTTTTTCATCTATTCAGGTAGGGCCAGACATGTCAACTATGTCTGCAACACCAGTAGATAATTTACCATGCATCAAGAGGTGTTTGAAACCAGCCTAATCATAACTTGAATGTCTTGAACAGCTATATGAAGCATGCACCCAGCAGAGGGCATGGTAAACTAAATCCTCCTTGGCGAGGCCACTTTCCTGTTTAAGCCCCCTTCAGGAGCCGATGGGTTTTGTTTTGTTTTGTTCTGTTCATTTGCATCTGACTTTTTACAAAAATAGTGGGCGAAAATAAAAAGTTTTTAAAATGTTTTTAGAAACCTTATTAGCAAAGGCAGGAAAGAAACCCGAATTGCATTTCTCTGCTACTGAAAAAAGTAGAGAAATTACAGTAATGTGTTACCTTGTAATGCGTCACCCCAAACACTGGCTACTGATGGGTGATGGTTTGGTACACCCTGGACAGTTTGCCAGTCTGTTGCATGGCAACAAACAAATACACACACACACACCTAAAGGAACAATTTAGTCACTAATTAACCTATGAAGCATGTTTTTGGACTGAAGAAGGAAGGAAGAGTGTCTGTAGAAAACTCACGCATGCACGGGGTGAATATGCAAACTCCACACAGAAAGGTCCCAGCTGGGATTTGAACCAGGACCCTCTCGCTGTAAAATAGGGATTGCTAACAGCTACATCACTGAGCAGCCCTCAATTTAAAAAAAACACTACAAGAATGACTTTGTTTCTACAACACTTTATCTATTTTATGTATCTATTTATTTTCTACAACACCTTATCTATGGGCTGCATGGTGGCACAGCGGTCAGCACTCTTGCCTCACAAACAGAACACCAATGTGGGACCTTTCTGTGTGGATTTTGCATGAGTGGGTTTTCTCCAGGGACTCCGGCTTCCTCCCACCATCCAAAAACGTGCTTTATAGGTTAATTGGTTACCCTTAATTGGCCCTAGGTGTGAATGTGAGTGTGCATGGGTGTGTGATTTGTGGCCCTGCAACAGACTGCCGACCTGTCCAGGATGCTTTGCCTACGAGTGACTGGGATAGGCTCCAGCAGCTTCATGACCCCAAAAAGGACAAAACGGGTTTAGAAGATGAACGAACCCTTTGTCTAAGCCTAATATGTCTAGATAAACCATAACATATCTTAATTTTTTAGCCATAAATGTTTTATTTGTTGTTCTTCTCAAAACAGTCAAGAGCACAACTCAAGTACAGCCCAAACAAAACTGTGTCTACTCTGAGGTTTCAGTTCAGAATATATACCATGTACATTTGTATGTTCATTTCTCCTAAAAAGACACGTTTTGATCACATTAGAATGTGACTGTTTGCACTGCAGCAAAGACTACAACGGCAGGTCCAAAGCCCCACACATTTGTGCCAAAGTCTTCAGTAAAGTTTAATTTTGGAGCATCAATTTTAGCCAAACCCCACTGTCAATCTAAAAAAGAAAAACAAATTGAATCCAGACTAGGGTGGCAGATCAATAATATTTAATGTTTAAAATTAGACAACAAAACAACAACATAAAATACAAAAAGCAAGAAATTGAAATGATAATCCAATTTAATAATGACTTATTATTGATTTCATTGACATCATATTAACTCTGTGTTCGCAGCCCGGTTACTGAGAACAGTATTTGCTGCTTCAGCTCTTTTTATTTCCATACAGTTATTTATGAAAGCTATTTTTTTAAGTGAGACTGAAAACTCGAGGCTGTCTTTTACAAAGCAGGACATAAAGATAACACAGGACAATTCCAAACATCTGCTCAAACTAACCATCATAGGTGAGTTTGCTGTGGGATAAACACACTTTTTTAAAGGTAATACTCAGTAAAATAGCATTCCCAGTGATCTTTTGATTATGATCATGCCAATTTTTGCCAAAATCAAAAAGGACATAGTTTCTGCAGGGTTGGACGGACAATATTGGAGCTATCCAGATGTACAGTTTTGATCCAGATGTCAGCTCAGACGAGGAAAACAAAGATGTATATGGATCTATTTGTCTGCAAGCTACAGGTGTTTCTGTCTGCTCCTGATACATAACAATTTGTACACAAAGAATATTTAGAAATTCAATAATGGGCATAATTTTCTTGATAATGTCTTCCATCATGAGAAAATATCACAAGAACATGTTAAAAACAGCAAAAACATGATTTCTATTGGAGTGGGTCCTTAAATTGTCTATCCCAGCTGTGTTTTGCACAAAAACAGGCTTTCTGTGGTAAAGCTGAGCCTTACAATCACAACCTGCAATCATAAATTTGTTATGGGAATCTTAAGACACGTGATGCTCTAGAATGCCGATCCACCTGCCAAGGCCTAGCTGTGAAATCCATCCATTCATTTTCTACCCTCTTTTCATCCTGTTCAGGGTCACAAAGGGGCTGCAGTCTATCCCAGCTGTCATCCGGCGAGAGGCTGGATACATCCTGGACAGGCTGTCAATCTACCACAGGGTCACACAGAGACAAACAATCATGCACTCTTACATTCACTGGCAGGAAGATTCATGCCCGGGTATAGACTCGCAAAGGTGTATAATGCTGTGCAAGACTGCGTTGGGTAAGGGAAATGAAGGATCAGACTGAATGCATTTTGATTGCAAAGGGGTGTTGGGTAACGTGCTGCTCATTAAAAACTATCTGCAGCTCCGCTGTGAAGTCACAGCGCTCATCTCATCGTGTCTTCTGTGCAGCGTGAACATATGAACAAACATTCGTGGACATTAGTAAACCCTTCTGAACTGCAGGATGGGAAGCTGGAGACTTGCTTTGACACTGGAGCTGAGCTTGGAGGAATAACACTCAGCCTGCGTGTCAGGGATCGCTCTTAATTACCTTCAATCTGAGCACTACAGTTTGTTTCACAGACTAACGACTTCAATGGGGATTAAGCACTTGGCACTGTGCTAATTAGCCTGCTAGCACTTGCTCGGCATCCCAACGTGAGCCACAAACATAAAGCCATCAACACCTTTCAAGCAGCTGAGTGGGGTTAGGTGGCAAACACTCTAATTAGCCTCCTCCACAGTTGCTAAGATAGAAATTGTCCTAAAAATCTAAACTAGAGAAGAATAAATGTTGTTTCCTGAAATCAAGAATTACATTAGAAAAACACATATTCATTTAAGACACAGTTAAAGAAGTGGCCCATCAGAGCTGTCAACACTGAGTAAACCTCCACTCACTGATCCCCGCTACCATATTGTCTTGTATATGTGTAACCCTTGTGCTATCCTATGGGGTCTAAAGGTGAAGAGGATTTCATGTAATAATAGACACCAGTGAAGATCACATATCATTGAAGATAAAAGGTCCAGCGCTAGTGGTTCAGCGCTAGTGGGTCTTGATGACCCCACTCCCAATGTTAAAGTGCCCAGGATAGCACAAGGGGTATGTGTTCGTACATTTGTCTGATTTTGGATTGTTTTATCGCCAATTTACTTTTAGGTTAACTGCTAATTTTACTGAATGTATGGTTTAATATATGTACACAATGTTATGTAAATATGTAATTTAATTTTTTATCTTTTAGGGTGATTTTAACATCTAGGGACTGTAGGTGAAACATAGCCCTTTGACTAACTCTGGCATATTGACAGAAATGTTCATTAATATGCGCTCTCTCTGTATCAAATTTGGCCTGAGTTTGACATGTGCGCCTTAGACTTTACTTAAATGTAGCCTTCAGTGCAGGAACGTTACCTTATTGAATTAAAAACACATTTTTGTACAAATAAATCTCTTGCATCTCAACATAATGATGTACAAGTGAAAAATCTGTGCTTCTCCTTTGAATGTTTGTCTTTTCTATTTTTATTTCTTTTTTTTTTTTAGCATAATTTTAAATTCAGATCATAAGTTTAGTCCAAATACAAAGACATCCTCCCTTCAGGAAACACAAAAAATATGAAATTTACACTTAAATAATGCTAAGACTTAAGCTTCACCTTTAATGTATTACTTGGTGAGAATTTTAAGGTGAACCACATATCCTCACTTCACAATGTTTTCCACAGTTGTTTAAAGAAAAGAAAGTCCTTTAATGAATCGCTTCTGCTCAGTCCTAGCCTCTGGAAGCCCGTATGCACTTTTGCATTGTAATTCAGCAAACCCATGAAGAAACAAACAAACAAACAAACAAATAATAGAACAATTCACAGCTGACAAGTTTGTTTGTTTTTTTTCACGTCTTATTTTTTGACCATTTGCATACAAGTACAGTCTGGAAATCAATTTCTATTTTTGAAAAAAATCCAATTAAACGATAAAAAATTACTTGTCTGGATGCCTTTTATTCTGATTTTGTTTTACTATTTTGGAACTCATTAGTAAACTTTTCTGTCTTACAATGTCTGATGTTTTCTTTTTCTGCCACAAGATAATGCGCTGGAATGCAACCGCTGTGCTGAAATTGTCATCAAAATGAAGACAGTTATTCATGTTTTAATGAGAAAAGGCAGCATAAACATTCATGGAGCAGATGAGGGCAGGGGGTTTCCTTTTGATGCAAATTACTAAAAAAGAATTACTTTTCATTAGGTTATTGTGCCAAATTAGAAAATGAATCATGTTACAAATGAATAATATTTTAGGATGTTCGTTTCTCTTAAAGGTCAATTTCATGTTATCAGTTCAACATTTAATTAGAGGAAGAGCTAGTTTACTGACACAGTTTGTTAATATTCAACTAAATGGACATTAATATTTGACAAGGACAAGGTTTCAAAAAGTCTCCAAACTGTTCCTCTCATGTCTGTAGATTTTTCTCTTAAAATCCCACTATTATCATCTGTTGATCTATAATCGAAACCTTCCCACTGGTATTTTAATCATAATGATGTAGTTTTTAACTCAAATGAAAAAAAAACTGTCGTTTTCGAGGACAGTTTCTGCAGAGCAGCAGGAGTTCATTAGAAAGTCACTTCTGAGGTGTGGGCGGGACTGTTGGAGCGAAACAAACCCCACACCATCCATTTCCCTCTCTGTTACTGAGAGCTCTCTGCTTACACTCTCCCGCTAGCTTACAGCCCTTCACAGCCCCAACCTAACATTATGGTGCAACAAAGATGGCGAGCAATATTGGAGCTATCCAGCCATACAGTTTTGAGCCAGATGCCAACTCCAGCGAGGAAAAGCATGGTGGAGTTCCTACCCCTATGACTCCTTCCTATTGCTTCAATTGCATTTGAAGCTGTAGTGGTGTCTGAAAGTGTTTTTTTTTTAAAGAGGAGCCATGTAGACACTTAGAGCGGGCTATCCCTTCACCGGTAGGGGAATCTGCGTTGTGACGCAGAGGAGAAACACATTTTTTTCACAAGGGTGTGCTCTGGAGCACAGAAGTTTACACTTAAACCTAGGTATTGCGTTGTTGCATGACATTTTAAAGTTATAAAAATAATGTTCTGCATTTTCCAAACTCTGGCAGCTTCGCGCTAACATAACTCACCAGTGACTTTTGATGACACACCATCAAGGGGTGGTAACGTCCAAATTTAAAGACACATTTTTTTCCTCATCGAGTGATGATTTCCGAGCGAGGTGATCCCAGGTGCTGAAACCCAGAATGAGGACAGGTAATTGCAGGTAAGAATGATTTATTATTTCTCCAGAAATGGTTATGATTTTGGCGTGGCGAGGTCCGGAGCAGCGAAGGGCTTGTGGCGTGGCTGGAGGTACAAATGCGGTCGGCATAGTCCAAGTGGTCTTCCGGTTCGTCAAGACTGTAAGGTAGTAGGTCCACACTGACGTCACTCGTGGGGAAGAATTCCTGAGTTAGGAGAATAGAATTAGAGCCAGAACTTAATGAAAGACAAAGTATCTTAGAACTAGACAAGCCCAGACTAGTCACCATAATGGGCAACGAACTGGCGTCGAATGGTGGAGCTGGGTCTCCTTTTGAGCTGAGAGGGTGATGAGCTGAGTGACGACAGCTGGTGGTAGTTAGGAGAGGAGCAACGGCAGGAGGGGGAGGAGTCTGACAGAGGCACCATGACACATCTCTCCGATTGACGGAATAAATGGGTGGGGAGAGGCTGTAGGGAAGGAGGGAAGTGATTCAGATTTGGCCCAAGACGTACATGGATTTAGTCGTCTGCAAGTCAGAAAGGAGAAAATTAATTAAATAAATAAAAACAAGAAATTTCCTTTTTTGAGTAATTTGATGCTAGTTGGTTATTTTATTTTGAAACACAGTGGCTCATATCAACTTTTAGTCAAATCTGCGAATAATGTATAATCATGTGACTTAATAAGTGTCACATCTTCTCAGATTATGATGTTTCCTCCGGCCCACAGCAGAAATGATTGAACTGTTCTTTAACTTTGTTTCATTAGCTTATTTTCCACCTGTGTTTTTTCACTCTGTGTGGCGAATGAACCTCTGTGGGATCGTATGTGTTAGAGTGAAGTCACACTCACTTAGTGAGCTAACACCAATTTTCCAGCAGCTCTAATTGCCTGTTGCAGATGAACCGTCTCCCCTCTCTTTGGTCCTTCTGGCACGTCCTACAACAAAAGAGCTGTCAAAGAAACTTCTGCCGATGACATGAGCTTGAGGTGTGTCTGAAGCCTGCTGTGGGGAGACTCTATGAAAGGTGAACGTGCGACTTTGTCGTCCTCTGATCCGTTTGCAGCATCTCCAACACAATGCTCTGGAGAAGGAAAAGCTGCACTATCTGCCAATTAAATAGAAAGCAATCCAGGATAGCATATTGCTGTCCACCTGCTTCACCGCACGCTGCCAGATGGCCTTCAGAGCAGTGCAATCAAAGGACATGATTGCCCCAAGCCAACCACCTAGCTGGGGGGGTAAAGTCTCAAGAGCTGGAGACGGATGACATCGTCTATTGTCATTATCCCTAAAAAGAATCTGAAAAACACAACATAATGGTGTCTCCATTGTTCCAAAAATGACAAACTTAGATGCTAGTATCTGACCTTAAACACGCACTTACACCAGCACATGGAAATGGTAAATGGTGTAAACTTGTGTAGCACTTTTCTATCTTTCTTCCAAGGCCCGAAGCCCTTTAAAGTCACACTCCCATTCACCCATTCACACACTGATGACGGCTCCGCTGCCAAACACTGGCGCCAACCTTCCAATGAAGTTCGGTGTCTTGCCCAAGGACACTTCAACACCTTGGCGTGCAAGACGGGTGTGCCATCTCCATTTTGAACGATGCAAAAGTTCTCCTCAAGTTTCTTTCCAATTCTTCTCATCTGAGCTGTTTCCAGAATATCTGAACTCTCGTGCCAAGATGTGATGAATTTCAAGGTCTTCCACTGAAGGTTTCTTAAAAAGCAGCAGGGTAGCAGCACTCAATTTTAGGATTTTTTCCTCAAATGGTCTGTTTGATAACCCTGAGAAAGGTGTGCTGCTCTCAGGTTAAATGGGCTGAGAAAGAGCTGACTCAGTTTTCCTCAAAGATCTTCAAAATGTTTTTGTAGACACTCATTAAGAGTGTGGGTATAAAATTGGTATTTTCAGTAAATGTTTCATTGTGAATAGTTTGTTTGTGAGTATCGATGGGGTAAAAAAGAAGTACTTAAACATTTTAATAGTCAGTGTTTTGACCTTAAGGTCCTCTGCGTCAGGAAAATGTTACAAGAAGTTTAAAATGACAAAAACACAATTTTCATCTGTGTGTCTTGAAAGCTTTTTAAATATCTTCAAATGATGGATTTTGTTAAGGAAATCTACCTTCCATATTTGAGCACCAGAGAGCCAATGCATCATTTTTGTTGTAATTCTTGTTTTAGTAGATGTGCAAAAATGATTTTGCTTGAAAACCTTTAAAATGTTATATTTTACTTTTTGTTGTTGTATTGCAGCAATGTGGATGACATTCTCTGTTATTACTTGCAACGTTTTTTGTTAAAAAAAACAAACAAAACAAAAATAATAAAAATAACGATGTGAAGTGCTAAATTGTTCACGTTTTATGTGGGTATTTATGTTGTGGATGCTGGTTTTATAGTTTACAACCAAACTGTACATGAAATCGTCAAATGCTTTTCAAAGCTGAGTGGTTTGGTTTGAAACTGAGATGTAAATGTGATGCTCTAACTTATGTTTTTAATGTGTTTCTTTTTGAATGAAAGTTTGGAGTTTAATGTTAATCTGTGAAAAGTTAGTTAAGTAGAAAATACAGGACAAAAAATCTAAAATAGTCCTCAGATATCCGTTGAAATCCTTCAAACAGAAAAGGAGAAAAAGGTTGTTTTCCTCCTGGTTTCCTCTGTTCTCCCCTGGGCTGCGTGCGTCTGATGCAGCAGCTGATCTGTTCAGAAACGGCCGGAAAAAAAACTCTGCAAACATCTCGCATGTTACATTCCACAACTGAACAGTCATAGTTCCGAGTCTGCACGAAGGGGGCACGTCCAGGAAACCGCGTTTGACACTCAGCCCGGTGACCGACGTTTGGGGCGTCGCCCAAAGCCTCAGACCAATCGGAGTTCACTATCAAACTTTGTAAACAACTCTTACGCACTGATTTTTAAAGCCCATTTACTGCCCTCACCTCCACGGTGCTGCGCCGGACCGGGCCACAGACACGCCGGTGAGTCACCGGGACGCTTCGGTTGAAGCTGCGTGCTGTTTTGTGCGGGTTTTCAGCGTGTTTTGGCCGGTGCGCGCGAGTTCGCGGGACTCCATGTCGGACTGGAGGCGAAAAACAGCTGGTTTCGCCCTTTCTTGTTGGAACAAGTGAGGGCGCGCTTCGGAGGGGATGCAGCGGCGGAGGAAGACGCGGCGTACTCTTTCGGTACAGCGTGTTCATTTGGGACGAAGCAAAAAAGACGCGTCGGTCTGAGCCTAGTGACGGCTGTCTCCAGTGGACAGACAGACACGCGTGTGTCACATTAGAGCAGACGGCCTCCGTGGTATTTTCTTAATACGGAATTAGAAAGTGAAATATCTAGCACCTTGCTGCTTTTTGTGTGGTTTTGATATCATTAAAGGCATTAAAGTACATTAAAAGTACATTAAAAGTGGAGCAGGTTGGAGTCTGACAGATTAACAAGTCTTCTGGTGGTTTTCTTGGTAATTGGAGCGGACTAATGACAGAGCGCAGTTCATTGAAAAACGCGCGGCATTTGGTCCCAGACAGACTGTTATTAGGCGGCTTTTACAGCCTCTGGATGTGTCAGATTGCTGATAATAAAACGGTATCAAAAGCTGCTTACTTTGGGGCAACTTTAGGTTTCACAGGAGAGAATCAGACTGTTCACTCGGCAGGTATATTTCTGTGCATAAGTGTTCAATTATGTGTTAAAAGCCCCCAGTTATGCGTGGCACCTGTTAATGACAGCCATTTCCTAAATTTCAAATGAGTCAGTCACTTCTTTGGTGCTACTTAATGCGTCTTGTGCCATTACTGGGTCTCTCCAGACTGCGCCGTGCGTCTCTGGTGGCGCAGAGGGCGCACTGCCGTGTTTCTGTTGCGCAGTTTGTCTGAGGACTCTGTCTGCTGCAGGCTACACAAGGCTCGTCTCTGAGCGGATGTGGGCACAGCATTTCGTTGAGGAACATCTGTACGCTCTGCGCTCCCACAGCACGCCCACCCCCAGCTGAAGGAGGGCTGAGGGGGAGGGAAGAGCTTCCTGTCACACAATGGCTGAGAAACTGAAAGCTTTGGTGCAGACAGGGGCGCTGCACGGGGGTCCCAAGCATAAAAGCACAGGGGGCTCTTGTGATTTGTGTTTGTCCCTTTACAAAGTATGAAATATTAGTATATGAAAGGCCTCAACGGCTTAGGTAAATTTAGATTTAGATTAACAATAATATGATGGAGTATTAGGGCCACCATGAAAGAAAGAAAAATAAGAATAAAGTCATAATTTTACCACAATGAAGTTGGAGAATTATGGGTAAAAGAGTCAATATTTTATGGTAATAATTTCATGAGTTATAATTTGACAAGATTAAAGTCATACATTTATGAGGCAAAAAGGTTGTTCACTGAGAAAAATATAAACAACAACAACAACAAAAGGAGCAGCATCGTATTTCAGTATGAGAGATTGAAAGCAATTACTTCAGCATAGGTTTATCAAATATGGAAATAAAAGTATTTTAGTGAGTTAACGGTGAATTATCGTAAGTATGAGGACATTTAACAGAATTTAAAGATAATGGAAAAATGGATTCCTGACCCACAAGGAGTGGATTTCCGGTGGGAACGCCATTAACGCTGTGTGCAGTATAGCAAAGGGGTTGGATTGGGGGGTTAAACCACCTAATGGTACCCGAGCACGGTTATGTCTGCAGCCCCCCCCCCCCCCTCCAGGCCTTATGGATAGGCCCTATGGCACCACCATAAATGGCTGCATCACTCAGCATGTAACGAGGCTTACATCTTTATTTTCCAAAAAGTATGAATTTTTCTAACAGTTTTACTAATTTATTCTTGTAAAATTCCAACTTTTTTTCTCCGCATACTCTTTTTTTCTAAATATTCCATCATATAATAATGTTTTAAAACTGTATTTTACAGCTTTTATTGTTTTTAATATACTTAAAAAAATTAAATACCATCTACATTTGTTTCAGTTTTCCTTGTTTTCCATATTAATTTAATCCCACCAGTGCAGTTTTTATCATCAAATACAAGAACAAGCTCTGTGCTGAAGGCTGTACACAGCATGCCTCTCATTTTTCTCCAAAATTGTGTCCTTCTTACACATAGAGGATCACTTTGGTTTGGAAATCTCATTTTTTGTGGTGTCTGCTTCTGTACTAAAGGACATTTTTGTCATTATGCAGGGGCGTTTTTGTCTCAGCAGAAAAACTAAAAGACTTCACTGAGATTTAAGCCTTTAATAATGTTGCAGGAAAATGACATCTGACTCTGAGCAGCAACTAATCTGAGTGATTTAATCTGTACAAGCGTTATTTCTGTTTTTAAAGAAATAGAAACAAATTAGTAAAGGTTTGACATAAAAAATGAGGTGGAAATTCTTTGAAATGTGCAAACAAATTTATGTTTGTTTACAATAAAGTGAGCTAAAGAATTATAGAAACTATGTTTGCTCCCTGCGTCACTGAAAGTTCAGACATTTCACTTTAGGCTTTTATTTTGTAACCATAGTTTCTTGAATGACATGCACTTGGTCTTTGTTTGTGTGAGGACGTTGAAATTTTGAAACTAGAAACCACTCAGAACTGAAACCAGCATCTTTTTCCACCTGTTTGTCTGTTAAGTCTCACAGCTAGCAGCTCCAGAAAATACCAATTTATTCATCCAAAATTCACATTTTTAAAATATTTCCACAATCCTTCGTTGTTCATGACATGATGATGATGATAACGGGTTCATATAAAAATGATAACTTTTTCATACTTTCATTTTTTTACCTGTGAAAATAAATGAAATGCTTTATTCTTATTAAACCCTGTCATGCATGTGGATGAAAAGAAGTGTAATCTTTATTGAAGCAATTATTATTTTTAAAACGTTTCTTGGGTTTTATGTAATAAATTAGGAGAACAAAGTTTCAGTTTGTCCACTGAGAACACAGATTGACAGGTCTGACACCATCTTTATAAAAATGAGCAGAAGGCCTTATTTACTGAACGCATTTCCAGTGTGAAGAGCAGGAGTCACCTTTCCCCTGTGGTTAATTCTGTCATGAACGTGAAGGGAATGTATGGAGACCGCTCACAGAAATGTTTAATGGGCACAGCTCACAGCATTTCTCTAACAATCCATCACTGACTGGACCGTTCAGCATCATCTCACACATGATTTTTCTGATGGTGTCTTCCAACATTGTCTTTCTGCATTTCACTTTCTCCGTTAGTTCATCTGATTAGTGGAGGTCTCCTCCGCCTCGTGCTGCACATGTTTCGGGTCTCAGCTGTCGGTTGAACTGCTAGAATCCGAGAAAGAAATCAACTTTTGGGTGGGATTGAGATTTGTTTGAACCTCCTGGCTGCTAATTATGAAGTTCTGCTTAAATGTGATGAAGCTTGACAGTTAAAAAGCTAGAAAAATGAACTCAACCTGTGAGTGGGAGTTAAAAGCTGAAGGCTCCAGAAAGGTTTAAATCTTTTTACAGCAAAAGTATACTTCTTTTATATCCTTCCTGGTTAATGAGAGGTTAAAGACCCACTCTAATGAAAATGGTGCTTGTGGTGTTTTTCTGATGATGGAGGACCATATATAAAGAAAATTAAGCTTAAAATTGCATTTTTAAGTAATTTTCTTATTTAAACTATTGTTAATAAGAACCAGACTAGAAAAAATGTTTGAAAAAGATTGTAGTTGTGATGTAGGCACACAAGCTCCCAGCTCCATTCACTTGTAGATGACTGGATCCTTGTCCGTCCTGGTTTTCCTCGTCCGAGCTGGAATCTGGCTCCAAACTGTACGGCTGGATGGCTCCGTCGTGGTTCTCCATTTTTGTTGCACCGTTAGGTTGGGAGAGTGAGGGGCTGTAAGCTAGTGGGAGAGCTCTCAGCAATGGAGAGGCTTTGCCCCAATGGTCCCACCCACATCTCGGAGGTGAATTTCTAATGAAGTCCTGCAGCTCTGCAGAAACTATGTCCTTGAAGACAACACAGGTGTTTCAAATTTTGGCTAAAAACGGCATAATTATAATCAAAAGACCACCGGAAAACCGAATAGAGTGGGACTTTAAATATATGTTCTATTTCTAATAGAACTATATTTTTTGCTCTCTAATTTGATATTTGACTCATACTTTTCTTGTTTTTTCCTGACTGACTGACTGAATGTTTGCACACAGACATCTGAATATGTTTTAGCTTCACTTCCTATTGTTTCCTTATGCTGTTTTTGCTTGATGGTTAGTTCTGATGTGTGCATTTGTCAAAGCGATGATAACAATATGTGTTTCATATCTGACGTTGACATGCTTTGGAGTTTTCATGTTATTAGTCATAAAGGAAAACTTCTCACCTGCAAAACTCCCTGCTCTTTATTTACATCCTCACAGGCTGATCACAACCGCTGATTTGAAGAGCAAATGCAGTTTTGCCACTTTTACTGCTTATTTAAAAACAGAAATCTTAGTTCTTTAGGCCTAAATATGCTGATATGTATTTAGCAGAGGATCTCTGGATTCATTGGAGGTCAATTTGTTGAACTTAGCTTGGCACAGATGCCCGGTAAATGATGCCCGGTTCGGATGACGAGAATGTTTTTTTTTTCATGAGGAGCTGCTGTCACCCATAGCGACCTCGCCGTTTTGCATGACACGCTGACGTCAAGGCTTCCTGTCACACGGCCCAAACAACAACAACAAGGTGCATGTCAGCAGTAACAGACAAACCGCAGCTGTTGCTGCTTTGACATCTTGAGACTAGGACGCGTCGCTAGGGGCAGAGCAGCGTTGACGGGAGACGAAATCTCACCGGTTGTTTCTGCGAGCTAAAATTGAAACAAAAAGCGAAGAAAAATAAGCAATTAATTGGAGGCGAGACTAGTTCACACCCCCAGGAAACAAGAGTTTATTTATACAGTCAACAACTGTCAGCGTACAGCAGCAGAGCTGTGGTTGTGCTGATGATGGCAGTGGGTGTTAGAAACCAGGGAACTCCATCCGAGGTTCAGTGATGGTAACCATCGCCCAGGCTAGCGTCACATGTTTATACGTTAGATCTGGACTGCATGATAACTTACTGTGAATCAGCTTCGGCTTAAGAATAAAACAAAACTTGTGTAATTCTTCAGAATGTCCCGCAGTTCAGAGATAAACACAAACCATCAACACTTAGACGATGTAGGGAAAAGACTTTTTGTTACCTGGAAAACATGTTTCTCAAATGAGTCTGACTTGATGAAAGATAGAGTTAAGTTAAAATATTTATGTATATAAATAGTTTTTTTCATTCACTATTCCTGCAAGTTATCCCACTGAGAAAGCTGAGTTTCACTGATGCATTTCAACTGTAAGAGACAGAATTTAAAGAAACCTGATATCATCTGTTTGAACTGGTTACCTGTATGAAAGACACCTGTCCTCCCCCTGACCCCGAATTTACACTGGCCCGCCATCAGTTAATTACATGACCGGAGACTCTGCTGCGTCTCGAGTTAGTTCCCCTCTCCCTCCTGGATCCCAGAGGAGTGGTTTGTCCCGTCATCCCCGTGTCAAGAAGTTTGTGGGACTCTCTTCGCTCATCTGACTCTAAAACGATCAAACCCCAATGTCCTCTGCTTCCCAACTGAGTCCTTGTCGTGTGTCATATATGTGATGTTGTGTTTTTAAAACCTACAAAATTAAGCTTTCGTCATCCATGGTGGTGTTATCCGCAGTTACGTTATTGTGTGAGCACATTATCGTAAATATAAAATTAAGTCTTATAAAGTTTTATTTTGAAAGTACCAAGGAAGTTTTTATTTTAAAACCCAGACATGTTTTTGGTTTCTTGGCTTCTTGCTGGGAAACGAACACCAGGGACAAGACTGTAGACCTGAACCGACCAACTGATGAGGCAATAATTAATAAAATAGAAGAAATACAATCTGCCTCCACCTAGAGATCCATGAAAGATCCAAGACCAAATCTCCCAACATAAATATGATGGTTTACATTACAAAGCATTGCTGTGAATGTTTTTACCAAATATTTGTTTTCTTCACCATTATACAAAAAAAAAGGTTTTCTTTCTTTTTTTTTTTTTACATTGTGTTTCTCACAGTTAGTTTTTCTATGATGACCATTACAGACCAAATCTTTAAAGTAAAAGTTTATCACAACTTATACCAAAGTCACAGAATGTGTGATTGACTTTCTTTTTCTCCTCTGTAAACAATAAACATTTGATCCTCTATGTTCAAAATTCTCAGCAACTTAATAAAGATTGGTGCACAATATTAAAGTTTGTAGTTTATTCCTTAAAAGACAGTTTTTGAAGGATTTATATGTGTACAGAGTCATTATTATTTTATGTTTTTCTTTTTAAAAAGCATTTGCTTTTGAAACCTTTACACTTTTTAATATAACCTTTAGCCATACTTTAAACAAATCAAACATTTGGGCATTTAAAGGAAAAGTCAGATAAAAGTCCTATAATCTAAAGCTAAAGAATTTAAACAAAACCAAGGAAGAAAGTGTCTGTTTTGTTGTCTTTGGAGTGCTTCATGTTTAAAGATTTGCTGCGTTCCTTGAAAGTGGACCATATAAGAATTTAAATAATAATTATTTTGCAAAAACAGTCTCTCTATTGTCCACATGTATCTGCAGCGGTTCATTCCAACTCACTGATGAAAACTGCAGATAATTCAACACTTAAAGAATATTTTACACTGCAAAAAGAGGAAGCCTAAACAGGAAAAGAACACACAAGTACAGTTATTTTTACTAAACCAGAAGTCATGCTTTAAAATCTAGCACAAAAAGGTGAAAAAATATGATATAAAGCTAACTGTTTGATAGAATAACTTGTAATTGAAAGTTCTACTGCTCAATAATTTTTTCACTTGTTCTAAATAAATGTGTTTTTTTGGGAGTTTTTATGAACTCAATTGTAGTTCATTTTGATTAAAGTGACAAAAATAGTGTAATAAGTGGAAATAAATCATTTTAGTACAAAATGTGAACAAAATGAGAATCAAGTTCGTCCATCTTAATAAATCCGCATAAAATCTCAAACTAGCACATATTCTTAGAACAGAAATCTAAATTTTTGTTCCTAAAATAATAACAGTGATTGACAGATTAACTTTATTGAACTTTAAAGTAAAATCATTCAAATTGAACCAAAAATGAGTGATATTTTAGGTTTTTTTTTGTCTTAAACCAAGTTTTTCTATTGTTAAGAGTATGAAGCATTTTAATAATAATAATTTCCTTATCTGGCCATCCCAGCCCTTAATGAGACAAACATTCTCCACCGTACACATTTTGAGAAAAGCTTTGAAAATTGTAGAGGTAAGAGAAATAAAAACAACTTCTAACCCGCTAAAATATCTTCAATGTCGCACTGCATCTACAGCAGTGTTCTGAAACCCAAACAAATTGAACCAGTTTCCCTTACATCATCAACAGCTGAAAGAGATGACCAGGTTGGGGAGGGTAGCCACTGTCTCCCCAACTCCAGCTGAGAACAAAGGACTCCTTACGAGCCGAAACCAATGTAGTCTACGGAAACAACACTATCCAGTCTCAGGTCTGACTCCTCCCCCATGAGCACATGTAAACCAGGTCTTTCACCAGCTAATTCAGAATTGACAAAGCCTTTTGGGTAAGAGGTGAAACGTCTTCTAACTTTGAAAAACCAAGTCCAGATAACAACCTTTAAACCTACTACTATGTTAAAATAAGCTTTATCGATGTGAGGAAACAATACCAGGGATTCTGTTTTCCATGCTTCCGTGAGTCTTGATCACGTGGTCAGCCTAACAAAATAATAATGCAAAAAAAAAAGGGTCTCCCTCTGGTATCGTTCAGGGAGCCGGGTCAAATGGGTGGGCGGGCCGGGCAGTAGTTTGGGGACCCCTGTTTCAGAGGGACAGTATTAAGCCATTATTAAAATTAAATTTAATTTACTTTTTGGTTGATAATTGATATTTTGTGTTCCACATTTGACCATTTGTCTGCTTTTTGGAATCTGGAGTTGTGTAAGAGAATGTGTGTGTGTGTGTGTGTGTGTGTGTGTGTGTGTGTGTGTGTGTGTGTGTGTGTGTGTGTGTGTGTGTGTGTGTGTGTGTGTGTGTGTGTGTGTGTGTTTGTGTGTGTGTGCGCCGTTTGTGATTAATCAAGCAGAACATGTTTTGCACAGCTGAGACTTTCACTACAGCTGGTTGAGGGTGTGTCTGGTGCCATTGGAGATGAAAAAGCTGCTGACTAAACCCCCCCCCCCCACCCCAGCGGTCTATATGAAAATCTACACGTGTATTTAAGAAAAAACACGACAAAATCTGTCTGGAAGAGGCTTCATTTGTTTTGGTTTTTGCAGTAAGTCACTTAAGATTTTATTTTTTATTTTTGAAATTACCTGTGGCTTCTTTCAGAGATTGAACTCTCAGTTGGAATATTCGTATATATTTTTTTTACTTTGTTTGCGTTTTCTTGCGGTATTACGACTTCCTCCAAAGTATCTGGTTGATTTGTGGTTTTAAATCGCTCCTTTAATAATTGATTGTGTAGTTATTTGTGTGTTTGCCTCTGTGATGAACTGACGACCTTTGAAGGTGTTCCCTGCCTCTCGGCTTCAGCCTGGGAGGGCTCAAGCAGACTCCTGTGACCCTCTTTGGGAGAAAACTGCTGCTCAAAAATGGTAAAACTCTGACCTCTAGTGGTTGTGGCAGGTTTACACCAACTTATCTGATCCACACTTTCAGTTTGCATGTGTTTCCTTGTTTCCTAAAAGTCTGTCTATGGTTAAAGCCCATTTTTGAGAATGTCTTGATTTACTTCATAACATTTCCTAAAGAATAAATATGGGACGTAGTTGTTGTTATTCATGACCTTTCTGTTGTAGTGTTTATAACTGTTGCTTATCGTTTTCTTTAGAGGCGGTGTTCAAAATTTTAGGAAAAACTAAATCTGAATGACGTCATCAATAGATAACATGAAATATCAATAGATGCTGTTATCAAGATACTATTTCATGTCTTTTTTCCTTTTTTAGACATGTGAAAATTTATAATTTGACTTTTTTTTTTTAAATCATCAGCATGGACAGTATTTCGTTTTTAAGGGGATGTTATGCATCAAAAAATCAAAAAAGACCGAGTTAAAAAACCGGATTATTTTTTTGGTCCTAAAGTTGTTTAGTGAACCTGCTGATGAACATTTATCCATCCGTCCATCGTCCGGGACCGGGTGGCGTGAGCAGCAGTCTAAGCAATGATGCTCAGACTTCTCTATCCGGCCCCTTCCTCCAGCTCCTCTGGGGGGATCGCGATACCTTGCCAGACCAGCAGAGAGGCGTAGTCTCTCCAGCGTGTCCTAGGTCTGGCCTCCGCTCAGTGGGACATGCCTTGAAAACCTCCCCAGGGAGGCATCCAGGAGGCGTCTGAGCCAGATGCCCAATAAACATCATCATGACGGAGTGTTTGCCACAATCGGTTCTTTTGAGCCAGCTCTCGTTGGTTTGGTGTCTGGACTTGGATTTCTTTATTTTCGTCAGTGGATTTGTGGCAGATCTGCTGCAGAACTTCATTTTCCTGTCCATGACCCACTTTTGTCTTCACCTTTGCTGCTGCATTTCAGTTTCTCTTCATTAAACTTTGTGACGGTTGCGGGGATGTCAGGGTGTCTATGTCCTGCCGATGAAAAACAAACACAAATAATTGGAGCAACAAATATGGAATCACACAATTTGCTCACATCCATAAATTCTAATAATTAGCTATTATTTTTTACATATTTTTTCCTGCTATTATTCATTATCACAGCAAAATATTCAAATTTAATTCTGTAGAAAATGATATTCTAACATTTCCAGATTAATGAAATAAACAGGAGCATGATTTATTCTGTTTCTGTATTTGCTTGTATTCTTCAACATGGCAGAAAATCTTTTTTTCCCACACTCTCTGATAATCAATTATTCAAGAACATTTGATAAATGGGTCTTACACCCCCCCCCTCCTCCCTGTGGAGAGCTAGCAATAATCAGCCGATGTGCCGGGCATGTATTTTAGCCTTTTGACAGGCTTTCCTCAAAGGGAGAAAATGAAAATCATGTCAGACATTCAAATGAAGAGTATTTCATGGGAGGAAATCGTATAATTGTGAAGCCCACACAGAGTTTTACCCATTTTACATAATAGATGATGCAGATTTAAGAGTGGAGGGTTCATTCAAATAAATCCCTAAAATTGTTGACTATCAAGGTTGCAGTTCTCCCAACAAGCCACTCGAGGGCAGAAAAGTCTAGCTGATGTGACAACATCTGTCTACTTATAACTTTGCTTTAGCAACTAAAACTGATTTTTTAACCTTTTGCCATAGATACTTTTTAAAATATAAATAAAAAGATACTTACTCAATCTAAAATAACTAAATTTATAAAATACATGACTCTTTTTAAGAAAATGTGGTTTATAGTTACAAGTTTACATCTGCCTGTAAAGAGAACCTGAGACCAGTTAAACACATGAATGTATGTAAAACGAAATTCTTGGACCAATACTGCCTGTAGAGATTACAATTGTCGGCCAAACTCGTGTTGATAAAACTATAAGACCAATTTATTTATGTTTTTTTATAGCAGTTGTCATATAGAAGTTCTTGAATCACAGTTTAGGTTTTGGACTGGACTGCAGTGCAAACAGGAGCTTCCGCAGTGAAGCTGGTTGTTGCCTTCAGGCTTTATGCATGACAAATTGTTCATCTGGACAACCTTCCAATACATCCTTGGGGGGTATTTAGACTGGACACATTTGGTTCGCTTAAAGTAAACACATTTTCAGTCTGAATCCACCCAAGTGGACCCTGATCCAGGAACAGGAACCGCTTTAGGACCCGTCTTTTGAGGTGGTTATGGCTCGCTCTGAGTTTCTTGCATTATAAATAGGCTCTGTGCTGTGAGCGTAACAACTGAACCAAACTGGCCACCGTAGCTGGGCATTAAACAGTGTAGGAAGGTAGCAACCACAACGAGGAGAAACAAATGTGGTAGGATGAATGCAGGCCCATTGGAACAACTTTTACCCACAATCTATTTGTCATAAACACTTGTCAGCATTTCTTTTCGGTTGCTGTAGCAACCACCTTGCAGCATGCCTCCGCCGTGCCAAAGTAGTAAGTAAAAGGTGTTGTTGTACCTGACGTCGATTCAGATGTTCTGAATTGGTCGGCAGAATATGAAGTTTGAATAAGTGAACTATTCCGACAATGATAGCAAACATAGGATTTTTCTCGTTGCTTTGCCCCACCCTTGTAATTTCTGGCCAATGACTGAAGAGATCTTCAGTCATGTGGTTTAGTTGGTAACCGAAATGTCCAGTTAAAAGGCAGTGTGAATGCAGACCAAGCGCAAGGTTCAGGACTCGACCCGGACCAAATTAAGTGGACTCGGTCCTTACCAACGGACCTTTCCAGTCTGAATACACCGTTAGATTAGAGGGGAGATCTGTGTTTTACACGGAGTTCTACTAGCTCACATGTGTGTATTTAAATGAGAAACATCATGAAGTCTCATGTTAAACCACTGAGATGAATTGGGGATGTATAAATGCAAACCATTCACCACTTTCCCTCGGCAAAGAGGTCACAAAAGGTAACGGAAATCTGAAGTATGTGAGAGTTGCATCCGTTTTACTGGAAGCGATGCTAAAAGACCCTTTTTCTAGGTCCTGCGACCCAAAAAAGCGACCCATGACCTCCAGTTTGATGTGTATTTCAGGTGCTGAGGAGCAATCTATTCTTTTGTTCCTCACAGAAGAAGTAGATCATATAGAAACACTTTGTAGACAAGGTCACATGAGCGTGTATCTGGGTTTGAAACGGAGGCTGAGAGCATAATGCAGCTGGAGAGAAGAATTAACACTGATAAAACAGTAAGCAAGGCAATTACTCACAAAGAGCCCCATTCAGCCTGTATAATCTGGGAAGGATGTAGTAGTTTTGATACTGCACACAGAACGGAACCCCACAGTGGGAAGGACTGAGCCATATTGTTGCCTTGTGTTAATTCTTGGTTTATGCTCTGAATCTCTGTTTGTAATGCCACGGAGGATTTGGGGTGTTCGGGAGTCGCACAAAGGTTAATTGCCGTGTGTGAACATTTTTGTGGCACATTTTAATTAAAAGTAAACTTCCCTTGATAAAGAGTTTCCAGTGAGAGGTGAGATTCGTGCCTCAGGTCGAACTCTGGTGACTTCCAGAGCCTACAGTAGAGGCAGGCGTCTGTGCAGGACAGGTACGCAGTCATTCGATGCTCGACCTTTTCCTTGGTGTTGTTTACACCTATAGCGACATTTTGTCTTAAACATAACTCATCTCAGTGCAGAGATTCCAGCGTGATGCATTCTGGGTGAGAAAGAGATCAAGAGTTTTCCAGCTAAGTGTTTATGCAGCCCTCTCAATTGCCACCACAGTTCACTTCGGTTGGCCCCAGCCTCTGTTGATGGAGACACTGTGGATTATTCGGAATCCCACATGTCAAAGTTTTGGCCACATCTTTGAGCTGTCTTTGTTTCATCAGCATTTATTCATAGCCTCAGTCTTTAAGACCCACTCTGAAGAAAATCATCTTTTTAACATCTCCTTGTTTTCTCATGATGGAGAACATATATTCAAAAATTCAGCTTAAAATTGCAATTCTGAATAAAAAGGCAGTTGAATGAAGCTTGTAGGTGTTACATATGACCCACAACAGCTACAAGCTCCCTGCTACGCTTTATTCTAATGCATCCACTTGCTGACAACTAGATCCATGGACGTCTTAGTTTTCCTCGTCTGAGTTTTTATCTGGAAATCTCCAACTGTACAGCTGGATTAGCTTGCTAATATTGGGTTGGGGTTGTGAGGAGCTATATGCTAGGAGTAGAGAGTGTAAACAAAGTAACGATGGGAAATGGAGACAGGCTTACTCTGCCCCAATTGTCCCGCACACAAATCATAGGCAGATTTCAAGAGTACTCTTGTCGCCCTGCAGAAACTTTGTCCTTGAAAGTGACAAAGGTTTTTTCGATTTTGGCTAAAATGTCATAATCATAATTAAAAGACCATTGGGAACGCTTTGACAATAGATCAGTAGATAATTGTAGTGGGACTTTCGACTTTATAATCACAGTTTGCAATAGTAATAATCCAGCCATAATCCAAAGAAAATCTAAGTGATTTTCAAAATAAACTCTTTCAGATGAACTCGTAATCTCACAAGTTTTTTTCTTATCTAACGTGCCCACTGTGACTCGTTAAAGGAACAGAGTGCTACTTAAAGCCTTAGCCACATGCACCCGTGGGGTGGAGGGTGGGTGCTGCAGGTTTTTGGATCGCCCGAGTTGGTGGAGGGCCATAGAGCGGAGTGGCTGCATTTTAAGGGGAAAGCAGGTGTGTTTTGCAGACTCTCACGCCACCTCAAGGGACGTTATGAAAATGGAACATACTGTTGTCGTGCGTGGGGGAATAGTATTCTGAACTATTCGTAAAGCTAAGTTGCACGGGTTGGTGATGTACGGGTGACGTTGCTGCATGGTGCCCTTACAACACAGTCTAGTAAGGTGCGGGTCCTGCCTCCTTACTGATCGCTCACAAATGCTGCATGGACAGGTGGCTAAATGCCTGTAGGATGCCCACGCAAACTACACTCTGATCGTCCTCTTTTCCAACAGTCAGGCTTCACCCAATCAGCACACACTTATCACGTGAACCGCACTGACAGGCTCCTTGTGCAGTCTGCATGATTTGGAAGGGTTGAAAAAATGAAAAATCCACCCTTACTTCCCCTGATGTGTTGTATGAGTGTTCGCTATGACCTGTCAGCTGTCGTATGCCTGTAGAACATTTTCACTCAACTGGTTCACAGAGCGGTGTACCACGCTTGTATAGGTTTGATCCTTTCTCACCCATAGGCTGCCCATAAACACCCACAGGGGCAGTTGTAGCACAACAGCAAAAATGCCAGTACTGTTAGAAACTAGTAGACCTTCTGTGTCAAAACTGTTTCACTTTTCACTGGTTTCTTGTGGAGCAGAGTTAATGTAAACCAGTATTTACATCCTCCTCCTCCTCCTCCTCACATGAGTTTAAATGTTTCTTCTTTCCCTCGGGGTGATTGCCATTTGCTCTTCTGACGTGTCATCTCACGACGAATGACTTCATCTGTGAAGGCATGTGGGGCTAATCTGCTTAATTAGAATAAATAAATCCGGCTAATTGCATTAAGGTCACCACAAAGTCAGCTAACGCACAAAACTGGCACATACGGTCAAACCAACTGATCAACTGAGCTTTTTGTTTGCTCCGTCTTTCAACCAGCTGGTGAAGAATGACCAACCTGAGGTGCTGCTATGAGAATGTGTACCATTCAAGTCAGAGTGTTTAAGAAAAAGTCAGGTGGACGGGCCTGACTCCATAAATGCATATGTCTAGTTGTTTGTAAGTGTGAAACCCATGATGAGGGAGTAATGATGCTGTGTGAATAGACCATAGCTGTTCACGTGGGATCTGCTGCACTCCACAAAGGCTTTTTCTTATCTAGACAGCTGTGAATTCTGTTGATTTTCCTTGGTGACTCTGCTAAACCCTTTTGATTAGCAGAATAAAACAAACTATAACAGTTTAAGAAACAGGAACTTCATTTGGATTAATAGGCAACATCTTGAAGCATTTATTAAAAGATAATAAATGTGGTTCTTGAGTTTGGAAGCAGAAGTTCTCAGTTACATCAGGAAGGTTATCCATTCGCTGTAAAAATTCTCTAGAACATCTTGGATTGCTTCAGAATAAAACTGTCTGTTTTTTATTTTTTTGCTGCAGTATTTATGTCTTTCCATAATGTATGTGTGGTTTCCATTTGCTGCAGAAAACTGGTTTCCATGACACTGGCAAAACAAACTTTGGAGACTTTTTATTGACTTCTGTCACTAGAGACTACATTTTCACCTGTTTTTTTATTATTATGTTTTATTGCCATGTCCTGGTTTTACACAGTCAGTATGGCCTGTAGCTGCTGAAGCTGTCTGCTGCGTGTGCGCATCAAGACAGCTCATATGTTGCAGCTACTTCCTGCATCATTTTGCTTTTATCTATCTCATACCTTCAAATATGAAAGTGTTTTTTGTTAGATGTTTTGTTGATTATTGCGAAACTAACAACAAATAAAGGCTGTAGTGGTGGATTATTCATACGCAGTATATTAATATCTAGTAGTACTTACCATTTATGATTGCTAAAAGAATAAGTTTGAGTTTTGGTTATTTAACACACCATTTTCTATTTTAATCTTTGCTGAATGAGATGCATTTATTAGTGCTGCCACATGAATTTCCTTTGAGCAATTAATTCTACAGGACCTGTAATTAATTTACCTAAATAATCTATTTCTAATCCAGCCTAATACTTGCTGTAAAAAGCCTCATTTTGAGGTATTTTCATTTAAATGTGGGACATTGTGTCACTGTAAGAGATCAAAATACAACAGAAAACACAAAATACAACCTTTACTTTTACCTCACCAAGAGTTTTTTTTTTCCAATTAAAAAAATAAATTATGATAAAGCTTATGTTTATCATTGCAGCGAGACAGTTTCCTTCAACCTGTTTAGTGAATTTGATCATTTTGAAGACTGCGATGGAGCAGAAGAAAAAGAGAAATAAGAAGATAAGAAAGAGGTGATGAGACACTAGAAAGAATTGAACAATATAGACTTCAGAAATATACTTTCTAAGAGTGATGCTGAAAAACTCATTCATGCATTTGTTACGTCGAGGCTGGATTACTGTAACTCCTTGTTAGCAGCGTGTCCTAAGAGTTCCTTAAGAAGTCTCCAGCTTGTTCAGAACGCAGCAGCTAGATTGTTAGCAGGAACTAGCAGAAGAGATCACATCACTCCTGTGTTAGTTTCACTCCATTGGCTCCCAGTTGATTCCAGAATCAAGTTCAAGATCCTCCTGTTAACCTATAAGGCCTTACATGGAATGGCCCCGTCCTATATTAAGGACCTCATAGTCCCTTACCATCCAATGAGAACACTTCGCTCGCAAAATGCAGGACTGCTTGTGGTTCCTAGAATTAGTAAAAGTACGGTTGGAGGTAGAGCGTTTAGCCACCAAGCCCCTGTCTTATGGAATAACCTCCCAGCTCATGTAAGAGAGGCCGACTCAGTTTCTACATTTAAAGTTAGACTGAAAACATTCCTCTTTGGACAGGCTTATTGTCAGACTAGTTAGTATTCAGAGATTATTTAACTTAATGTTAAGTTGTTTAAATTAAACTTAACTATTTCTTTTAAAAGGCTGCTAGAAGTTGAAGCTGGGGTAACTATGGTGCACTGGGGTTCTGTCTTCTTTTCTTTTCTACTTCTACCCTTCCTCTCCTCCATTCCTGATCATAATTTATCATTTAGTTCTCCATGCCTCTGTTTGGTGCAGTGCGATTCATGTATTGTCCCTCTTTTCCTCTCCCCTCCTGGGGAGTGGGAGTGCTTCCAGACTCCAATTGGCTCATCCGTGCTCAAGTTCCTGACCGTCTACCTCGCCTTTGCTCCCGCTCCTACACCTGGCTGTGAATCCTGTCTCCGGCTCATCTCTCGCTCGTCTCTGCTCTGTACCTGACCGAGTACCTCGTCTTTGCTCCTGCTCCTGGCTGTGGTTCCTGTCTCCAGCTCGACTCGCGCCTTTGACTGTCCCCACAACCACGACTGGATGAAGTTCGTCTGCTGGACTTTATATATGTAGTTATAGATTTAGATAAGTTAATTATTCTCTAAGAGTTCTGGTACATCGCCTGTCCGTCCTGGGGGAGGATCCCTCCTTCATGTGGGCACCCCTGAGGTTTCTTCGTTTTTTCCGGAATCCGGTTTTTTTGGGAGTTTTTCCTTACCGCGAAGGGGGGTCTAAGGGCAGGGATGCCAGTATAGCTTAGTCAGTTTGTTAGTTCATTTTTGTATTTTCCTATTGAACTCTTTGTATTCATGATCCTTTTGAGTTCATGTTTTACTTCGAAGCCCATCGAGACGACTGTTGTTGTGATTTTGGGCTATACAAATAAAATTGAATTGAAATTGAATTGAATTTGGATTTCTGTTCTTTGTAACAAACTTCTCTTTCATCATCTGCACAAAAGCAGGCGGTAAGAGGTGAACGTTCCCTCTGAAACGATGCTTTGTTTAACTTCTCACGACAACCAGCGTCTGTAGCATTTTTCTCTGCTCCTCCAGAGCGAGGTCGGTGCAGCCTCTGCAGCTGTTACCATGACAACACGTAACACTGCATATCGAATAGTCATCTTATTGTAAAACATTTGAACGTTAAAATATACCAAGATTAAAGTACTAATAATTGCTTAAATATTTACCTCTTTCGTAAGTGACCAAGGTATAAGTGGGATGACGCCCTTCAAGGTGTCCATTATGTAAGGGATAATGGCCGACGAGGTGTCCATTATCATCAATGAACGGAAAACGCAGAAGCCTAAACGTTACTTTCACAGAATCTGTTAATCTGTGATTAGCCAGTATCTCATTTTGGGTTGAAATTGCTTTTTTGCAAAAAGCAGACTATTTGATACTGGGTGCGGCAGATTGTCATGGTAACGATTGAGCCGGCACTGACCTCGACTGCAGCGGCAAAGGAAAACGATATGTATGCTGATCGTCACACTAAATAAAGCATCAGTTCAGAGAGAAAGTTCACCTCTTACCGGTTGTTTTTGTCCAGATGACGAAGCAAAAGGTTGTTTTAAAGAAGCCGGCGCAGTGATACAAAACATTTAATTTATGTGACCGGGACTTCTTTTTTAGGCATGTGGTTATCACTGTGGGTTATCACTTTTTAATGCACCCCCAGCAGCCAATCAGAATCATAACAGAAATAAATGAACTTTGCGGAAGTAACATTCTGACATGATCAGGCCTCTGCATCCTCATTTCATTTTTGATGACAGACACCTCATCAGGCTTCATCACTCACATAATAGATAATAGTTATAGATTAAAAATGACATTCGTGCGATTAAAAATAATTAATGCTCTTGTTTGTCTGTAACTAATTAATACAAAAACTTGACATCCCTGGTATTTACTAAATATAGGCTGATATATTGAACATAAATAGTCTTAGCCATGCTCACCTCATTGGGATATGGCATCCGATATGCAGACAGACACCAACACTACTTATACAAGAATATGCGTGCTGACTTTTATATATGTGAACTGTTAACAGAGTTGTAAACAAGAGCTCAAATAGCATCAGGACACAAATTAAAATCAGGTGAATGCAAGTAGACTCCAAAAATGAAAACAGGCCACTGATTTTGTTTGGTGGTAATTTTAGCTTTACAGTAGAAGTAGTTTTTGGCCTGTGGACATGTTTATATATCGTAAAGAAAACATCGAACCCGAGAGGAAATATATTTTACTCATCTGGCATCTCAATTATCAAATAAATGTTTGACATTTTAGTCACTTACCAAAAATCATATATATATGTAAAAAAAAAAAAAAACTAATAATTCTGGTCCATTGGCTGTTCTGCCTGTCTGTCAACAAATCGGCCGGCTCTTCAACCTGGCTGGACAACACTGAATGGTGCTATTAAACCACCAGCTGCCCCCGCTCATTAGCTGCCATTAAGCTGCCTTACTTCATCTGAAACTCCTATAAACAAATTAGCCAGCCGTCATTTTGGACAGACATCAAATGCAGTCCTTTGCGCTGTCCTCCAGTCTAAACACACACAGTCTCTTCATCTCTTTCCCCGCCCCCTCGCGGAACTCCCAGCCTGGCTGCATTCTGCAGAATGCACCAAGCCGAACAGACAAGTACACTTTATTCTGCAGGATGTCTAATTTTGGCCCCATAAGTCCTCGAGGATACATTTGTTTTTAAGACCATTTCTTGGAAAGTAGGGCAAAGGTCATTGAGGCTTTATTTTACCCTGGTGTACGTCTTTGTGTGGTTATTTTCACATTATATGAACATATGTGAGGTCTGAGAGGAATCACAACCATCTGTGAGGCAAATGAAGCGGACGGCGAGTGGAGGGGTACTGAGATGGCCCCCAGAATTTCCCCCAAGCAGCACCCAACACGGAGGAACAACTATGGCCTTTGTTGGTCACACCGTGGATCGCACACACAGTTAATATAGACTTTTCCCACTGACTCTGCCAAGAGTCTGAAGTCATTTAATGAGGTGGCGGCTGAGTTTAGAAGGAGCCTGTGTGCTTGCTGCTTACACTGACAGAATGGAAAATGTCTGTGTTATGCAGAGAACAGCCAGTGACAAGAGGAGTGTGTTCTTATACTCTGCACTCCAACACACACAAAAACATGCACACGTATGTTTATATTTGCGTGAACATTTCACAAAACACCACAGAAGGTGGCAGAGATTACACAAATTTACACGTTGTTAGTTATGGCTCATTTC
Organism: Oryzias sinensis; assembly: GCA_037389245.1. Lineage (NCBI taxonomy): Eukaryota > Metazoa > Chordata > Actinopteri > Beloniformes > Adrianichthyidae > Oryzias > Oryzias sinensis. Next base: position 2,795,567 of record CM074499.1, read on the forward strand.
TTCAGGTCCCTTCATGACATCCCAAAATTCTGTAATCGCCTACAGATTTCGTTAGCAGCATAAAAGTGTGTAATAAGAGTAACATTTCTCTGGGAATCCATGATGAGTGAGTAAAGTGAATCAGTATTTAGCATTTCAAACATTTTTTGCAGTTTTTTAAGTATCCAAGTGTCGCCTCTGATCTCTTTCATGGCTGTCAGGTTCTCCACTTGTGTTGTGAGCATTATTTGTGTATACATTTGGCCCCACCCCTTTCTGAGTCTGTGCATCAGAGCAGATTTCAGCCTGTGTTTGTGCCCCATTGTGCCGCTGTCACTTGTTTTCCCAAAACCTGAGTATCGTTTGCTTCAGATACCTTTCAGTACATCTCATTGAGCGTGCATCAGCGGGCATGTTCATTCTTCTCCTTTTCTTAAAGAACATTTCTTCTTTCACTGCAGCCATAAGCCTCCTTTTTAAATCCACAGACAATGTGGTTTTGTCCATCCTCTTCTATCCTTTTCAGTGGGGAGTGCAGGGATTCTCCCTCTCTCTGTCTGTCTGAGGGCATTCGGGGGACCACTGAGCATGGTGCTTCTCTTGAAGCTCCATTGTTGGCCTCTAATGAACCATGATGAAAGACAACAGAATGAAAGGTAATAATTCATGCAGGCCTCAGTGTAGAGCACGTGGCTGCTGGTTGGCCTGGGCCGCGATAGCCTATTGCTCAGCCAACAGAACAATACTCCAGCCGTGCCAGGACCACTCGCCCGGCCCCGGTCCACTGGTTTCGCTGTGCCGTCCCCTCACCACCATTCAGCCACTTCACGTTTGAAGGCTGTATGCGATCAGAGGCATGCCAGAACATCTCTTTGGGAAAGAAGTCCAACTGTCTCCTCGCTGTCTTCCCTGAATTTCCATCTTTTCTACGTCGCCTTCTCTGCCGTCATACGTCTTCTCTTCATCGGCTTTATCAGATTCTAATTTCTGAATGAGTCCAGACATTTTCAAAACTAGTTCAGTCAGAGTCACCGCATCGGTTTAGTTGTCGCTATTTGATAGAAACATCGTAAGGTCATGCAGTGTTTCTTAAGTTTTTTGTTTGTTTGTTTTATTCATGAAGAACTGCACATAACATTAAAAATTCCTGTGAAATTAGGCACATTTTGCCAGTTTAAATTTAATAATTTTACTATTGTAAAAGTAGTTTTTAGAACTTTCAAAAGATAATCCATTTGGAGGCTCCAACCTTAATTAAGCGGCACCATAGTTATATACTGACTTTCAGACTCAGTATCATGTCTGGTTTGCAAATCAGATTAAGAGGGTAAAAATATATTTACATCAGAGAGGCGAATATTTCAATACAACAGAGCTCACAGCCCATGTACTTCCACTTTTGTCAGCTTTAGCTACCAAACATTTTTTTGCAGTCATGAACCACAAGGTTTAATATTCTGCACTGCAAAAACTGAATTTTAAAAGGAAAAAGGAAATGGTCATAATTTCTGTTTTGCATGTCAAAGATTTTTTTAAGAATGTTTTTTAATTGCAAATAATATCTTAGTTTACGAAAAGGTGTCTCAATGACAAGAATGTCTGTCTTAAAATAATAATTCTTGGTAAGACCTTTTTTATCACCCATTGGCAGATTAATGTTGCTTATTTAAAGGACATTTGTCACATTTTAATAACTTTTGCCTTATTTCTAGTGGGGACTGCTTTTGCATTTTTTTACCTTTAGCACACTTCATACCTGATCCAGGTATGAAGTGTGCTAAAGAAAAGGCATTTGCCATGAGGCCAGGATACTCACCCTTGGTTTGGATCAATTCGTCAATAAATTCCAGCCATTGTTTAATTTTCCACTCCGATCATCCTTAGATCTTTTTTTTGTCTTCCCAGTTTAATAATGATTATACTGTTTTTATAAAAATCTAAAAACCTTGTTGTTTTCTTGAACATAGTTTCTGCAGAGTGGCAAGAGTTAGTTAGAAATCCACCTGTGAGTTGTGGGCGGGGCTGTTATTGGTGTGGAGCAACCTGCCCCCCCTTCCCCTCCCTGTCACTTCTTCTTCTTTTTTTCTTCTTCTTTTTTTTAACAGAATTTTTTCATCTATTTCTGATTCACAACTAATAATTAAGAATAAAAAAATACTCAGAAATGCAATTTTTGAGCCTAATTTTCTTAACACATGGCCTCCATCAAGAGAAAAACATTTTAAATACACAATTTTCCTTTAAATGGTGAGATGTCAAAATGAATGGATGTTGTATTATTTAAGTCAGCCTAAAGCATTTATTTAAATACTTCATAAAGTTAGAATTGTGCCAAAATATGTTAATGTGAAAAGTTCCCAGCAGCTGAGGGGACTGGCTTAAAGTTCCCTGTAGACTTGATCATTTCTTTGGCATGTTTTTCTCTGAGCTTTTCCAGCGATTTAACTGAAAAAGCTCAGTTAACCACATTACAGAAGCCGTCACAAGACTGTTCCTTCACTCCTGTCCTACTTTGATTGCACAGTGACTCTCGACTGCTTGCTTCATTGAAAATCAAATATTTAAAAACCTTAGACATCCTAAGAATGTACTCCATGTCAAATATTTGAAGTGCTCACTGACCTTCCCACTTTGACCAGCATTGAGAATATTTCACATTGGAAAACTTAAGAATGAAACTATTTCAGTTTCAGAAATTTTTGGTATGTTGGAATACAGTAGAAGAGCATTTCTGGGTGTATTCAGACAGGAAAAATCCATTGTGTCCGGATGGAGTCCTGAACCCTGCGTTTGGTCTGCATTCAGACTGCCATCAAGCGGCCCATCCTGTTCCCGACTAAAGCTTAAAAAAAAGCCACGATTTCTTCACTCATTGGTCAGGAATTATTGGGGAGAGGCAAAGCAACTACAGGCAGAAATGATGGAAATCCTGCTCTTTAAGTTCATTCAAACTATATTTCGCTCAAAAACTTTAAACGTCTTTATCAACATCGTTGTTTTGGTCTGGTAGAGGCATGCTGCAGGGTGATTACTGGCAAGAAGACGGCTAGGAAGGTACGCTAATAGGTTTTTATGTTGGGAACATTGTCGGGAAACCTCTAAAAATATTGTGTGTCACGTTAAAAGTTGTTTTATAAGCCTTCATTCATCCAACCACATTTCAATGTTGTGGTGTTGTGGCATTGTTTTAAGAAAATTCGTAAGGAACTACAAGGTAGCTTTTAAGATGACATCACAGCGGCGCTGGGCGTGTGCCGTGTAAGGAGACACAGGAAAGCATGGGAGAAGCGTTTTCAGCTGGGTTAAGTAAGGAATTGGAGCCTTCTTTCTTCTTTGATAACACGACAATCGTTTCTTTAGATTTTTCCGCGGCTCATCAGTTGCTACATTTCAACTTTTTTTTACATCACGTGACCACTGGCTACGGTGGCCATTTTGGCTCAGTGGTTTCGCTCCAAGGATGGGTTGTATTCAGACTAAAGATTTTCAGAGCGAACCGAAGCTCTGTCCGATTGGAAAGGAATCAAAACGTCCTCGAAAGATTTGGTCTGCTTGGGTGTATTCAGGCTGGAAATTTGTTCAGGATTATTGGGTGGTTATATATCCATATACTAAGAAAGCCACACTGAAGTGGTGACTACAAACTATGGGTTAAATGAAACTCTTTAGAACCTCCCCCACTGTTTTCATCAGTTTGATCTGCGGGAAGAAATGGGTTTTAAAGCAGAGGTGGATAGTTGAGGCCCTGTCAAGCTGACGTCAGGTGATGTTGCTGACCATCTTGTTGGTGTGCTCGTGGCACAGGGTTGCACAGTTGGTTAAAAAAACAAACTGTTTGACCTTATATCCTGTAGTCTGGATCCAGTTTTTGTCTTGTGAGTTCTCCAAAAATGATGAAGAAATGATTCTCTTCTGGGTCACATTGAAAGAATCTCAGATTTTCTTTTTCTTCTGTGAGGAAAGGATAGTTTTTCTTCTAGTGAAAAACACAAGAACCCACGAAAAACGTACATGTCTGCCATTTTACTATATAATTATGTATATGTTGTTTCTTTCGGCTTTTCCCATCAGGGGTTGCCACAGCGAACGAGTCGCATGGTAAACTTGGCAATGTTTTACGCCGGATGCCCTTCCTGACGCAACCCTCATAAGGCAACCGGGCTTGGGACCGGCACAGAGGTAGAGAGGGGAACAGGGAGCAGCCCGGAGTCGAACCCTGGTTTCACGGACGGAAGGCGCCGCAAACCAGCATGAGCTAAACCGGCTCCCCTATATAATTATGTATATAATATCACAAAATAAGATTTTTTTTTCCTCTGAAAATAAACGATACTAGTTTTATTGCAGATTGATGTGGTGGCACACCCCTGAATTCTAGATTGCAAACTCTATATCTTTTTATGGAAAAGTTAATTGAGATCAAAGGAGATTTGGATATGCAGACAGCTAAATCTTCCTATCAAAGTTGTACTATTTAAACATACCCCATACAGAAACCTTCACAGGGATGGGCAGGTGACAAACAAAGAGAGTGAGAGTCTAACTATAAGCGTGCTTTAAGTGTGGCAGTTCACCAGTTTGGTGGTCTTCCTGTGAAGGTTGTTAATTAGTGCAGAATGTAGACTCCAGTTCCGCTGCCAACACTAATGAAAAGAGGAAAAGGAAAGAGAGGGGCCAAACTGTAAGGCTGCCAAGACAGAGTGATTTCTGATAGGTTGAGAGTGCTTCCAAATGGTGGCGCAAAGCATGGAGACTCCCAGATTTTCTGCCTCTTGACCCCTGTGTTCACTGTCGGCCTTTTAGGTACAGTGAACAGCTGTTGACGAGAGCCGTAACAGAGAAGCCCCGTCACCACTTCAGTGTGGCTTTCTTAACCCTTGTGCTATCCTATGACCCCCCCTTCCATTGAGGTGTTCTCCCTACCATGACAAAGGTGGAAAAAGGTGGAAAGATTTCATGTAATCCATGGACACCAGTGAAGATCACAAATCATTGAAGAAAAAAGGCTCAGCGCACTGTCTTGTGGGGTCTAAATGACCCAACTCCCAATGTTAAAGTGCCTAGGATAGCACAAGGGTTAATAGTGCTGAATTTGAATACAACTCCAAATTTATCCGGCTCAAATGTGTGGAAGTGTCGGTTAGACCTGACAAAGGCGAGCAGAGTCCAGTCATAGTAAAACTAGTTTTTGTAATTTCCCCAACTAATAAAGTTTTCATGTTTAAAATGGAAGTGAACACTAGAAGATGTAGAAATTAACAACATCATGATTAAAAACCACTTTGGCAACAAGGAAAAACAAAACGTGGCTGCTGTTAACTGTATTCTGTCAGTGGAGTATTGTGGGAGCCGACGTTAGGAATTCATTTTCTGTACTCAAATCCTATAGAGTATATATATATATATATATATATATATTATATATATATATATAGCACTTTCATAGGAAATTTCTGTATAAATAAAGTTTGATTTGATTAGAGTATGCAAATGTATAAAAAATGTTTTTGCAAAGTCACCCAACTGTTTTAAAAGTCCAGTGGTCTTTTATTTGTGATTATGCTGTTTTTAGCCAAAATTCTAAAAAATCTGTTTCGTCTTCTAGAACATAGTTTCTGTAGAGCGGCAGGAGTTTGTTAGAAATTCATCTCCGGTTTGTGGGCTAGCAACCCCGCCCCTCTTCCCATTGCTGAGAGCACTTTGTTTACATGCTCTCAGGCTAGCTTACAGCCCCTCACACCACCAACCTATGACAGAAACCGTATTCTTCTCCTTCCTATATTTGTCCCTCGATGCAGTCATGAATAGTCGCCAGGGAGCTACGTTAGCATGTAGCTGCCAGTGCCCGGAAAGTGCAAAACAACATCAGTTTTATATCAAAGAAATCATGAAAAAACAAAAAGTCCTTACTTACATTTAAATGTATACTTCTGTGCTTCAGAGCACACCTACAGAAAGAAATGTGTTTCTCTTCCACCGTACAGAGAGATTCGGATTACTCCCCCGCTGGAAGGATACTCAGCCCTAAGTCACAACAGTTCCTCCTTAAAAGAAGAAGTTCAGAAACCACTACAGCTTCAAATGTCCCTTAAATTGAATGGGTAGGGAAAGAATTAGCGTATTTTCTACGTCACAAATACGATCTTTTTCAAAATGCCTTTTTTCATCTGCTTCTGTTTCACAATGATTTAAATAAAGAAAAACTCAGAAATGCCATTTTAATAATTTTCTTTGTAAAATATGTTCTCCATCATCCGAAAAATGCCACGAGAAAATCTTAAAAACACCAAAAATACAAATTTTATTGGGGTGGGTCTTTAAACGTCTTTGTTGTACAGAATTTGTGGTTTAAACGGATTTTTTATTTAAAGCAAAATCATGACTTAGAGTGTCAGTTTTATGAAAATCATTTTTGTATTACAAATCTGGAAATAAATCTCCAAAACCTTTTCACCATCAGCTGTTCTACACATAGACACAGTCCACACCAGCACATCTTTTCAGTGCAGATCCTCAGATGGAAAACACCAGCATGTCATCTCAGTTGCACCCTCTCAGTCTGGCCACACTGTGGTGCTTTATGTTCTGTGCAGACAGAGGAAGTAGAGTGGCCAAAGGATTAATACGTCTTTTATTTAAAGTAAGAAATAGTACAGAAGTATACTCACTTTTTTCCCTATAAAATTTTTGGTCAAAAGGTTTATTTATGCCCAAGTAACTTCTACTCATCAAACTAGGAAAAAATATAGAGAAACCATATTTAAAATACTTATATTTATGGTGCTAAATTAGAGTTTTTCTTTGTTTCTGTAGTTTTTTATCATCATCTGGTGATAAATTTGAATCAAAACATTTAAGTCTGAAGTATTTTTAGTAGAAAACATCAAAAATGTTTCAGCTTCTTTAAGTTCATGCGGATCCTTGTCTGTTTTTCCTGCTGACACCTGCTCCCAGCCAGCCACCTGTCTGCTGTCTACTGCAATATTAATGCACACCATGCACTTGTTAATTATTTTCCGTGAATGTAGTCATGTCAAGCCAAATATACAGAACAGAATTGTGAAGAAGCATTTTATTAGAGGTGATCACTCTCTTTTTCCCTCGTCTCGCCTTTCTCTCTGCTCTTTCTATCAGTTTAAGTGCTGTGGTGAATGTATTTATGCATGTGTGTCGGCGTCCATACACCAAGCAGAGCCTGTTTCCCAGGAGATGCACAACTGCGTGTGCTCAGAGGGTGGCAGAGGGACACTCGGAGGGGGTGAATGAAGGGTGGCATGTCGAACTGGGGATGGAGTTGGGAGGGAGCGCGGTAATGAGAGATGTCGTGGGAGGAGAGCCGCGGAGGGGGCGGCAGCAAAGCGAGGCGAAGCGAGGCTAGGCGGGTGGCATGGCAGTGGGGCCTCCTTGTGTCCCGGTCCCTCTTGTCCCTCCTGGTCCTTTTTTGCGGACAGCATCTGCAGCCTGCTTTACATGCAAAACACACCCTGCAGAGAGGGCTTCTACACATGGGGCTAAGGGGAGCAGAAGAAAAGCATTCCTGAGGCAGTGCAGGGAGAAGAGGGAGGTGGGTATCCTCAACAGCCTCACTCTTCCAGTGTCTCCTCCAGATGAATCCACGGGGGGATGCGGTAATGAGGGATGAGAGGATAAATTCACTGCAGATTATTTTTGCTTTGAATCAAACTGAAGCCCATTTTCAAACACAACCAAAGCTTTTGTTTTCTTACTTTGCATCTTATTTCCATTGGCAATTTATCTCAAGTAGACGTCCTTGAACCAGTCAACTTGATAAACCAAGGTCCCCTTGTTCACTATGTAAAAATAAAACAGTTGAAATTCTAATATTATTTTTTAATTTTTAGATTGTAGATGATGTGAGGTCATCTACAACGCCGATTAAAGTTTACAAGACCTGATGTTGCGTCACGAGTCATCTCATGTGCAACAAAATGCAACCTGCATACGTATGAATACCACATCCTGACTTCTTCTGAATATACGCCACCACATTAGTCCAATTCGTCTTTTTCTGGTCACATGACATTTGCTTTAAATCAGGCCACCCTCTGGCAGACTCAGAAAGTACCACAAAGACAGTCATAGACTGATGTGTCACTACCATTGTAGACAGAGATGGACTGTCATTTTGTACCCGCGTTCTCCAGAGTCAGAGCGAGGTCAGCAAATGCCTCGGCTTCATGTACTCCGACAAGAGGCACAATTGACTCATTGTGGAGATTTGGGATCCTGAAGTGGCATTTTGGTTGGGTTTCCTTGGATGGACGATTGACTGCCCTTATTTCAGTCCTAGAGAGGAAAAAAGGATCCCCTTTATGTGGTCTTGGTGCCATTTGCTTTTGCCAGGGCATTTGTTTAAGAAAGATGCCTCTGTGATCCTACATTTTCAAAAAGAGTCACTGCAGACGCCTCCAACATTCCCACAAATTTGAAAAGATGCTTATTGTGCAAACCGTTTTGTTTTTCACATTCAACAGCCTCTCCTTGTCTGGTCTGTATAAAAATAAAAAAAGGTGAGGTCACATGGTCTCAATAGTATTCATTTTCCTTTATGTTCTGTCCCCCAGCCGTCCTGGACAGAGGGACCGGTCTGTTTTCCAAAGGTCTTCCTTCTTGCTGCACCTTTGAGTAAAAATCTCACCCCTGGCACACCAAAAAAAAGATTTGGTATAATAAACGACCCCCCCCCCCCCCCCCCCAAAAAAAAAATGATGACATCACAGCGGGAGACACCATCAAAAAAGAATGGGGCCAAAATCTCTAAAGGGGTTCAAAAAAAGTTACCAACGAAACCAAAACACACGTGTCTGGGATATCCAAAGAAAGTTCTAATATCATTATGGGATGGCCACAGGAACAACAGCTTGGCAACCATTTTGTGGCACAGTGGCAATTTACACTTTTTGGGCCAATATGGAAAAAGACAACCCAGTTGAGTCTACAACCACAATCAAAGTTTCATTGACCTTTAACCCTAGAGCACTATCGCAGGGTGATATTCACCCAAGCAAAACTATTTACATGAATTTCAATATGTCGTGTGTCAAGGAGTCTGTGCCTTCACCAGGGAAGTCTCACATGTCCCAGGAATGGATGGACCAAAGACCAAGTTTTCAGTATCATTTTATGATTTGTAAAAAAATTTGTTCTTAAATTTCAAATTTATTTATTTATTTTTTGAGCATGTTTTTCATGGACTTCCTATGTTTTTCTTTTTCATTTTGTTACAGATACCACGGTTGAAAATAAAATACTTTAATTTATCAGGTGTTGACATATTTTGATCTATTTTTATGACAAGTTCTTTCTGTTGGCTATACTATATTTGGTAGAAATTACCCGGCAAAAGTGATGATGTAACTTTTTAAAGCGAAAGTGTTTTAGGGTTAACCTCGGGAAGAGGCCGCCATGTTGAATAAAATGATGCACCTTCTAGAAATTTTAACTCCTTTTTAGGAATTTTGGTCAATCACCTCCTAACTCCTTGAGCATCTGTGGGAAGCTACTTGGAAAAAATGTTGGTGCTAGAAGTCATAGATTTTGCACGGCGTTTGTGTGGCGAGTTCACAAAAGTGGTGTTTCCCTGTTGCATGAATACATGAATTGTTGGCTCAAGCTGAACAAAACAATAAGACATATGATATGGACATATTAGGAATGTCTGCGTGGTTAATAAGAATCCTCTGTTGCCAAGGAACCCAAAAATCTACCTTTGCCGATTCTTCTAGAAATTACATTGACCTGTTCGTCAACCCGAGACAACCAAAAACTGAAATAGTTGCTATGGAGATGAAACCAACAGAAAGGCTGCCATTTTGGGAGAAGTGTCTTTTTTTTTTTAATTGGTAAGCAGCCGCTCAGCCAGTGAGGGTGGGTCAAAGGAGGCGGCGACGGCCAGTCGTGCCTCTGGGTCATACGAGGCTTTAATTTTTACATTGCTTTCTCCCAAGACTTGACCTTGAAGTATATTTTCACAAAGCTCATCTGATTGATGAGTGGGTTTTCCAGATTTGTTCCTGTTACTCTTGGTGTTTCTCATTCTCTTCCCCACAGAGGAACGCTCCCTCTTTTGTTTGCTCTCGTCCTGCGGGTATTAATTGTATAAGATTGCTGTCTTTATGAAAGTTCAGTGCGCAATAATAAAGTGAGGAAATGAGTCCTATTGCTTCACTCAGTGTTACCATTATATATTTATATATGTCTAATATGTATAGGGTGGCTCCAGGGTTTTAGGTTTCAAAGTGCTAGACATCCCTAACGGATGTTTTCAGATCATCACATCAGTCGGGCCATGCAGAGCTAAACCAGACCCCCTTTCTAAATAAATCCTCTCGTCCCTTTTCTACATGAGTGGAAATTGTTTAATTTTTTTTTAAATCTATATTGGATGAAAGATTTTGCATTTTGAGATTTCTTCAGTTTTTTTTTTGCTGTGTTTACGATGAGAAAAGATTATTTTGGTCTTTGATGTCATATATTCTCAACAATTTATTGCTTGTTGAGCACATTAAGACGCTCCAGCAATGGAAAATTGTAATGTTCAGTGTTGACATTTTTGTTCCTCACAAACTATGTCCACATATGGTGAGACAAAAGCTTGCATGGTCAGTCGAAGCTCCTTTTGAGGAAAAACATCGTTTCCTTCCATAAATACGCTTCTATTCCAACATTTTGCAGATGCAAAAGTTGTCATTGATGTGCATAGCAGGACATTCCAACTAACTTCAGCCGCTCGTGACGGACTGTTGTCGTTGTTCAGGGTTCTTGCGTTGCAGTTTAATGACTGACGGAGTTTCATGAGTGTGTCTGAGGTTGCTTTAGAACAGAGAGCATTTCGGATTGCTTCTTTATGTTACTCGTGTGTTTTCACATAAATTTTCTTTGCACATATTTGAAAGGGGTGTAGAGAGGCTTGCAGACATGAGTGCATGCTTGATTCTTGATGTTACAGCTCTGCATTGAAGCAGCTGCCTTCAATCAGGAACAGTAGTTCTGTTCGTGATGGTTAGTTCAAAAGGGACCCAAGTCCACAATTTTTCAAAATAGAGATATTATATGTTCTATGATCTTCAAGGGAAAAGCTATCTGATTATGTGCAAAAAAGTCCCAAGTCAGTTGTAATATATTGACTATGCTTGACATTTAAAATGCATTAAGTGCAAAATTCCTGGACTTGGGCCTCTCTTGCATTGGTTTAGCTTTATCCCATAGATGGTAGCACTAGTTATCCTAGATGGCAGCGCCCCTGTTTAATTCAAGAAGGGCCCAAGTCCAGAGACTTTAGTTTGCTAGTCCTCTTCATATTATAGCATTTGTAAGCTATGAACTGGTGCTAAATCTGGGTAAAGTATTAATCATTTGGTGTAGCCTCCCTTTAAACTATGCAATTAAAACAATTTCCTGGAAAAACAAACCTCTTGGACTTGGGCCCCTTTTGAACTAGCCGATTCAATTAGACAACCAGTTGACAGATGGACAGGATATTTGTCTTGCTAGTTTGGTCTGTTTCTAGGCCAGAGGAATGAATTCAGGATTATCTTTTATAAAGCATTTTTTTCCCCATCACCTTCTATCCCAATATATGTTTCTTTGCTTTTATTTATTTATTTTTTGCTCTTGTCAATTTCTGTTTTGCAGTTAAATATTTACTCCATAGGTGAAACAGAATTGACTCATAGTTTTTATTACAGCTCATTGAAAGCAGATTACATCTCAGCTGGATGCCTCTAAGCTCCTCCAAGTAATATTTTTATGTTGGTTGTGTGGAAGCTGCTTTTGGCTTCATTTATTCAGCGTCCTCGAATGGAAACTTTTGCTCTAAAATGGGATGTCTTTCTCGGCCCTTTTGAATTTTGCTCTCAACATAGCGTTTTTGTTTTGTTTTGGCCTGAGCACACCGGGCCGTGCAGATCATACACGTGTTTAAAGACATTCTCCATTCCTCTTCTGATCTATTCTAAAAGTGTTCTCAGAAAAAAAAAAGGGTGAACAATATTGGAGCTATCTAGCCGTACGGTTTGGAGCCAGACAACAGTTACGACGACGAAAACTAAGACGTACACGGATCTATTTGTCTGCAAACGGATGCATCAGAATAGAGCAGGGCCACAAGAACATGTTAAAAATACAATTTTTATTAGTGTGGGTCTTTAAACTTAACGGAATCTATTAATTTCAAGAAAAACTTTTCCAAAAAAATAAATGAAGGGGGCAAAAAATTATAAAGTATAAGCATAGAGAGAATCCTACATTACAGTGGCTGAATGCTTTCTTATGACTGTGTTTACTGAATGTTGGTGTCAGTTTTAGGTTTGTGCTGGGAATTTTCAAGTGGATTTTCTATATCGCCAAGTGCAGCACAGCTGCTTTCTTTGTTTCCTTCCAGCTGCTGCGTCTTTGCCAGCATTTTATCTTCAACTCCGACATCTTTCGTGTTTTAGCTCTAAACAAAACAAAGCTTTAACCTGAGGTTAACCGTAGCGTATACGTAGCCTACTTGTGTTCACAAAATAGTTTCAATTTTTTTTCTCCTTTATAAGTCCCATTTCTGGCACCAAAGAGGCAAATGAAGCCACAAGAGTCCTCTCCCTGTAATTCTCATGCAGAACGAGAGTTTGTAACCACATGTGTGCACGTAGAACATGTATGTTCGGAAGAGTGGCATTTAAAACCTTTCATCTCTATACATTATTCTATAACTGCTGGATAATGATCCAACTCATCTTGATGAATCATTTTTCTTTTGCCGCATCTTCCCTTCGCTCCCCACTCATCCCCCCCTTCAGTTGTGGTCAGGGGGGACCTGGCTGGCGATCCCCATGTCATCCCCTATACTCTGAAAAGATGGAAACATTCTCTAAATCCAAGCTCCACGCACAAACCGTAGCACGTACAGCCCCCCCCCCGGTTAGAAATCTCTGTCATGTCCCGCTAGCTAGCGGCTGCAGAGCGGGGAACAAGAGGCCCCACAACTAAGCCAGCTGTTCCAGACTCCCTCGCTGCCCTGGGCCCCACATTCCCTCATTCAATCGAGCTTTGTAGTTCTGACATCTTGGAACAGTTGAGCTGCTCAGCTTCTAATGCTGCTGTAATGCTGAGAGAGGGAGAGACAAAGAGGGGAGGGGAGGAAAAAAAAAGAAAGAGACAGGCTTTATTTGTGCTTGCTTGTTACGCTCAATCTCTCTGCTCCTCCCTTCTTTCTCCTGACACCCGCTCATCTTCAATCCCTTTACTGTCCTTCCCCAATGCCCCAAACATGGCTCCTGTTTAGATCTCAATACGCTCAAGCCTGCAAAATCAAGAACTGGTGTAATTTTACATTTTCTTTAATTCAAGTAATCATATTACACTGTGTCCCAGTTCACTGTACGGTGACATGGCAGCTGGATCTGCTGGCTGGATGCAGATTCTGTTCCAGACAGTCTAAGTCTAAAGCTACATTCTCACTGACCAATCCAGCCTCTACCATTGTTAACTCTCATAAATCAGAATCAGAAAATCAGAAACCCTTTTATTGTCATTGTTGCGCAAGAAGCTTGTGAAAACGTATGGTGTGTATATATATATATGTATGTTCTCACATCTCATTAGAGAATGAGAGGGCAAAGATCCTGTGGGACTTCCAGATCCAGACTGATAGGATGGTAATGGCGAACCAACCAGACATTGTAGTGGTGGATAAAGAACAGAGGAAAGCCGTTGTGGTGGATGTGGCAGTGCCAAGCGATGGGAACATCAGGAAGAAGGAACATGAGAAACTGGAGAAATACCAGGGACTCAGAGAAGAACTGGAGAAAGCCTGGAAAGTGAAGGTGACAGTGGTGCCTGTGGTAATTGGAGCACTGGGGGCAGTAACCCCCAAGCTGGAGGAGTGGCTACAACAGATACCTGGAAAGACCTCAGACCTCTCAGTCCAGAAAAGCGCAGTGCTAGGAACAGCTAAGATACTGCGCAGGACCCTCAAGCTCCCAGGCCTCTGGTAGAGGACCCGAGCTTGGAGGAGAAACCACCCGCGGAGGGTGAGAGGGGCTTTTTTTTTTTTTTTTTTTTTTATATATATACACACACACACACACACATGTATGTACATGGATTGCACATAAACCTTATTGTGCACTTCCGAAGTGCTAAATATTGCACACTTCAGTCTGTTGGTGCGAGGCTTGTGAGATCTGTACCGCTGGCCTGAGGGCAGCAGTTAAAAAAGGTGGTGGTTGGGATGGAAGGAGTTCTAGATTATATGTTTGGCTCAGCTTATATAGCGAGAGCTGGTGATGTCGTCTAGGCCGGGCAGTCGATCACCCTCTGCAGCGCTTTCTTGTCCACAGCCGAGCATCCTGCGTACCACGCTGTGATGCAGGACGTCTGGAGGTTCTCTATATGGTGGCTCTGTAGAGGGTCTTCTTCTTCAGGCTGTTTGTCCTGAGTATTCTCAGGAAGTGGAGACGCTGCTGGGCCTTCCAGTCCAAGAGAGGTCCTTGGTGATCTGCACACCCAGATATTGAATCGAGTGGAGCTACACTGTCCCCTTTTATGTGCAGTGGGGGTGGGTCACTCTGCCTTTTCTGAAGTCCAGAATGGTTTCTTTTTTTTGTGGTGTTCAGATGGAGGTTGTTCCCTGAACACCACCTTTCCAGTCTGATGACCTCATCCCTGTAGTAGGATTCCTCCTCCCCTTGAGATGACCACAGTGGTGTCATCAGCAAATTTGATGATGGAGTTGGACTAGTGGATCGATGTGCAGTCCAGTTCACACGTCGCTAAGGAAATTTTTAATCCGTTTTTGAGCTCCATGTACCAAACGTACGTCCATGTTTGTACAAATTGACAGCTGTGTTCTGATATGTGACTGACTTGATGTCATATAATTCCAGCTGGGCACAAACCAAACATTAATTTCGCCTTCACGATTGACCTATAAAGTTTGGCACTTCCGTGAATATAATAGGATGCTACCCATGCGTCACTGCCAAATCTGACTCCCTGATTGGTCAAAGGTAACAAGTGAACTTTCAACGTGAGTTCAATGGCCATGCGTTTTGTGCATAGAGCAGACTTGAAACTTGTGTGACGTCACGTAAACGAGTCTTGAACACGGAAGCACGAAACGCGCAAATACGTGGATTTACAGAGACTTTTTTTTTTCAAGTGGTTGCTTGATGTCCATTACCGAGGATGGTGTGAACATTGCATTACAGTAGTCTGCCGTATTTGCACCAGGCAGCCAAAACCTCTGTGGTAGTTTGTTAGATTTGTTGCATCGTACTTCTTTGCCGAGAGCTGCTGAGTTTTGATGGTGTGTTTGCCAGTGGTGGAATCCTATCAAAGACTTGATGAAGCTGTTAGCTGCTGTTGCGGTGCTGTAAAAGCATCTACTTCCTACACTGCAGCTCAGTTGCCAATCTCACCAGGAAATGTGTACATTTATTATGAATGAAATGGACATTTACACCCATCTATACGTCTGTTTGAGCAGCAATAAAGGAAAAGGAGCTTTTTTCGGGGTTTCCATGCAACTGCTCCTTCTACTGCAGCCTTCCTGTTTGGTAGTTATTAAAAGGTTAGATACTTTTTAAACTTTACTGGAGCACAGTAATTTTTAAAAAAAAGTAACCGAAACGTCTCTAGAACATCTACATAAACCATCACCTTACCTTTGTCGAGTTATGTGCACTTCTGTTATAGATAATTGGCATAGTTCCCATGGCACCAGGTTTGTAACTTGCTGAACTTTGGAGCTTTTGCCAGCCTTGCATTTCACATGGCATTCAGGAAAGGCTAGTTTTATGGGGTAATCAAGCTGTTTTATCTCAAGTTATGCTATGATGGTTTCAAGACTGGACTTAATTCTTCATTCCACTCCCTTGTTTTAGTGGAGGTCCTGTTTGCTTGGACCACTTATCCTCCTTAATCAGTTCAAGTCACTTTTGCTACACAAAGAAGAAAAAAAACTTTTCATGGGAAAATGTGTTTGATTTTACCAAAGGAAACAACAGCCAAAACAATTTTGTGCATGAATGCAATCAGTTCTAGTATACCATGCGTGATTGCACGTGGTAATCTTCTTTTTTTAGGTAGATACGCACAATGCTGTTTTTTTCCCAAGGTAAAATATGTGTCCCTGTCTCTTAGCTGCAGGGTGTGCCTACGTGGAGATTTGTTTTGCAGTGAAGACATTCACACAATAAGAATTATTGAAACAGAATCTAAAGCATGAAGGAGACAATAGTTCTGTTGTTTAGTCTTGCTGGGGACAGTTGGCATTCATGTTTATTTTAAAGGGCTTTTACATTGTAAAAGTTAGTGAAATCACTCACTGTGTTACTTAGTCTACTTGTTCCTTAACATTTACTGTGTTTAACCAGTGAAAGTGATGCAAACAAAAACACGCTGGCAGTAATATATAAAGTATGCATACATGGCATACATTTTTCCTCTCAAAAGGCTAAATGAATTATCTTTTTTTTTTAAATATTCGCACTTTTTGGTTCAATAACAGTTTCCGAATGGAAGCTTTTTTAGGGACTTAGTGACTTTCCACATGCTCCAGTGCTCTCAAGCGTAGGCAAAAATCTGAATTTCTATAAATAAACTGAACTTACACATTGGGGGAAACCCTCTGGTCAAATACATGCAGACCTCCTGAATTCCTGCAAGTACAAGTTCTGCTCTAACGGAGCCCTCCAGCGCAAATATGCATATTAATCTCATCTTTCATTCCTTAGTTCTGCGCATGCATTTCATATTCAATAAATATACTATTGTTTGCCAGCCATTTGAAAAAAGGCTGCCTTTCTACAAGACAAGAAGTTCCACATAAAAAAAGGACAAAAGAACATTTGGATTGTGGTTGTAGTTCTTACACGCAGCCTTTAGATGGAGCTGCTGCATTCATTTTCTCCTGCTTTTCTCAGCCTGTTGAGGCTCTCACGTGCTTAGGAGAGCATGAGGAAGAAAAGCTTCACTGGTAGATGAAGGAAGAGACCCCAAGGCTTCAGGCATTTGATGCAGTGAGATTTTAAAGACTCGTTCTCTTTAGGTTATATGGTGACAAAAAATGCCTGACGGCTTCCAGACAATATCGAGTTTGCAAGAAGAGTGGCATAGAGCTGGATTTGTTTATTCTAAAATCAGAAAGCATAAAGTATAAGTTAAACATGAACAGTTTATGGTAGGTAGCCCATTAGGTGGCCCTTAAGTGCAAATTACACCAACAATTTACTTGACGCAAAAAGATTTACAAAGCAAAAACAAACAAACAAAAAAATTACATTTAATAAAGCTAAATTCTAGAAACCACAATTACAAAACCTTTCAGTAAGCAAAAGCAGTCTGCAGAAATCAACTGAAATGTAATAAAAGAAATCAAAATAAAAAAAAGGCAAGTACTATGACTCAATTTTTGACAGTGAGTTTTTTTCAAATATGTCTTCCAGTATCTCTTCATGACAAATAACTTTTGGTTGAAATGATGGACAAATGTCATCATCCAATCAGCGATGTCCCCTAGTTTCTACCTTAATAAAGAAAAAGATTTTAAAAATAAAAGGATAAATGTTAAAAAATTAAACATGAGAAGAAACTAGAAATAAATTTGTTTATCTAAACATTAAAATTTTTGGTTTGTTTTACTTTTTTGAATTGTGTTTTGGCTTCTGGAATTTCCTGTTGCTTTGATCCTTTCACAATAAACCTTCCTAATAGCAAAAGAATAAATAAAAAAAACTTTTATTTTTGTGTTAATACCCAAAACCACTAATCCACAGAAATGTCCTCTCAGTCAATACTATTTTTATTTTTTTTATTTTGACTTAAGGCTCTTCACTTCTGAGTGTAAGTTTGTAGGGTTGAGTGTTTCGCCCAAGAGCACTTGGACTTTAAAGCTTGCAGACTCTCCCCATCCTGGACCACACCCACCTGAAGCTCTCTGTGGTAGAGGAGAACACACAGGCTAAACCTGTCGTCTCTCATCATGTGTAAGCTGCTTTGATAAAAGACGTCGACTAGTTACTAACTTGTAAAGGTTTTGTTGGGAGGAAAAAAAGGAGGATTTCAGTGTTTTAAGGCGGGAGTCTGTCCTGGTTTTCCTCTCGTCACTCTGCTGTCCTCCGTAAGGACTCTGCATGTCATCTGATGGTCAACTACACTTTGCTTTACAGGAAGATATCATTTCCAACATCACAGAGAAAATATATCATCAGGTAGAGCACGATTCAGAGACAAAGGAGACTGCTGTCTATCAGGTTGATGTGAAGAAATTCATATTAAAAAATTCAATTTTCCAGGAATTTCCTGAATTCCATCCATGTAGTCTATCTGTCTGACCGTTGTCTATATCAGGCTAATTGTATTAAACTTTTTATTGTTGCTCATCTTTATCCATTATTCTATGAAAAACTGGATCTGCAAGTGCTGGTCAGTGGGGAAATAGACCATACCAGCAGTCGTCCAATTTACGGAGGCATTCAAATGAAACCCAAACAAAATCAGAAATGTTTTATTCTTTTACCCTGATATGACCTCCTCAACCAAATGGTAGAACACATTTGATTTTGTTTGATTGTGTGTGTTACTCACCCAACCCAAAAGGGAATATTAGAGAAATAGCTTCTTTTTTTTCTTGGGTCAAAAGAAGGGGACTATTTGTTACGTGGTGCAGCGCTCCGACCTCTGATCTCGACTGCAGCTGCAAAGGAAAGCGATATATATCATGGTCGTCACAATGGGTTCACCTCTTACTGCTTGTTTTTATCCAGATGATTAAAAAAAAGTTTGTTTTAAAGAAGCCAGCACAGTGATATAGAACATTTAAGCTAGGTGACCGGACCTTCTTCTTAGGCGTGCGGTTATCACTGTGGGTTATCACTTTTAAATGCACGCCCAGCAGCCAATCAGAACCAAGAATTCACCCGGACCATGGTATAAGGCAAGTTAACAGAGAGACTTGAGCCTTACTGCAACTAGTTAAAAAAAAAAAAGGATGAAGTATCACGAAAAGGCAAAAGAAGAGTTTAGAAAGGGCATTTTATCCACCTGAACCTGTTTCATCCTGAGAATCCTGTCAGCACTTCAGAAGATCCAGCTGTCAAAGTTTGTTTTTGCTGAACAAGTTCGAGCCTCCTGGAACATGAGGAACCTTTTCCAAAACTAAACCAAGGGAAAGTCTGTCAAAGCCATTCTAGTATACACTCAAATGCTAATGGTCGTCTTTTCCACTGTCAGCAGGTTAAATACCAAAGACATCTCAGAAACCGCGCATGGGCATTTTTTTTATCTGCAACAAATCGAAAATAAAGAAGTGGCTGGACAACTCCCTAAGGTGGTACATGGCTTTGCATAACGCTGATAGATATTGCAGTTGTTCTAAAGTCACTCGTGATGTTTCTAATGAAGGGACACCTAAAGGCATAAAAGTGAATCTACACAAAATGTTTTACTTTTTTAGAGTTATCCAGCGGTACTTCATTGTTAAGGAAAAAGCCTGATGCTGCCATGTTAATATGTTTGTCACATTATCACCGCCAAATCTTTGATTTCTCTTTTGTTCTGTTGTTTGCTAATCTTTCAAAGTTGTTCATCTTCTGCCGTTTTATCCCTTATGGGGTCACGGGGTTGCCGGAGCCTATCCCGGCCAGTTCTGGGTGAAGGCAGGGGAAACCTTGGACAGGTCACCAGTCTGTCGCAGGCCCACAATCACACACCCATTCACTCTCACACTCACACCTTTGGACAATGTAGAGTTGCCAATTGGCCTATGGAGCATGCTTTTGAACAGTGGTAGGAAGCTGGAGTCCCTGGAGAGAACCCACGCATGAACGGGGAGAACATGCAAACTCCACACAGAAAGGTCCCCCATTGATGTTCTGGTTCAGGTCCCCCAGCCGGGACCTGAACTGGGGGCCTTAGGGGCAAGAGTGCTAACCACTGCTCCACTGTGCAGCTCAACTTCTAAATAACATACTTTCAAATAAAAAATAAATAAAAACCCTGAAACAACTTGTTTCCTTAATATTTCACTTCATTTGCTTTGTTTATTTTCCACATTCATTTGGATTGAAAAGGAAATAATGAACATAAATATGATCTAAGTAATAAAAATGAGACGAAAAATGTATAGATGTTTGTTTTAGAGCAACAGTGTTTTTAGTTTTTCTATTTGTTTTGTAAAATTCTTTAAACATCAATCAAAAATGTCATCTAAGACTAAAATTCTTATGTATTTTTTTTTTCTGGAAGTGGTGTTAAATACAAAAGAGGAAGCCATGAGTCACATATGCTTTAAAAACACATGTAAAAAACTCAAAAATCTAACCACCTGGTTTGTCAGTTTTTTTGTTATTTTCATGATTACATGCTGATCAAACTCATGAATGCTTCTTCATGGTCTACTTTCAATACATGTCTCCACTTTTACTGTAACGTTGGACTGCTCAGAACGATTCAGTACGATCTCCAATAATAACTTCCAAAAAGCAGATGCTTTGTGAATACCCAGTGGAGGTTGAGCGGGGCTGGGAGTTCATGAAGGCCCACAGGTGTGCAACCATCAGAGGAACAACGGTTGAACCCCTGTCCCTTGATAGATTGTCACCACTCAGCCAGCCTGATGTGCAATGCTCTTTGATCGACCACACTGCCAGTTTTGCCTCTTGACTAGATTCCAGGTTAGGTAGCATAAGGTTATGTGAATGTGCATGACTAATATTTGAAGCCAGTGTGTGAGCATGCGAGTAATGACAAAATAAATCCAATATAAATGCAGTGTCTGATAAAACATTCAAATGTTTACTCATTTGTTTGCACTGGTGTTAATGACAAACGTGGGCCGTTGTAAATATGATTCTCTAAAGTCTGAAATTGTAATGTTTTATTTTTTGTTTTGACATTTTTACACATATTTTTTTACATTTACACTCATAGTACACAACTCTAATGTCAATTGAGAGATGTGAAATCAACTTCCATATGGGTTAATGCAAGAACTGCCTTCCTTTTTTTCTTCTTCAAGTGAAGTGACAGCATATAGACAACATAGGCAACAAAACAGCCGTTGTTGCAGGATGGAAATGCAGTGACGCAGAGTGACTGCATCTAGTACGTCCTGTTCTTGGTACTCACTTTTTTGAGGATTTCTAGGAATATAAGGCTAGTGGTACTTTAGTTGGCTTCTCTATTTCCTGCTTCGGGTTTTTTGATTTCTTGAGGGGGTGGAGGGGCACACACAATGTGTGTGCATTGTCTGTTTTCTTTATTTCTTCTATAAAGGTCATCAACAGCTAAAAGTTGGGTTTGAACAGGTGTTGTGTAGAGTATCTATTGTCTGTGTAGTTCAGATTAAAGGTACTAAAGTTTTTTTTTTTTTTTTTTTGCTTTTATAGGTTCAAAAATGTATGTTTTACATCATAGAGATTTATAAAATAAATGGTAAATGCACTTATATGAATACGTTTTCTGGCCCATCAATCTGAGTATCAGTTCAGTGACAGAATATGAAAATAAGTTTTATTTTGGTGATTCTATTTTATTGTAATTTTATTAAAGTCCCACTCTGATGAAAATGATTTTTTTGGGGTGTTTTTAACAAGTTCTTGTATCATTTTTCTTATGGTGGATGACATACAATAAGGAGATGATACTTAAAATTGTGTTTGTGAGTGTTTCTTTATTCAAATTGTTGTGAATCTGGAGCCGACGAAAAAGTGCAGTTGGAAAAAGCCTTTAGCAGTGATGTAGAAGCTAGAATCGGCAGGCCACCAGCTCTCTGCTCCGCTTCATTCTGATGCATCCACTTGCACACAAATTGATCCATTTACGTCTTTGTTTTCATCTTCTGAGCTGGAATCTGCCTCTAAACTCTACGGCTGGGTAGCTCCAATATTGCTTGTCGTTGATGCTGTGGCGGTAATGTTAGGTTGGGGGTGTGAGGGGCTGTAAGCTAGCGGGAGAGCGAGTAAACAGAGAGCTCAGCAATGGGTGACGGGGAGGGCGCAGGCTTTTTCTGCACTAACAGTCTTAAGCTGCATAATCCTATTTAAACGACCACTTGAAAACAGATGATGGGAGTGGGACTTTAAAGAGTTTAGGTAGTGTGGGTCTACAAGTCCCCCAGCAGGCAGCCTGGACAGTTGATGCTGTCAGTGAAGAGATGATTTCATAAGAGACAGCTTCCTTTGATACAGTATGTTGCTCCATGTTAAAATGTCTCATGCAGAAAAGCTGAACTGAGGAAATGGTTTGGAAATCCTGCGGTCTGGTTTCATGTTGGGAACCAAAATTAGGATGCAGTTGTCAGCAGGCCAGTCTTCTGCTGGTTTTGAAGTGATGGGAAACTCTCAACTTCTTATTTTTGTCAAGAACACTCTATCAGATCCCCAAAAACTGAAGTGATGAAGGATTAGTTTCATCTGATACTGTGTGATTACTTTCAGTTTTATCAAACTACTGGGTAGATTGTTGAAATCAAAAATGCTCAATGATTTATAGACATGTAGAGTTAAAAAAAAAGTATTGAATTGTATGTACTAGACTGCAAGAGGTAGCCTAAAAATAGAAGAAAAAAACACAAGGCTTGAGAAAATTTCTAAAAAGCAGTAAAATGATCTGTCTGTGCAGCTCATAAAAAATAGATTTTATAATAATGAATAAAGATCTAGACACCACATTTTCCACACCAACATGTAAAAAGGAAGATAACTGTTAGATGGAATCACTTCATATAATTTGCTAGTTCTAAGCAAATGGTTTGTATTTTTTTAATTTGCATGAACCTAATTATGGTTCATTTGATTAAAGGGACAACAAACTAGTGTAATAAGTGGAAATGACTCATTTTAGGACAAAAAATGATCAAAATGAGAATCTTAGTACAAGTTGACCCATCTATGTAAATCCTCATAAAATCTAAAACTAGCACCTATTGTTAGAACATGAATATACAATTTTTGTTTCCAAAATAATAAATGACATTAAAAAACAATAAATTCCCCTTTAACTTTGAAATAGCATCCTTAAAATTGAACAGAAAAATTACAGCACAATTTGAGTTTTATTAGTCTTGAATCAAGTTATTCTGTTGTCAGGTGTACGAAGCAAAAGGATTTTGACTCATTTTAAATACTAATTTACTCAAAGATCAAATCTCTTCATAAGATAAAAAATTATGGACTGTGCTGATTTTGAGAAAAGCTTGGAAAGGTGAAAAACAAAAAGTAGCAACTTAAAACCTGAAAAAATATCTTGATTGTCTAAAAACAAGGATTGAAATATTTGCAAATATCAATAGTTTGTAGTATATTTATATATTTTTAAACAAGATAAAGTGTGATTTGCAATGGATTGTGATTTATGGCTTTTGAGTTCTATTCCTTTAACTCCCTGGATGGTCACTAGCTGCATTTCCACTGAATATGAAATTGCGCAAGTTGGATTTGCGATAATACATTTGCATAATGGAAACACAACAACTTAAAAAAGACATGCAATAATTGAAAAAACGTTTTTGTGCTTGGAGGAGGTGTTTTTGGAGGCGTATCGAAATTGATATATTTCGCAACAATTGCAACGGAAACACTTTTTATCGAATTATGTGTCACATGACCAACAACTAGATGGCAATGGTAATGGTAAATGGTAAATGGCGTATACTTATATAGCGCCTTTCTTCCTACAAGGACAAAGCGCTTTACAGTCACAGACCCATTCACCCAGTCACACACACATTCACACACTGGTGGCGGCTCCGCTGCCAAACACAGGCCCCCGCCCACCACCAGAGGCAAGGTGGGGGACCCCACTCTGTCCATATTGGCCCTCAGTCCATCTGGACTTACCACACACACATACATATACAAATCTCCTCAAGTTATTATCTAACCTTCCACTCTAGATGGCAATGCTTTTCTTGGTAGGAACTGGCTGCCCTGGGCGCTGCACAGTGGGCCCCACCAGACGTCCCACAGCTCATCCAAAGTTGAGCGTGTCATGAGGAATTGTTGGATCCACAGCTCCTCTGTAAAATCACAAACCACAATTTCCCAAAATTGCTTCATCTGTAGCCCCTCCCACGTGTAAGGTGCTTCACGGCCTGAAAAAGACGCCGACGTCTCCTTTGATAGATGATGATTAGCGCTAGTGCCGTGGCAGAAATCTGAATGTATCTGCTGGAAAACAAAGTATTGTTTACATCTGTCGCCATGTTTCTGAATGACTTATTGTGTGATTTGGTTTGTGTTTATTCACATAACTACAATTTAATGGAAACAGCGTGATTGTGAAATTGTGTTTTCTCCACATTTCTAGAATTTCAATAAAGTTTTGCTCATATGTGTGATGAAACCACAGCTAATGGTGTTTGGAATTAGAACTCCAGGACACATTTCCATCTTACCTTGTCCATCACTCAAAGCCTATTGGCCAGAAAAATGATCATTAGCAGCCTTTCAGTCTTCACTTGAACGTTCACTGCATCTGCATCTTTGGAAAGTCCAGCCATCATCCTATCTCTGAAACATCTTACTTGTTGTTACCAGGAAGATGCAATTTACAGAAAACCATTTAGAGATTAAAAGACAAAGCATTCCCTACAATTCAAGGTATATCTGATATGTGAGGATGTGACCTAAGCCAGTTATTTGTTACTTTTGTTGCCATGGTGATATTGGACGGAAGAAAGACGCATTGGTTTGACCTATTTGTGTTGTTGCTGTTGTGGTTACTAGCGTCGCCTATATGCTTTGTAGCAGACAATAAGTAAAGATGACGCAAAAAGGTGTATTCTAAAATAATCAATCTCAGCCAGAGACATTTACCTACCAAATTAAGCTAATAAATGTGAACATATGGCTTCCCATCTACATAACTCATTTATCTCCCTTTTTTCTCCTGAAAATCTTCTTTTTTTTTTTTTAGTTGGTGGGAAGACAAATGGAAGAAAATTGCTCCAAAGTGGTGTGTGGTCAGCCCTTGACAGTTGCCATGTTACTTATGTATCAGTCTGCTGCTCTTACGGAGGGGGCTGAGGCAGAAAGAGGGTCTTAAGAGATTTCCATCAGCCGTCGACTCAGATTTTCAAGCCATCTGGCACGCAGTGGCCGGAGCTGTGCTGCTTACCTTGTGACTTTCCGTAGGCCTTGGTCGGCAACGTTTGACATGTGTTTCAAGGTCATGACCCACAACTCATTTCCTTCTAGGCACCCATTCTGACAGCAGGGTTACGTTTATATGATACCCCTGGATAAGTGCTACTTGAAAGTGCCAAGTTTCTGGAATCCGCTCTCTTAGCTTTGATACTCTGGTTTCTGTTATGACCCCACTCTGTCCATATTGGCCCTCAGTCCATCTGGACTTACCACACACACATATCTACTCAAATTATTATCTAACCTTCCACTCTAATGGGATGTTTCCCAGGTTGTTGCCTTAGCCAACATGATTTAATCCGACATATGACGAATGTTCTAAGACGTTTACATTTTTGATTTTTATTTATTTATTATTCAACCAAGCATTTTTATCGACCAATAGGGAAATCCGGTTGGATCTTGTTTGATTGACATATTTTCTATCACTATGATAGAAAATAAAACACTTTTTCACCAATAACTGCTTCAAAATTTCTTGTTGTCGTCACTGACGACTTTGCTAAATGTGTAAACACAATTCTAAAACCTTCGGAGGTTTTTCGGTTCTGTGTGGTCGCTCACAAAGCAACTCTCCCCTGAAAGCTGCCCTGGAATTTGTTGAATCTTTGAACCCTGCGCACAGCCGGGTGGTTTCACAGGCCTGAGGAATCTTTCGGTGGTTCTTGGTGCCTGGAGGAGGGCATCAGGTGTCTGGCTGGAGCGTCAGCTCCCCCTTTTCTGGCTGTTTTCGAAGAATGGAAAAGAAAGGAGTTAAACCAGGATTTATTAATCAGGATCAAGACTTTATTCAAAAGCATATCTGTGAGATTTACATTATGTGTAATTATTTTAGGTTTGCATTGCTGGTAGATTACCTTAATTCAACTTTCACTCCTGCCTCTATAGCACTGTTAGGTTGGAGGAGTTGGGTTCATTTCAGGTACGCCTGAATGTTGCTGTCCTTGACTGACTTCTCTCACTAACACAAGTCAGCTGGTCTGCAGAGCAGAGAGCAAGGGTAGGGCTGCCTGCAGCATCCCCCTCACAGGTGCATCTCATCCTCGCCGAAGGCTAGAATAGGAAGAATAGCTTTAAAAAAAATCATTACTTTCTTTTTCCCCCCTCTTAAACCCATCCTGTCAAGCTGAGCTGATACTCTTGATTGAAAAATAAGTCGTTTATTCTTTTTCTTCTCTAGACAAAGACGCATTTACCCAGGAAAAACTGAGACACACCCAGCTCTAGATTAAGCTTTGCTTTTTCTGTTTCTCTTGTTTTATGTGGTATTTCTGACATAGGCAATGAGTTATAATGGAAAAGCCCTGTTTGGTTTTGATTTGAGTAAAAAAGAGTAAAAAGATGGTTTGGTTTTTGTGATCGAAGTTTGGCTATGCCTAGCAACATTTCTTAGAATTGTAAGTTTAGACATCAAACGCAGCTGAAATGCATCTTCCTTTAGCGTTAACTCTGTTTCGTATATCTTTGTAATGAAGTCTAGGCCAGGGGTCTGCAACCTGCAGCTCCACGTGAGGATCTTATACCCCTCAATTGTGGCTCTCTGGTTAAAAGAAAAAAAAAAGGTAAAAGTTTTTATTTTAGAAGTAAAACGTGAGTATGTGGTAAAATAAAAAATAAAAAGTAAACTAACTCAAACTTTTTTCAACCCCCTTCACAAACAGCTGAAGGACAATTAGTCAGTGAAACATAATGCCAGATTTTTGAGCATTGTGCACCACAGAAAAAATATTTGAAGTCGGTAAACTGAACCAGAATTAAGCCGCAGATTAAGACAGATTTTCTCATTAAGAACAAATGTAAGGATTTTTAATGCGCCTTGTGCTTGAAAAGTATCAGTATCAGTAGACCTGAATTTTGTCCTTAGTTTATTAAGTATTCGGATTGTTCTACTCACTTATAAACAAGACGGCAGCTAAAAGACAAAGTTTGAATGTTTTGATTCAGTTTATACTGTGTTGCCTTGGCTTCCACTCTTTCACTTACCAAACCATGATTAAAAACTCAAAAAGGAAACTCATTAATCAGAACAAATCAATGTGTGAACGTGACCAGTAGCGTCACCTTTTTCAAAAGTCTGTATTACCTGTTCCTGTTGTCATGGAGCCTGATTGTATCAGAACTGTGGTTAAATAGTTTAGACTCTAACTAAACTGAAAAAAATCTTTGAGGAGTGTGAGCATTAGATGTCAAAGTAAAGACAAAAATAAAATATGGTGTCAATTTAGGACAAATTACACTTTCCATGTCCATGATTTGTGCAGCAGGGGTGTCTACTTTGAATATTAAGACAATGGACAGACGCGCTGAGAGATCCTGGGGTGTGTTTTGAGCGTCAAGCACGGCGGTCTGGCGACAGAGTATTTCATACATCGCTGTTTGTTGTGGTACAGCACATTACGATATTTTCAGAGTTCAAATATCTGATTCTGGGTGCTTTGAGTCAACCAATCAGGAACTCAGCTTTGGCCAGTGACATGTCCAAAACCAATATAAAGAAGAATCTGATAATTTGGTTCTTTTTTGTATTCAGACAATAATAGAAAACAATCCACTAATTTAATTCATGTTTTTTTTTCCCCTCCCCGGACAAATGCGGGACAGCAAGTCGTCAAACTGGGTCACAGACCAGAAGTACCACTGAAAGTGGCCGTGTTCAAACACAGCTCCTGCAGAACATGGAGAACCTCACAGTACCAGGAGAGTCTCTGAATGATCTTAAGAACCCAGACATTGGTTCATGAGATCACTTTTGAACAAGCGTTGTGCATCACATTTGACGCACATCAAAAGAGAGGCGGCGGATGTAATTTTGATCTGTGAATCACATTCGGTGTTAATGCAGTGTTAGCATTAATCCTAAAAGAAATTTACTGTAATAACAGTAGTCTAAGGGATGAGCCAACATTTAGCTTACTGCTATAGTCGTGTTTCTGTTTCAGAGATGTCTCATTGCTATCTACTGTTTAACTTCTAGGTGTTCTATATTTGTCAGTTTCTTTAAAACACATCCAGTTGTGCACTTTAAAACCTCTATAGTGCTCTATTCAGGTCTTGTATTCCTTTGCAGCTGTTTGACAATAAAAACATGTTATCCAGATTAGTTCTTGAGGATCTGGGGTGTTTGTTTCTGGGAGTGGTAGTCACCTTAAGCACAGCGTCATGACCTAGGAATCCAAGCAATGATTGCTGTTTCTACATCATAGCTTCGAGGCAAAAGAGTGGAAGCATGGCAAAGGAGTAGGCACATGGTTCTACTTGTTGCAGCTCATCATCAATCATAGTATATATATATATCGCAAAATTTCATTCGTATTTAGTATCGATTTAATTTAGTATTTAAATTTATTATTTTCCTAATGAATTCTATGTATTTATGATCCTTTTGATTTTATGTTTAACTCTTTCAATTACCTATACAAAGCCTATCGAGACGACTGTTGTTGTGAATTTGGGCTATACAAATAAGATTGAATTGAATTGAATTGAAAATGCTGTCAGGAAATATTTATTAAATTACTATGAGTGTCCTTCAGCGTCTGACTCTGTTTTTACTTGGGATGGGTACCGGACCGAAACTCTGTGCCACGTTGCTGCCAGCATCATATAAAAACGCGGATGGATTCCAGTTTAGCGACCTATTGGATCAGAGTGATGTGTACAACGCTCTGAAAAAAGAGCCAACGGCGATAGGTGGTGAAATAAATGTTTACTTCCGCGTGTGAAAAAGCGTGCCTGCAACGCTGCCGTGAGACTGTCATGTAAATAAAGCATCTTAGCCACTTAAATCGCTCTCCTACACCCTGTCATGCTGCCTCAACAAACTTTATTGATTCTGGAAAGAATCAATAAAGCCCCATAAAGGTTCCTCAACCATTGAAAAGTATTTAAAAATATTCTAAATAAACAGCATGTGTCCTTAGTCATACTTTTAGAATCTTGTTGGTTAAGGCAAATTCATTCCATTTTTTTTTCTTATACTGAAAAATATTTGTTTGTGGAAATCAAACCATGTTGACTATTCTCTTCAAGGACAAATATATTTGAAGTTACCAAAATAAAAGCACTATGAATTTGCTTGGTAAAAGCAACTTGTATATGAAATACAGTTGCAGTGCTTAACACTGTGACCATTAAATAAATAGAATTTTACCATTTTATTACAACGAAAAACATTAATATTTAGATACAGTTTTTTCTAAGTCATTTTCTTTAAAAAAGATTGATTTCGGTACAATATCGCGATATGTATTGTACTGTGTGACGCGTATTGGGTACGTATCGTATTGCCATACTCTTGCAGATACACACCCCTACTGTTAGGGTTGTCTGTCAATATCTCTCATATATGTAGAGAAGTCTTGGCTGAAATTGCATTGAGGATGGTTTAAATTGAGAAATACCAACAATAGAGGCTGCAGGGTTCACACTATCAAACAGGCTCTAAGTTCATCTGAGACTTGGTCAGAAGTTCAGTCATTCCGCATTCTTGAATAAAGGATAAAGCTAGTCTAATCCCCTTTACCAGGTAGCTAGAGTTGGCCGTGGAGGCTGAAATTCCTGCAGCATACCACTTTGGGGAAGTTGCTAGGGTTTGGATGGACAATTCTCAAACAATAGCAAACTCTCATTCAAAGAAAATGGGGTTTAAGTTCTGTGAGAAAGCGCCACAGACATGGGTACCACATGGAATTTCAAATATTTCATTTTATTTTTATTCAAACAAAAACAAACAAGAGGTTTATAGTGTCCAGAAAAAAGATGCCAGAGGAAAAATATGAGAAAGCCATGATAATGGTTATAATGGGTTTAGATGTATGTTCTAAACAGCTAGCCAGGCATTTAAGTGTCTTCCCAAACCACAGCAGCTCACCTGATGGTCAAAATGATCCAGTTAACTGCTAGCCTTGTGCTCAAAGCTCAGTGTCAGGGAGAAGAATCAGTTTGACAAAAGTGACCTCAGAGACACAGAAGGCAGCGTTGACCTCGTTTTTTTTTTTTTTGCCTCCACAATGCTACCAGAGACTAAATCCTCTACAGAGGTGGAGCAGCATTACTGACTTGTCCTGCTGCTCCTCGTAGGTCTGTGGATTAACTGTGAAAAGCCCCCCAGAGAAAATCTGTGGGTAATAAACATTGGACTGTCATTGTCCAGTCTGCCTGTAGACTGCTGGACAAAACTGACTTTAGCCCCCAGTCAGCGTAAAACCCCTCAACAATAGCCCGTCATCTGTTGTACTGTACATGCCAAATGGCTGGCACCCCTTTACAAAAGTTGTGTTGTGAGCCGCATATGCCTGCCTGTGTCTGACTCTACAAGTCTGTGAGGAAAAGAACGGATTTTGAACTCGACCGTGTAGATTTGATTTACCATTTGTCTCCTCATTACTGACCACTGAGCAGACTTTTAAATGTAAATTAATTAGTTCTTATTTCTGTGTTTGCTATGACTTAATATTGCACTTGTAATTTATCAGTTGTAAATTATTTAGTGTATCAATTTATCGACAAATAGTTTTATATTCCTACAGTGCAACCAGATCGACCTGTCGGAGGCAAGATGTTAATCCAATCAACCTATATTGTTGTAAAATTTCAAAATGAAACAAATTGATGACATCAAATTGGAATATACCATGTAGGTTAAGACATTGAGAATACCGTTTGGATTGAACAAATGATGCACTGACCAGAGTACACTTTCAAATGTTGGTGTTTGTGTTTGATTTGATTGGATTGATTGATTGATTTCAAACATGAAAAATAATTGGATACAACAATAAAAAATATCAAAACACAGATATATCAAACCCAATTCAGATATGAAGTGATGCATTGATTCAAAAATAAAGAAACAATTAACAAAAAGGTCTTCTTAAAAGAGTAATTACTCATAATCATAATTAGATTATGATTAGATTCAGATTAAATTAAAGTCAAGTACAGTTTGATTTGCTTCTTGAAAGGGAATGAAAAGAAGCAAATTTAAATTGATTCATGATTTTTCCTAACGTAAAATAATTTGCACATATTTTTAACTTTTGATACTTGATCAGTTTCTGCTATTAAGATTTTTGAATCAGTGTTATGTTTATTTTACTAATATAGTATTATTTTCAATCAAATACATGATTTTTATAAGTAACATAATCTGCATGTATTTTAGATAACTGATCTGCATTTGCCATGTTGATTTCTAAAAGAGTTATTTTTTACATAATAATTTAAGTAATTCATCTCTATCATGTACTTTATTGATACCTAAGGATTCTTAATCCTGCCTGATAAAAGCTAGGAGCCAAATAACTATAAATCCTGTAATAAAACGGTTACGGTAGAACAGGGGTGGGATTATATAAATTCGCTTCCTTCCGCTCCCTTTCAAGCAATATTTAATTTTATGTTTGATTATCCTAAGTTTGATAGGTCATTGTATGAATGTAGAACTGATGATTGTAATGTTTTTGTGTATGATTCTTATTTGCTTTCCAACGCTCCAATGTTCTTTTTGAACATTGATGATATCAATTGAAAATGCACAAATAACCCTGACTGCTTTTTTCTTTGTTGTTTTTACTTAATTTGAGGGAAAAAAAAGCTTTTACAGAATCTATTTAAAACATCTAGATCAGCTGCATTTCATACTTTTTAGGTTCTAGGATGAAATGGTGTATCATTTCATTGCTCACATCCTTGTCACACCTTTATTATGAGACAAAGACAACCCTTCACTTTGTCGCATCCACAGAAAAATACCCCTCTGCGTTTGAAGATAGCTAAAAATTGACAGTTTTTCAGGATTTCTCTTGAGGGCTTCCGCTTCTCCTGATATCATTTCTTTCCTGTCACCGTCACACAGTCATTTAGCAAATGTCAATACCGTTTAGGCCTGCCTAAAATGGTGTGGGTGCACATGTCGCTTTCAGTCCCTTGTGGGATGCTCCTTTCCCACACTGTTAAATAAATGCTGCTGGAGGTCGGTTGTCCATTCCCAACCGGCTCACCGTTTCAGTGGCTGGAAATCCCCCTATGCACAAAGAGGCCAGATATGATACCACAGTACTGCAGGCAAGGGAGGGAGCCAAGACAGTATTGATATGGTTAGCACCTCTGTCTGGGAAAATCCTTAAGGGAATGCAACCAATTGTTAATTGTATGGGGCTTCATTGTACCCCAAGTGGCAGTATGCGTTACTAGCTTTGAATAGAGGAGGCAAGTATACTTACTGCTGATCACTGCTTGCGTTTGTGAGTCATTTTGGTTCTCTGACTTGTGTGTTGACATATTAATCTTTCACAGATCACACGTAGCATCACTTGTTAGCATAACTCGCATTATACGTGAAAATGTGTGTACAGCTAAAGTATTCTTGACTGCATGAATGTGGACGCTCACTGGCCAAAAACTGATCTGACGAAAGAAATGAGAATATCTTTGATTGGCTGTTGTATTCCTCTTCTTAAATAACCCGGTAGCTTTTGGGGAAAGCTACAACTAATGAAAAACCTCATGGTGCAATGGTGCAACCGCATGGTGTAATGCAACAGAATATTTCGCTTAGTCTTAGTGGTTTTCTGATAGTTTGGTAAAGTGGTTTCATTGTTGGTCCCTGTACTCTGTAAGTAACAATGTTAGTCCATACTAATTGTGTGGATGTCTAAACACTGATCCAAACTCTGGGTCCAGACCAAACAAGCCCATTTAGACCCATCTGAGAAGGTCACACGGTTTATCTGCTTGGTTTGTCTCTCCTCATCCCGTCATTCTTAAATTTGCTAGCTGCGGTTTGCTGACACAACCCCTGAGATCCAACCGGCCCCTATTTTGCTGAAAGCTAATGTTTAGAAGCATGTTGACTTTTTCAATCTTGACAGTCAAAAATCATTGTAAGTTGTGTTGTACTAGCATTTAGGAGTACACAACCAAAATGCGGGATCATATCGCACACTTCCACACTGGAACAAATTGTTATGTTCTGTAGCTAGCAAGGCGCTATTTAATTAGTTTGATTTAAGTTAAAGAGCCTCCTGTCAAGGCTGATGTATTGATCCTCCACTGCCTTCACACATGCTGAGCCAAAAACCCTTCACATGACTTCTGCAAACTTATGAGAAAACCCGTTTCTGCACAAAATTGAAATGTCAGGGAGGGTTAAGCCTGTCCTCATAGCAGAGTCAGATCTTGATAGAAAAGGAGAACTGGGTTGACTTTTTCAGAAACTGGTGAGAAATGCCATCTTACCGTCAGCCCTTCATGTGGTCTCTCGCTCGATTTTCACCATATATGCAACGCTGTCTTCCGCCTCAACTTTACTTTCCATTCAGTATTTTACTTTAAATCATATAAAGAACCTGATAGAATTGATTAATGTGGAGATTTTTAAGCTTCTCTCAGCTGTTTAGAAATCCTTAGGTTCAGGTGTTGTGTGAACATGAAAGCTGCTAAACTGTATAAAGTAAGAAAATGAGTGGGAACTTTAAAAACCTAAATCAATAGACAAAAGGGGAAAACATCATCTTAACTTAACTTAATCCCCCCTCCCATCCTTTTTTGTGATTTATTTAGGGCCCAGCTTGACTTGTTTTTATTCAAATTAGATCCTAACAATTTCATTTACATGTCGGTGTAACAGAACTTTCTCTTGATTTGCTTGCCCTCCCAAGGCCACGGTCGACAAAGAATTTTCTGTCATCAAACCTATTTAGAGCCTTTGTTTTTTTATGGTTGTGCGTTGGTTGTTTTTGACAGCTTGTGGACTCATTGTTTTTGTAGATCTTTTGTTTAGTTTGGTCAACTAATCTCAGAGGAGCTGTTCGCCAGCTGCAAAGCTTGCCAGAAGTCTACCAGTTTGTGTTTGACATGCACCCCTCTAAACCCACCATGACATAAACAGGAAGTAAAGGAAAGTTACTGTTCTTTTAGCCCATAGTTGAATACAATGTGTCATTTTCATTTTAGTCTAAAGCTCCATCTCTTTACAGCTGCACTAAGTCCAGCTGTTTTCACCACAGCCACTATGGACGGTTTCTTTAACCCAAAACATAACTGACTCTGGGGGCCTCAGAGCCCATCCAGGAGCCAGACTCTGGATTACTGACTTCCAGCCTTTAATCACAATTCCCAACAAAACATATACAATCGATTTTAGAACTAATCCTCCAAGCTGGTACAAAGTATTAGCAGCAAACAAGTTCACAAATTCGATCCAACCTTTTGGCTACCGTTCTTTAAACCTTTACAATAACATTAATTGCAAACTAACTATTTAATCAAAACATTAAATATAATGTTCCCATAATGTTGTTAATAACTGTTCCCACAGATTAACAACATCACTTAGCCAAAACGCAATCAAAAAATTACACACGCAGTTCTCATAAAGGGCTGGGGGCCTATACTTATGATTTTATGACAGGAGTCTGTGGGAATTTGAACAAAGGACGCATTCGTCCCACAGGCCAGACTTTGGACATGCCTGACCAGCTGCCACAGATGGGAGAAACACAATTTAAGTAAAACCTTATATCAGTTTTTTTAAGGTTGATTTAAAAAGCCGTTTTGTTTCTTTGGTTTGTATCTTAAATTCGTTTTACAGTTGAGTTTTTTTTTGTTTGTTTTTTGTGAAACTGGCATTGCTGTTAACCTGATTCACAGTTCCTCCTGTCCATCTTCCATTGTCTACCTCGTTTTGACACTTCTGGCCTTCGCTGCATTTTAATCCCTGACATTGTTTGGAATTTAAGTCCGCTAAAATCTCCCTTTGATAAGGCTGAAGAAATATTGCAAGGTTGGGACGCAAGCAGGAAGCCAAAGTATTATTTTAGCTGAACAAGGACTTGAGGCAACTAATTACATGGAACAGGGGGTTAAACGGTGAAGGATAGCGCCCCATTATGCACTGAAAGGACAACTCGTTAATACACCCCCATCATTTATTACTTTTTCCATGCCAAACACAAAGCAGTTTGAAGGATATGCAAAGGAAGAGTTGGGATGTTGAACGGGGATGGCTGTTACGCATCCAGGATCTGTCTCTAACAAGAGCAAGTTGTTTGATTAAAATGGACGATTCCCCTTATTTGAACCTAATGCCACCACCTAACAATAACTGCTCTTAGGAAAGGGTGGGATGACATGATGACAGAATGGGAATGTTGGCCTTGGACTTTTTATAAGCACAGGCGTAAATATGGAAAAGTTTAAGTGGAAACACAAGAGCTCGTTTTGAAAACCAACAGGAAAGTGGAGCCGTCAATATCTCAGCAGGTTTGTAGGAATTTTCCCAACTATCTCCCAAACTGTCGAGACCTTTTAAGCATCTGCAGGGATGGTTTTTAGAGCCGCTTTGGTGTGGGATCTCAGCAGTGGCTTTTTGGCCACTCAAAGATATGTTTTGGACACAGAGGCATGTGTGTAGAAAAGTTCAAAATGAAGGGGGAG
The DNA here is from genome assembly GCA_037389245.1 of Oryzias sinensis. Lineage (NCBI taxonomy): Eukaryota > Metazoa > Chordata > Actinopteri > Beloniformes > Adrianichthyidae > Oryzias > Oryzias sinensis. The sequence goes on from CM074499.1 coordinate 2,831,137, forward strand.
CCACTGTATGTTACTCTAAACTTTATACAAGCATCCTCCCTACTTTTAAACTTTTGTTCGCAAAGGTTTTTTAAGAGACTTAAAAAGAAGTGATTAAAACAGCCTCTGACATAAAATATTGAATTTCTACGACTGCAGAAACTCCTCCTAAAGTCGCCCATATAAGCAAAATTAGTTTTGATCGAACAAAGGACAGACTGTGTGGTCATTCTTGGTAGCTTTTATGCTGTGGTAACATTTTGACATTAAATGCTGAGCAATTTTGAATGAAATGTCACCAAACGGCGGCTTTAGTAGACCGTGAAGGCCAACGTGAAGAAGGTCTAAAGAAAATGCTAGTACGTCACGCGCGGCCATCTCGCTGAGCAGCGTTACAGCCCACACACACTCGTGTGCACACACTCATGCAGCTGTGGATACATGCACTGTATCCAAAGCAGCATGCTGTTCTCACAAGCCAACACTTGCCCTCTTCGACTTCAGGGGCCTCATTGCAGCCCACATGTACACCCACGCGTTCCTGTTGCTGCATTCGTCTTACCGACTGCACTGGCTGAGCCACTGAGCCAGCTGGTGACAACAGCACTTCCGCCTTTGCTCCTCTTTAGTGCTTAACTGTTGTATTCTCCCATCTGTGGCAGCTGGTCTGGGTCAAAGCTTCATGTTACCCACACAACTGGAGCTCCAAGATCCTGAGGACTCACAAGCACAGCCAAGATCACGGGGACACACACAGACACACAGCAGCTCAAGTTATCATGGCCATATGTGGAGGTGAAGAGGTTCAGCCGTTTTATTGGGCATTTGGACACAGAAGAGTTGGGACTAAATAGCAGAAAGTTCCTGGAAGGAAAAATACAAAAAGCCACGTAAAATTAAGAAACAAATGCTGAGTGTGTTGTGTGCCAGTATTGGCCAAAAGTTGGTCAGAGGTGAAAAGATCCTGAGAAGGGAAAAAAGCCATGGAAGAAATGTCACATCAAATAATGTTCCACTTTCTTAAGGTTTTTAGGAAAAACAGTCCAGTTAGTTGAGTACATTTAATATATCTATCAAAGTCTTCAGACTCTGTTTCAAATCTGACATCATTTATTAAATATTTGTTATATTTTAAAAGTTAAACATCTTTCAAATAATGTTTGCATTTCGACTTTTCAACATTTCTGTTACAATATTTTTAAACAAATGATGCTTGAACTTCAAACAAAAAACTTGAATTTTATTCCTTGTTATTAAAAATTACCAATAGACCAGCCCTGGATTTTTTCAAAGACATATTAGCTGCATTTCCGTTGACTGTGAAATTTTGCAAATTGGTTTAGCGATATTAAATTCACCTAATGGAAACACGACAATTTAAAAATGACTGGCATTCATTGAAAAAAAAGGTTTTTGCGCTTGGAGGAGGTGGTTCTTCAGGCATATCAAAATCCACATATTTATCAAAACTGCAGAAGAAACACTTTTTTCAGATTAATATACTCACATGACCAATGCGTTTTTTGGTAGGAACTGGCTGCCTTTGGCGCTGAACAGCGGGCGCCACCAGACGTCCCACAACCTCACACAGATCATCCAAAGTTGAGCGTGTCGTGTGGAATTGTTGGATCCACAGCTCCTCTGTAAAATCACCAACCACCATTTCCCAAAGTGGCTTCATCCATAGCCGCTCCCACATATAAGGAGGTCGCCGCTCAATGGCCTGAGGAAGACGCTGACGTCTCCTTTGATAGATGACGATGACCGCTAGTTCTGAATATATGTGGTTTAAATCAAAGTCTTTTTCACATCTGTCACCATGAATTCGCATAAATATGATTTAAAGAATGTTTGCTCGTGTGTAATGAAAACGCAACTATTGCTTTTGCGCCTCTTTTTATTAGGCACTAATGGACAGATTTTTTAGCACAAACTGCTTTTGCTGAATGTCAAAGCAGCAAATGACAAATGACATTGCTAATTGGCAAAGGAACTCTAACTATGGTTCTTCAGTTCCACCACCCTGCCTGTTTTCTCTCCTAGCACGTCTTCCTGTTGATTACCTGGATAAGGTGTTCAGTCAATCAGAATGTGGAAACACCTGAGTCAGCTCTTCAGCAGCAAGGAAGGATGGCAGAGTTAGAAAACAGGTATGGAAGTGAACCTTGAGTCAGAAAAGAATTGGAAAGAGTAATACTAGAATTTGGTAGGTGGATCTTGTTTACCTTTTTGTTTTTGTAGCAGTGCCACCATTTTGTCTGCATTGTAACTGACCCCTGGGCAATGCCAAAACCCATGGAGTGAGTTTTACTGCAGCTGAAGGTACTGAACCAGTTCTGTGAGAATTTGGGACAATTTCATAACCTGTTTCACCTCTGCCTTTGGCCAGTGGTAACTGGAAAATCCAAGAAAGCCAGAAATGCACAGAGGGCAAACATAAGATGGAGCACTACGTGCTACACCCTGGACAGGGTTGCAGTGTCAAAAATAACTCTTAAAAAATGACTCATTATAAATGAAGTTATTGTGCAAAATTTTTTGTAAGCATGTGATACTTTAGCAAAGATCAGCCTTTGGTCCCCCAATGCCAGAGAACAGGGAGGCACAGGAGGACAGAGATTGCAAGCTCCAGCCCACCCACTGCGCCAGGGGGCCCAATGTCAGGCCTACCCCTGGAGAGCACACCCCAGCCCCATTCAAACAGCCCACCACCACCCAGGAGTCCTGAGCATGCCCCCACCCCAACCCCAGAGGTGAGCCTGGGCCCTCCCACCCGACCAACCCGCGGGAGGTCCAGGTGATAGCAAGGCAGGAGCCACCCGCCCCCGCCTAGGAGGATGGTGCCCAAGAGAAGAATGGGGGTCCCCAAAGAGCATTGTAAATATGGCGTGACCAGGCTCACCCACTGTTGAAATTTTGGAGAGGCCTAGTGCTCAAGGCCAAGGACCAGAACCCGCACCACAGGGACACGGACGCCCCCAGGCTAAGATGTGATTCGATCCCCGGCTCACGGTCTTTCCAGTGAACTCAGGGATCCCTCTCCGTGCACGGAGAGAGGCCTGCCAGGCCAAGGAAGCCAGCCCCCAAGGGACACGGCCGAGGGCCTGGTTCCCCCTACCAGGGCTGTGGTAGGGGACAGAAGTTTAGAGGTCCCACCTTTGTTATGTAATGTATGTGTTTTTGTGTGTGTGCATGTCGTATCATTTTTTTTTTCAAACCCCGTAGACTGCACAATGAGTCTATTAGTGCTGTTCATGTGATAAGTGTGCACTTCTTGCATGCAGTCTTATTGTTAAAAATTAGGAAACTAGACAATCAGAGCTTAGTTTGTGTGGGCATCCTACAGAGGTTCTACGGGCACTTACGTATCACATGGACACCCTGTGTGTGCAGCTTTTGCGCGCAGTCAGTAAGGGGTCAATGTGCGAACCTTACTAACGAGTGGAGTGAAGCATAAGGACACTGTACGACTGCATGAAAGTTCGAGCAACTTCCAAATCCTTCACAATGCATTTAACACACACTCAACAATGGTACATTCTGTTGAGGTGGCCTTACAAGCCTTAATTGACCTGCAAAACACACCTGTGCTCTTCTCGGGAAGCGGCCTCTCCTCTTTACAACCTTGTACGATCCCGGGCATTAAGCTGCTGCTGCTCCCTTTACAGAGGAGGTACGAGCACGACAACAGTAAAGCTGTGAAAGATTTACATCTTCAGAACCGGCTGACGAAGTCACTGGATTTCTAGAGCCAACTTCAAGATATGTTAAATAAGACATAAAATAAGTTTCAGTATACACCTTAAGTCAAACCCAAACGATTTCCAATGAATAAAGATGTCCCACACAACAGATGGTAGTGAGGAGGTGGTGGAGGGAGATAGGAGTGTCGAAGAAAAGTGGAAAGAGAGGGTGGCAGTGAGGGAGGCGAGAGAAGCATGTGGCTTGTTGGTATCCTTGGGAAAGTTTGCAGCTTACGCTCCCACTCCGTGGATCATAGATGGGGACAAATACCACATGGAGCTGAGAGGAAGCCCGCTGGAGTGTGCACGGCCTCAAGCACACCGGAATGTTTCACTTCAAATGCTCACAGCTGTTACTTAAGCTTTCTGTCTGAGTCTATTTATCCATCCACATCAATCCATCTCTCTTCTGTACACCATTTTAGAAGTTTTCTGCTATGTTTAGCTCAGTTCAGTGTGCTTGAAATAACCAGCATTTACCAGCTGAAATGCAGGACCTGGAACTGTTTACATCTCACGAGTCTGCCGGACTTTCTTTGAGTTTATGTGCGTGTTGTTTATTAGTTTAAATTGTGCTCCCTTTGATACCTGAAGACAGAATCACAAAAGTGATTTTGATTTTATGATGTGCATACATTAAAAATTGTTATGTCAATAAGTTTAATTTCACATATTAATACTTGGTTGGTTGATCCATTTAAAAAAAGAAAAGCCACCTAGGTAAAAAAAAATCGAAACTATTTTTGACTGTTTGGTCTTAGACGTCACGTTTCTTTTGTGATAGAACTATGTTCTTCCATCCAATGACAAGCATGAAAAACTGGACAACCCAAATAAATTTCTGCTTTATTGAATCTGTTTTGAGATTTTGAGGGTATTAACAGTAGTAAGTTTACTTTAAAATAAGTGAATTAAATAATGTTTCATAAAATTTCATATTGGTTTGACCTGTTTCAGCAGCTTTAGCATCTCAGTCAGGATTTCTTTTTTTCTAGAAAAAAAACTGTAAAGAAACGGGTATGAACAAAATAACGACATCATCAATTGTCCATCAGCACTCATACTTGTACTCTATGTATACTTTGTTTATAACCTGATCTATAGACATAAGTTAAATTGATGAGATTAACCAGGTAAACCAAAACTGAAAAACCCGCTCTCGCTGCCCCTCTTTACGCACAGCACACCCAATTCCTCGCCACATCTCTCTACTCACGCCTGCCCCCGCCATCCACATACCCAGACCCAGGCTAGTCAAAGCCGCATGTGACAAATTGATATAAAATCTCCTTTTGCACAAAATAGCAGTTTTTCTCTTGGTTTTATCTCCAGAGCAACCATTAAGTTATCTTGATTGCCTGGGGATACCAGACAGGTCAATGCAAGTTTCAGAGGAATATGTAAAGGAGTCATTTTTTTAATGTCCTTAGCAACTGATGTTTTTTTGATAACCACACCCACATTTCTAATGTCTGTATGTATGTATTCTGTGTTATATCATTTTGTTCAACTGTAGCCAGGGATCCATATATTATATTTTCAAAATATTCTGTCAAATAATGTGCCGGTGTGGGTACCGGATGTTCTCGGGTTGCCGGATGTTCTCGGGGTCCTTCGGGGTCCTTCGACCAGTGATGACGTCACACTATTTGATTGGCTGTAAGTTGCCACGACCAATGAGTTAACGTCGCTAAGTTTTTTGAAAAAACTTTATTGACAATTGCGGTATCATACATTAACAATGACATTAACGTTAACAACGAACAATAACAATGTAATCAATATTGCCTCGAAGATCAGTCACCATTGCCAAACATAACATATTAACATAGAAAATAAAGAATAGATGGCAAAAAAAGAAACAATGAACATAAAACACAAATAAATAAAACATAAGAAAATAAAATAAAGGAACATTAGAAAAAATCTAAATAGTGTAATACTAGTTAAGTTAGGGGTACTCGTGAAGTTTGTATTTCTGAAAAAAAATAAGCAATTTCAAGCCATTCTTCTTTTTCATATAATGAAGTGATTGAAAGTAAAAACAGAGCTCTTTATTAAATGTTATAAAAAGTGGTTTGGTCTTCAAAATTTGACCTTACCAAGATGGCGGTGCTCTCCTCGTGATGTCTCCTCTAGTGATATAACTCATTGGAAGGACCCCCGAAGGACATCCGAAGAACCAGAGATGAAGAACATCCGGCAACCCGAGAACATCCGGTACCCACACCGGCAACACAAGAACGCCACTTTTGCGTACTTGCTAGCGCATGCCTTTCCAAATCTACAACTCCTGAATGCAACATTTTTTCCCCAGTTGCTTACTAATCGTGCTTGAGAAGTTAGAAAATGATTGAGGAAAATCCTTCGGGCGAGCATTTGAACATAGCTTTTAAAAGATGGCGGCTTCTTCCCGAGGTCAAAGGTCGACGAAACTCTAGGGATGGTTGTAGACTTGTGATGTCGGCATGTGTGTGAAACTTTGCGGAAATTATTTGAAGAAAAAGGGTTTTTGTCTCATATTGTGGAAAAACATGAAAACTGGCAAATCTCACACTCTGCCGCAAAATGCACACCGAGCTGTGGGTTGTGCGGTCATCCCATAATAATTTAAAACTTCTTTTGGAGACCCCCCGACATGTATATTCGGCTCCATATCTTTGCATATTTTTCATTTTTGTGCATGTGGCGGGGGTCAAATCTTTGCTCAAAGGCTCATTTAACACCTTGCTTCTATCCATTGTGCCTCTTTTCAGTTTTGTTGTTTCCTGCTCATATGAACCTGTGCACAAATTAGACTGCATGTAATTTTCATCAACAAATACAGTATAATAACAAGGTAAAAAGGCCGGCCCTCAAGGCCTGTCATTTGAAGAGATATGGTAATTCAAAGAACATTGACACTGTAGCTGAAGCTCTAAAGTGAAAAGGATACATGGCTCAAATTATAGCATAATTTTTAAGCAAGGTAAAGCTCCAAGGGCATTCAGAGTTTGTAGTCTCATATGTCTCATCAATTCTCCGTCAGCAAGAAGGCAAATTATTTTCTTCTCGTGTTCTCTAAAACAACTGAAGTTCTGTATCTTTAAATAAATGATTAACTACCAGGTCAGGGCGTCTCTCCAGTGCACATGCACTCTACAGTTCCTAATATGTTTTTTTTTTTTTAATCAGAATTTTAAATGCATAATTTTAATCCTAAATCTGCTTACATTTAGGATAGGAACCTCCCATGCTACAGACTGCCACATGCTGGCCCACTGTGTATGCATGCACACATGTGCACACACATACTGTATATGTAGAACTTATATTTACAACACCACCCACCAACATACCCACAGGGTTAAACTAAGATTTTCTTTTATCTTCTTTTTATCTTCTTAAACTGCTTCCCGGCCGGCTCCCAGTGACGACACTGGGTTGGAATTCGCTTCTCGTGCTGGTGGTGTTCGCAGACACACTGACTTTGTTGTTCAGATCCTTCAGTCCTCTGCAGCCACTAACAAGGACCATTTGGTGTCTCTGTCCTCCAAAGCGCTTTTCTTCAGCCTCCTTTGTTTGCTCTTTATTATGATTGCATTATCGGTTTGTTGCTGTTGATGCAGTGAAGTGGCTCCTTTTATGCACTGTGCTTTAATGGAGGTGTCCGGCTCCGCTGTGTACACGCCATGGCTTCTGCATGTATACTGTTTTCATTTTTCATTTTTTGTCTTACCTGAAATGGCAGCTGGGTGGGTCCATGTGAGAGTATCAACACAAATGTGAGGGGTTTGTGTGAATGGAGGTGTGTATGTGGGGGGAGGGGGGGGTGCTCATGCTTTGGAGGCCTGTGAAGGGAGAACCCTCTCTTCCTCTCTAAACCCGGCTGTAGATTGATGGGGGAGGTGTTACTTCTGTTCACTCATCCATCACACGTTTTATTTGGGTTCTAGAGGAGAGGAAAAGGCAAAATAAAGGAATAAAGACTTTCAGAAAAAATATCAGAGGTGGCGGTGGTGTGGGGTGGGGGTGGGGGCGTGGAAAGTTGAGTGAGGAAAGACCCCTTGTCCTGCACGTCTTCCTGGTCCCGCCCCCTACTCTTTAAGTAGGTGCTGGAAAAGAAGTGTTACCCTTGTGACCTCCGGCCATTCTCCGGTTGCAGTGCTGATAACAAAAGACAGATAAAGCCAAATGGGGGGCAGATTTAGTAAAGATTAGCAGGCAAAGGTTTGTGAATTTTGAATCTAGTTTCTGCCGTGTGTGTTTGTGTGTGTGCATGCACACGTTGTTGCCATCTCCATAGACTGCTTTCACAGTGGTAGGTGGTCCTTGTCTGCTGTCCTCGGCCTCATCAGGCCTCACGTTGTGGTTCTAGTGTGGCCTAAAGAAATGAGAGAAGATAGAGCTCAAACCTGTCTTCAGGAACACTTAAACCAACTGACTGAAGTTGTCAAACATTTTAAGTAGAGCTCTCTACTATAAAAAGAAGGTTATCCTATCTGTCAATTTATTGCCATGGTACAAATGAGCGGTCCCCAACCTCCGGACCGGTCCATGGGGCAGTAGGTACTGGACCCCAAAGAAAAAAACATAACCTAATTTTTATCTGTTTTCTTCATGATCTGATCCTGAAGGAAGTTTTATTTAAGAAACCTACTGGATTCTCTTCCCAACACACCCGACTCATTCTTGACTAATCGAAAAGCCATCTGCTTTAAAGCGGCTGTGCAGACTGTTAAGGTGTAACCCCCGAGCTAGCAAACATTAACAAAAAAACAAACGTATTTGGAAAGATTTGTTTCGGCGGAAGAGATCCAGTGAGGAAACGGAAGAAGAGCCTTCCACTTCAAAATAAAAGAAATCTGCATTTAACAGAAATAAACCAGGAGTCTTTAGTCCATATATGGATTTAATATTGACGGTAATAATGCAGAATATTCAGCAAGCGGGTGTCTAATAAAGGCTGCTGCTAATAAAGTTGCTCAAACGGTGGACTCACATCTGTTATTATATTTAGAAAACACCTGATTTAGTAACTTTATTTTTTAATTTTTATATGAATCTGTAGTACCTTAAAAGTTGGATAAGGCTGAAGTTGGCATTCAATTCTTTTAGCTTCCACTTGTAATCAATATTACATTTTAATGGTTTTACAAAAATCTGGTATTTTAGAGAATAAAGATAAACTTTAACTTCAAAAAGGGAAACTGGAAGCTAAAAAAATGTGACTCTCACATCAGCCTCCAATGTAAACTTATAGAAATGACTGCACAAATGCAAACATTATAGTCAAACCTTCGTCAAATATGCTTTCAAGGATACATTGAGATAAATACTGTCAACGTTTGCACACTTTAAAGCATTTTAAAGGCTAGGAAACTGTCTTCAGCACAAAGGCACAAAATAATTGAGTAGTCATGCTCTGCAAACGCTATATGACATCACTTTTGAATTATGGTAACTTCTGCTAACTAACATTTTATGACAAAAATCAATTGTCGGGCAGTTACAGAGACTCTCTTCTTTGATGTATTCACTTTGTTGCACAGAACGATTTAAATATTGTAATTCTTTTGTTCACAGTTTAGAGCATTTCCAGTTCAATCCCACAGTTTTGTGATGTAAAAATATGAAAATTTGCAGCAGATGGAAGGATAAAAAAAGGAAACCTGGTTTGCTTATTAGCCTTGCAGGAATTTGTGTTCCTCTCCTCTGAGAATCTCTTCAAACAGCGGACCTCACAGCAGAGCCCACTGAGATCTTATTTGAATCACAAATGTCTTTCGTTTCCCAGTTGTTCACAGGTTTTGGTCAGTTGAGGAATTTTGGAAGCCATTAACGCTTGTTGACAATGACTTTCACCCCCAGGGCCACGGCAGGGGTCCGCCCCTCCACTGACCTTCGCTTGCTGCTCAGGCCTAGCGTCAACCGTCAACCAAAGATCTGATTGGCTCAGCGAAGCCCCCCATCAAACCTCCGTCTCTCCTCCCCGCCTTTTCGCTGCCTTGTTCCTGCTCAAGTCGAAGCTTATCAAAGACAATCCACTTCTGTCATGTGGCCAAATCATCTTGACAGCCATTTAGCATGCTCATCAGAGGACAGTTATGAATATTCAAGATGCTGCCAGGGGCCGGTGAGGGGCAGAAAGGAAAACATGGGAGTGACAGATAACGGAGGGTGTGCGTCCTGGACAAAGTGAGGCCAAGGGAGAGGGAGTGGAAGACTCGTCTTAAAGGGCAAAAGAGTAACACAAAGCAGAAACACAACTTCAGCTTTGTTTTTTAGACCGATTTCAAGCTTCAAAGGATAAACTAGAGCAGAAAGAGAAAACTAAAGCTTTAAAGCATAAGTGTCCATGTGCTTGATGCCCTGTCGTTGTTGAAGACTATTTGGTTGTGAAAGTAAGGAAGCTGAGCCAGGAGGGAAGAAGTTTGTCTGAAATAGCTTGCCGTCTCCTCGACAGTGTCAAAAACTTTTAGGACCCCGTCCAAGCTGAAATGAGTGGTCACTTGGACTATAAGCAGTGGCGCTGTTCCAAACACTTTGATGTTTCAGCTTTGAAAGATTGTACATGAAGACAGAGAGTTATAAACAAATCTGCACCGTCATGAAATGCTGATATTTTTGGACAGTGATGCTGCTTGTCTAGTAATATTTTTAGCAGAGCTTTAGCCTTCTGTTGAGTGGCAACAACAACAACAACAGAAAGGTTGCAAAGATATTTTATTTGTTAAAGTTTCCATTTATCCCGTTTAACTAACGTAATTCATTCAAAGTTGATAACAAGGTTTGTGAACAATGTTTCACTCATTACTAGGTCAAAACCATAGCATAAATCACAGGAAATAAATTCATCAAAGCTACAGAGTTTTTCCTAGGTTACCGTTTGTTATTGCCACGTTCATTTTTACAAGTCAAGCACAGTGGTCGTGTGAAACATTAATGGTAAAAGGAGGTTGTGGAAAGTCTCACTTTATTCACAGCGGTTCTAAAAAAAAGAAAAAAAGGGGGGAAACTAAGGGAAAGTTTCAAGTGACCTGAAAAAATACATAAATGGGATATGGTTTAAATAAAACCGTGGGGAAATAACTAAGATAGAGATATTGCTTTTCTTTTTTATAATAATGAATCATCGTTGTCTTGCTGCTATAAACACTTTGAAAGACTCTCAGTAATAATTTTACCTAATGTTGGCTAGTGAAAAATGATGCATAGAGAGCTCTGGTTAAAAAGTAAAAACACCTCGTTTTTAGGGAATATAGTGAGTAATTTTGCTTTATGTTTTGTAGTCTTCGCTCATTTCAGACTAATTTCATGTTGACCTCAACTTAAAAAATGTTCTTAATGTTATCTTAACTTTCACTGTTTTTAAGTTTGACACCTGAGGACATCTGCACCACCTTTACTCCCCTTTTTTTATACATATTTAGAGAAGTGCAGTGCGGATATTCATATTTAGTTTGTATTTATCACTTTTAATAGTTTTTATAGTTGTACTTTAATAGTTAGATGTATTAAACTTGAACAAAGGGGAGAGATGGCTAATTTGTCAGACCTTTTTTGAGATTTTGAGGATTCCGCACATTTACAAAATTAATAGAATGTACGTAATTGTTCAAAAACATTATATTTTTTATTGAATAAAAAAAATGTAAAACTATTGAACATCTTCTTTTGGAAAGTATGTAACAATAACTTTACCTTATGGTCTGTTTTTCGTTTGCTAATATATTGAATTAATTCCTTTTATAACGTTTGTCATGATTAGAACCCAAAATAGTGCGGCGGAACTAAAGGAGAGGGAAACAAAAGTAAATCCTGTTTGCCTCAAAGAAACGAATTACCGATAAAAGTGATATAATTTTTGAAGTTTTCATAAGAAATTTCTACAGTGTTTTGAAAAAAAAATTCTGATTTTTTTTTTCTAGTGTCCAGTGTCAACTTTGAAAGAAAGTTTCCTTTTTTTTAAAAAAAAACAGAACACAGCTTCCATAAAGGAGCCGGCTCTTGTCTTTCACTACAAACAGCGGCTCTAAATGAGCCGTTTCATTCGCGACCGACAAATAACCTTTGTCTAAGAAAGCGACAGAATTACCATATAACGTGCGGGGAGAGAGGGACTTCGATCGCATTTTGTAGCGATGTTAAGACAATAAAAACCAAAAAAGATGCTAAAATGATGACATAAAGTGCTGCCTGGTTTACAATTTAGCTGAGTTATCCTGGAGCTGCTTTTGCATAAGTGTTAAAGCAAGAGAGAGCTGCCACCACACAGGTGATCCCTCAGCCGGTACGGCCTACCTCTACCAGATCTGTCAGCGGTACGCAGTACCGGACCGTCATACCATATTCCGACATATGAAATATTTCCAACCTAGTTACTTTTTGACATCACTGTGGAATGAAAAGGGATCTATAAGTAAAACAAAATATAAGTTTTGTTACCTTTTGATTTTGAAGTCATGTTTCCCTCCTCTCTGCTTGTTCAGGCTGGTGGTGACTGGTGGTGTCTTGAAAATAGCCCTATCCCATCTGTGTCACAGGCTTTATTTATCACTCTTATGCAATGTATTGTTTTCTTTTCGGTTTTGCAGATGTGCCATGATCATGCTGTTACAGAAGAGGCACAAATGCAGGCTTTTCGTGGTCCATGGTGTACTTGACTGTTTTTAGCTGATTTATGTCATTTAAGAAACCTTTGGCTAGAATTAGCTCGGCTCACCAGATGACTCACAAAGATTTCCAGCTAGAAGGGCTGAGCCTGTTGACATGGGAGCATCTGCAGTTAGTTTAAAGAAGTAGAAACTCAGCTACTACAGGTTCATCAACACAAACTTTTTCAAATGTTGAAGACTCTCACATGCTAAAGAATAAAAAAACTATGGTGTTCCCTGCAGAAGATTGGAGGATTGGATGTTTTTGAAGCAACCACATAATCAGAAGATGCCAGGATGAGTCCCACCACAGACCTTGTCAGTTAGATTCAGGTTTCCTGCAAATACACATCTGCCTCATGTGTGGATTCCAGTGTTTGCGCATGACAAAAGAGCAGCCAAATAACCTTCTGCCAGACTTGTTTCGCCACTGTTCCTCAACTTGTTAGTAAACTTAATTGTAATGTGATATTTGGAGTGCACTCAGTGACCCTGGACGTGCAGACAGATACTGTTTTCTGGAGCCAGATGAATGCTGCCCATCCAGTCAGCTTGCTAGCATGGGCAGTGAGGTAGATGATAATTGTCTGCTTGGCTCGGCCACTGCCAGGGCCAGGGAGGGCTGTGGACCTTAGTTTTGGCCAATGGAGACCATAGATCTGTGAGCATCAGGCGTCCACGGGGTTGGGAGAGAATAAGGGCCAAATTGAACCATGAAGATGACCCCTAAATAGCCCTTAAAGTATCATGAAAGAATCTTGGATTTAAATAGATCTACCTCCGGACTTGATATGTTTAATAAAAACCTGCATTTGTGTAGCAAGTCCCCCCACCTTCCATTCATGGGCTTAAAGCAAAACTGAATGTACTTTATGTTGCGCTTTCTTCACTTAGCCTGGTTAAAAAAAGGAAGCAATTTCCCACTGACTACCATGTTACAAAGTTAGCCTTTATAACAAAAAGAAATCTAATTACAGCTTGACGTCAACATTTTTTCAAAGTTTACTGCCTTATTCATGATAGCTGTGTTTTTTTTTTATCTTTGTGTTTTTAATAAGTTATTTTGATTACCTTATTTTCCACTTTATAAGGCGCTCCGGAGTATAAGTCGCAGCAGAAAAACAAAATGATAGGTAAAGAGGAAGAAAAATCATATATAATTCGCACTTTTGAGAAAAAAAGTGCAAAGCTTCTCGCCACTTGTCCAAAAATAGGTCACGGCTTAATGCATGAAATACTTTGTCTCATCTACAATGCATTGAAGACATGAGAAGAGCTCTAAAAAGGCATCGTCTCCATGTCTAGGTTCATGAAATCATTTAGGCTCCTGTGCGGTGAGCTTCACCGTCTACTGCAGGAGATGTGTCTGAATGACGCCGCTTTCCTAACTTTTCTCTGTGACCCAGTTTGACAACCTGCTGTTCCACATTAGTCCAAAAATTGAAAAAAAAATAATAATAAATAAATAAATAAAATTAGAGAACCTTTTTATTATTTTGTTTTGATACAAATAAGAAAAATATCATAAAGTTCAGGAGGAGAATGATCAGATTCTCCTCCATGTTGGTTTGGGGCTCCACCCTGTGATCTGACTGAGCGGGGTTCCTTCTTCTGCTCTGCTGTCAGAACCAAGTACTGATACAGTGCCTTCTAGCTGTTGTTAGTGGGAAAACAGTGTTCATATAAGCCTATTTCTTTTTAAAAACACATATAAGTCGTACTTGAATTTAAGTCGTACAAACTACGCAAAAAAAAACCAACGTACACTCTGAAAAAGATGGTATTTGGTGAAATTAGTACATTAGTACGAGTGTGTTTTCTTTTTTTATTAGCTGGTGGGTTACTCATTGATAGGATTTAACAAACTCTGACTTTACTTTGTCTTACATAATCCGTGGATGGAGTGGGCGGAGTTGACTCCAGACAATACCCCACCCACTTCGGGCTTCATATTTTTCCCAAAATACCACTACTAAGCAACACGATCTGTCCAGTGTAAATACATCTTCATTGTATATCAGAATATAACATTGCGCACGAAAGTTCCTTGTTTACAAATCTTTCTTGTCAACATAATTAATTATGTTGGTGATTTGCTGCAGTCGAACTGCAATCCTCTGCATGTCATCTGCATTCTAAACATCTATTCAAATTGAAAAAAAAAACATTTTTTTGTCTCCACAGGTTCTCATTTTGAAATCAAAAACTTCTCATAAAACATCAATGAAGACTAGAAAAGTGATGCAATGCAAGGCTGAAAAAGAAGCAGCAGCACCAGGACGCTTGCAGTCGCCGCAGACGACTTCTCAGGGAGTTTAAGCTCCTGAGGGACATCAAAAACATGGCAGCTAGGATCAGCATGGATCTGGGATCAACTGGAAGCAAGTTTACAGTGTAGGTCAATCAACCTCTACGAAATGAATGTGGTTTATTTTGCTTGTCACATAATTGGGCTTTATTCTGATGGTATGTGTCTGCATTGCTTAGATTATGTCTGAGTTGTGTGAAGGAAAGGTTATCTGGCATGATGTTTGTTCTACTTTCATTTTGAATTGCCAAACCTTTTAGTTGCTACCTAAATAGTGGGATTCATATTGACATTCTTAGCTATAATGAAGGAAAATATCTTGATGATTTGCAAATACTCCTCTGGTCAAACTGAAGCTTAAACTCGAACCAAAAAATGGAATTTGGAGGAAGGGACCTAATTTTTGGAATCTTAAAATCTTTAAATGTTCTCAAAAATCGATTGCGTTTGGATTCTGGTTGTGCTTACTGACCTCGAGCAATTTTCTGTAGTACACTGCTTTCAAATATCTTTCAAAATGTGTTAGTACGACTTTGGTAAACTACAAAGCTGCACAGCTTGATGGAACACTTGAAGCATTATGGCAGGGGTGTCAAACTCATTTTCACTGAGGGCCACATCAGCACAGTTGTGTCCTCAAAGGGCCAGACTTATACATGTAACTAAATGTAATGAAAAATAAATGAACTCCTCCTTAATTTAAAAAAACTCATTATTTATTTATTATAACGTTTTAAAGTGACAATTACAGTTGCATAGAAAACATGTTTCCTTGTTACTCTAGAATAAATCCTTTTAAATGTTGTCGGCTTATTTAAACCCACAATCAAATTGTCCTAGCGAAAAATAACATAAAACTGAGCTAGACAGAACATTTATTATAGTGTAATATTTGACATAAAAGGCTGCATCCAACTGATGGTTTGATGACAACAACTTGTATCCATACACACATAAGACCTGCAAACATTGAACAATTACAACAGCAGCCACACATAATAACACAATAATATCTGATCAACTAAAGAAATATTTTATTTTAAGAAATTAAATACTTTTATGCTCTTGCGAGCCACATAAAATAACATGGTGGGCACATTTGGGCCCCGGGCCTTGAGTTTGCCACATGTGCATTATGGGTACTGTAGTCCTATAGTACATACTGAGCTGCAACACAAAAGTGAGAGTTGTTTTGTATATTGAGAGCTATTGGGGATAGGTTGGAAAAAAGTTTGACTTATTTGTCAAGTTTCTGTCTCTGCATTCCAGAAAAAAAGAAAAAACATAAACTGCAACAATAGAAAAGTTCAATAGAAAACTTTCTATCCAGCTTTCTGACCAGTCGCCTGTCTCTTGGCACCATTGGGCATTCTGGGTAGTATAAACATCATGTGACTGTTTTGTTTTGCCAAATGCAGTTGCAGTGTACCTGATGGTCTGAAAAATGCTGTAACTGATTTTTATGAGTTTGTGTTGTGTAGCGTTAGTTGTTTTTTTAAAGGTTTCTTTCTTCAAAGTTCACAAAGAATGGCCTGAAACTGAGAAAAGTGATTAAAAGTTCTCTGGGAAGTCGAGCCTCGAGAATGACAGCAGTAAGACGGACTGGTTCCGGATGGTAGGAAGCCTACATCCATCCAAATAACCCCGGTGGGTGTCACTCAAATGACAGCACTTTGGCTTTTGATGCAAAAGCTTGAAAATCACAATAGCTGGAGCTATCCACAGTTCATCAAGTTACGGCTAGGTGTAGATTAGCAACTCATTCTGCATCCACTCAAATAGAAAATGGTCCAAATTTACTAAAGTAGACAAAAAATCCTTAGATTTATAGCAACTTTCCAACAACTTTCTGGCACGCATCTGCCCTTTTCGGCTGGTCTGGTTTGAGCTTCGAGATGGTGACAACTGTGAAACCAAAAAAGCTTCAAATTAGCCCCTTAGAAACATTAAGATCCTCTGTCATCTATATTTTTCCAATCATTTTTAACAGTTCATTCAGCTGAGAACAGAACAAAGTGTACTTGTCATTTTAGAGAGTTTTGGTTATTTTTTAACTTATTCTTGTGCTATATTTCTCATGATGGACAACAGTATATTAAGAAAATTAAACTTAAAATAGGGTTTCCAAGTATTTCTTTATTCAAATCGTTGTGAATCAGGAGCAGACGAAAAAATGCAGTGCGAAAAAGATCATATTTGTGACGTAGAAAATGCGCTGGGCGGGCCACAAGCTCCCTGCTCCGCTCCATTTTTTCTCGTCTGAGCTGGCATCTGGATAGCTCCAATACGGCCTGCCATTTTTGCTGCAGCGGTTCTATTGGCTTGGAGGTGTGCGGAAGAGGGGTGGCAGCAAGGGG
Organism: Oryzias sinensis; assembly: GCA_037389245.1. Taxonomy (NCBI): domain Eukaryota; kingdom Metazoa; phylum Chordata; class Actinopteri; order Beloniformes; family Adrianichthyidae; genus Oryzias; species Oryzias sinensis. The sequence goes on from CM074499.1 coordinate 2,848,160, forward strand.
GAAGCAGGATTGCTCTTTGCCAATGAACCCACAACTCAGAGGGGAATTTCTAATAAACTCCTGCCGCCCTGCAGATACTATGTCTAAGAAAATAATAAAGATATTTTGATTTTGGCTGAAAACAGCACAAATATAATTAAAGGACCACTGGAAATGCTTTGAAGATAGAAAAAAAATGATTGTGATCAAAATCATACTACATTCTGATGCTAAAAGTACCTCTTATATTGATGTCTTTGTTTTTTTGTTGTTTTTTTCATGCTAACATAACAGATGTGATGCTATTGTGGTGGAACTTTTATTAGTCAGTGCTATGCATAAAATGCAGTAAAATAATGTTCTTGGCCAAAAAAAACAACAAAAAAAAACAACAACAGCCCCTTATCCAAAGGAAAAAAACCTTGAGCCGTGGAAACACTGCAGTTTACATCAAAACTTTGACACAGTAAGTGGAACAGAGACACTTCTAGTTAAATGTAGGGTTTCGGTAAAAACCCAAAAAAATCTGACCTGCTATTTTTCTCAGGACTCAGAAAATACATGGATGAATTTCTCTCTTGTCATACTTCCTGTTGCCAGCCTCGGGGTGAATGTGCACAATGATGAGCACCACCCACACATGCTCCCTCGCAGGCCGTCAGACAAACAAACGGGGTGACACGGAGGTCATTTGCTTGTGTCACAAACACCGAAACGGTCTCCCTGCTCCTGCTGGACAAAGCAGGCTTGCATACCTTGGCCTGCAGCCTGGGCGGGATGTGCTCTTGTTGTGATTACCTGCCTCTGCAGAGGAAGGGGTTTCTCTGAGGACCTATGGAAAAATTCTGCTGTTTGCCAAGTGCCACGATTAGGACCCCAGCCTGTTCCTGGGTCAGCAAAGAGGGCACATGTTTCTCCACCAGCCAGGGATTTTCCACAGGCTTTTTGTACCGCTCGGTGCAGAACCCCGACTTCCAGAGCCCAACATTCCTCCTCACACAGTTGAACTCAGACCTGGCTTTACATGTGGCTGAAATGTTGTTTTTTTAGTCTCTTCATTCTTATTCAAGCCTCGTTTGACATGAGTAGATCAAGAAGGTGCAGACATTTTTGTTAACAAAAGTCTAATGTCAGCTTTTGTGCTAGTTGTTGTTTAGAGAAATGCAGTGATTTATTCAAAGGCCATATTGATAATTGGCTTTGTGCATTGGAACCACTGGAACACTGGAACACTGGATCTTGTTTGCACTTTACAAACTTAGTTCTGGCATTTCCTAGAAAAAGCACTGACGTTAATGGTTCGGAACCCTGCCTTATCTTTGCCATCAGTGCAACAAAAGCTATAATTATCAGCAAAATAAACTTGCTTCCTTGATTGTTTGACAAAATAATGTATGAACAGTTCAAGATAAACTGCGTGTTACCGTTCAGACCTGACTGACTCTGGACAACATCATTGAAGTGGTTTAGAAAATTTTCAGGTTCAGTGTTTTGAGCATCTTATATTGTAAATTTAAATTAAAAAAAATACTACAGATATTATTCTTGGCATTGACGTTTTGAGTTTTTTTTTTCTTTACACAATCTTCCTATTCTTTCTGGCCCCTGTCAATGAGGGCCAAGAAAGCCTGGCACTTGCCTGAAGCTCTCGGCCAGTCTTAAGCAGCTGGGATCTGGGGAAGCTCCCTGCAGTTCTGCAGTGGGCTGGCAACTCTCTTTTTCCTCCTGGACAGCTTCAGAAGACAATACAGAGAAGCCCTGCGCAGTGAGCACAGAAAGACCCTTGGCATGACGCATACATGCACACTTTTATAAACCATTGAATGAGACGAGGCCAAAGGCGGAAACAGGAGCAGACGCCTCTCAGATGCTGGACTTGGCTTCGTGTGCCACTCGACACAAACGGCTGCACACAAGATTACTGTTGTTTCTTGTTTATGGAGGGGCCCCGTGCCACACTCTGAGCTCTCTTCATTTTGAGCCTCTTGATTGGCTTCAGAGGAAAAGATAAGAAACCACGTGTTACTGTACAGACTCATCAAATGCTTCTGTGTTTGGTTATTTTGTGAATCGGACCTATCAGACTTTCTCCTCTGCTGAAGCAGCACTCCTCAGCCATGTCATGTTGTATCCCTTCATTTTTATCTGACGGGAGATGCATCATCGTCTATATTTTCATAAAAGAGACAGCAGAAGTCTTTTTGTTGCGAAAATAGTCAGAAGTGTTTGCCATTACATCAAATTCTTTATAGTATAGTTTTGATTTAATAATGTTAATTAAATTCATAAAAAATACTTTGATTTAATTAATAATTTCAGTCTAAAGATGCATGAAAGTAAAGGTTAACATGTTGTGGAACAAATCTTTCTACAACACTTTGCATTTTTCTTTTTTCATCTTTTGTAAAAGTGTTTGTTGCAGAGACTGTCGTGTGATGCTAACCTGCCCTGATGGTGAGGATGCAGGGTTGGTGCAGACGGAAGGAGAAGATCTGACTGGTTATTTTACCAACAGGGTCACAGCCCCACCATGCTGCCCGGCAAAGGGGAGCAAGCGCAAACAGGCGTAATACGGGAAGGCTAAAAGAAATTTGGACAGAGTTCTTGTAAATAATTGCGTTCATTGTTCTCTGCTGCTGTTGGTTATGATCACAAGCTGTTTAGTAGGCCCCTGTCTGTCTGGTGCTCGCTATGAGTCTGGTGTCAGCCTCTCTGTTCCTGGAGGGAGCCACTTGTGCCAGGGGGTGAAGATGCCAGCTCCCTGACCCAGTGGCCCTGCATCTGATGTGCCCACACTGGGAGCAAACAGTCCCTGGACCAGCCCGGAGACTCAGGTCATGCTGTGCGCATGCTGCTCAACTGTTAAATAAAGCTGGTTCAAAGAGCACATTCCTGCTCCCAGCACAACAATAAAATAGCAAGAGCTCTTGGTTGTAGTGTCAGAGTAGCAGATTGTTTCATTTTATTGCTGTGCCTTTATCTGGGCCAACTCTGCGACAATCTGTTTGGATTTAGCATTTTATAGAACTGTAGACTACCTGCTCTCCTTTGATTAGGTCAAAGTTTGGGGTTTACTCAGACACTGACAACAAAACACTGCTTTCTTATGAAATTAGGATAGAAAAATGGGTAACTGTGCAAGTTTGATGTGATTATATCATGGCAGGTCACTCTGGTGTATCTCGCTTAAACAGTTCTTAAGAACCGTTGAGGGTTATTCCACCTGGTTCCCATTTTCAGAAAGAGAATCTGACATTAATTCCAATCAAGATGAAGACTAAAACCCCTGTCACATACAAGGGTTGACCCATATAGGTACGGTAGGTGTTTGGCTTTTCTGGGGTCCATGGAAGGTCGTAGAGAGGAGTGGCTGTATCTTATAGGGGGGCATGTCTTGCAGCTCCCTTGAGGATCGTACAGCCACCTCAAGGGAGGTCATGAAAATGGACTGTACCATTGTCATGCCTGTGGTAAGTGTACGGTGAAGTACTTGTAAGGCTAATGGAAGTTGCACACACTTACGACGAAAGATGCTGTCGTACAGTGTCCTTACACTACACCCCAGTCGTTAGTAAGGTGCGAGTATTGGCCCCATACTGACCACAGACAAATTCTGCACCCATAAGTCACGTAGGATGTCCACACAAACTGCACTCTTTCTAATGTCCTCATTTCTAATGCTAAAGCATTTAATTTTTGGGGGGATAAAAAAAAGAAAAACCTGTACGATATGTCTGTGTCTCACCTATATCCCCCGTACTTATCGTTGCGTGTTGTAAAAGTGTTAGCTAAAACCTGATTATTTTTACACTATGGCAGGGGTGCCAAAATCCAGGCCACGAGGGCGGTGTCCTACATGATTTTCCAACCGTCTTGCCATTGGCTAAACACACCTGATCCATGTAATCAACAGCAGATAAGACAGGGTTTCTTAAAAACTAGCCGGCCTCTAGGCCTGGATTTGGGCACCCCTGCTCAATGGTTCCACAAAGGGGTCTGTGACCTTGATATTTCGTAAAGGCCACCTGCGTGTCCCATACATGTTCCTTTTTTCAGCCCGTATCCACCCCTAGGGAAATTAGTGACCAAGGCGGCCGTGGTGCAGCGGTATGGCGGTCGACCCATGATCGTAAGATTGCAGGTTCGATTCCCGCCTTGCACGCCCATGAGTCAATGCGTCCTTGGGCAAGACACTGAACCCTACCTTGCCTCTGGTGGTAGGCGGGCGCCTGTGTTTGGCGGCAGAGCCTCAACCAATGTGTGTGTGACTGGGTGAATGGGTCTGTGACCTTAAAGGTAGAAAAGCGCTATATAAGTATACGCCAAGGCATTAGATGGAGCTAAAATTCTGGCTTCAAATCAGTCTAATACAGCTAAAGTGGTAATATGACCATATTCCTCTAGTGTTGCATAAACCCAAAATGCATCTTAAAATAATGAGGTAAAAATGAACACTTTTTCCCCATGTGCACCTTGCACACGGACCAGTCTTCCCGGGTGTGAAAACACCTTTAATTGAAAACACCATTAAACTTTAAGGTCTTGGAGGTTAAAAAGACAACAATATCAGTGTAAAGCCAAAAACAGCATTCTTTCATGTGAGGTAACAGAAATGCTCTTACTGAGGATTAACTGCAGGAAGCGATGTTCCTTTGAAGCTCCTTCGGCATTTTCCTGAAGAGAAGGCAATATGACAGCTGTCAGTCTCATTGAGCCGTTTTCTGGAGGTTTCCCATGTCAAGTCAAAGTCTGCAGTTAGTAATGGTTGAACCTCAGTGACTTCATGGCTGTGGAGTAATGCCAGCAGTATTGTGTACTCCCTCACAAGATCAGTGGCTAAGTGGAGCACACAAGAGGAGTTTGGCAATAGAAGGCAGATGCTCTCAGGCTGCTGCTTGCTGCCTCCACTTTCTTCTGTGCGCCTTCATTCAGATTTGTTTTGGGGGCTCTGAATAGGGGGCCTCCACTGTGAGGGAAGAGTCTGATTTTACTGCATGGTAGATGCCAGAAAGTAAACGCAGGCCCCACTAACAAAGTGGAATTGAATCTAATCTGCTCCAGGTTCCCATGTTTGATGTGAAACCCACTTCACTTCACCACAGCTCCCCAAATTTAAGGTAGACAGGATGTTATGGTATTTTGTCCTATAATATTCTGACATCACGCTGCAGGAAAACAGTTCTCATATGTTACTTGTCATTAGGAAAACCGTGGGTCATGCATTCATACATTCATCCTCATCTTGTCTTTGTTACTGCTGGTAGTTTATTTTAGATTTATTTCCTGTAAAGCCAGTAACAGGGTTTGCATACTAACATTGTTTCTATAGAATTCATATTGTATATGTTATCTTGCTGATGTCTTGCATCTGTGGAAGGGTCCAGCCGTATACACTAAATCACAATTTATCTCCGTGCAAATGAAATCTGATACAAAACCCGAAGCTACTAGAAACTTTGCTGCGACTTTTGGAAATGACTGCCCGCTTGTCACAGACACAAGTATTTCTAATAAAAATGTCTCTTCAGGTAACTGTAGCTGACTGACACTGTCTGTCATTCTGCCACAGCTAATCAGACATCAAGGAGAAAAGGGCAGAAAACCCTTAAGCAAAAAGTTAAACTGGAAGCACAAAAAAGCAGCCACCCACGCACATTTCCCAACGTACATGGGACGTTCCCAGAAGAAACTCAAGTGTTGTTTTTGTGTTGGGTTCGATCGTGTGTTTAATGTGTGATGGTTAGTGCGTATGACACGACTTTCGGAGGAATTCCGTAGCTGCACGTAACTGCATGCAGGTGTGGTTAAAGTAAAAATGCATTTTTGTCCTTCGACGTTCCGACGTTACTGTGTGATTAGCAGAAAATAAAGAAAAGTTCAACTAACGTAGTGAAGAGAGGTATTTTTTTAGACCCACTCCATTGAAAATTGTGTTCTAAACATGTTCTTGTGGCATATTTCTGTTGATAGCAGTCATATGTTCAGAGAATTCATCTTAAAATTGAATTTTTGGGATTTTTTTTAATTCAAATTGTTAAGTGCCATTTGAAAGAGAGCTTATTTGTGACACAGATAAAAAATGCTGGACGCTGCTCGGCTCCATTCGGATGCATCCACTGTTGATGACTAGATCCGTGTACGTCTTTGTTTTCCTCGTCTGACCTGGATTCTGGCTCAAAACTGGATGGCTGGATAGCTACAATATTGCTCGCCACTTTTGTTGCACCGGTAATGTTAGGTTGGGGGTGTGAGGGGCTATAAGCTAGCAGAAGAGAGTGTAAACAGAGAGCTCCTAAAAATAGGGAGGGGAAGGGGGGTGGGGTTGCATCACAACAATGGTCTACAACTGAAAGGTAAATTTCTAAGGAACTTTTGCTTCTCTGCAGAAACTATGTCCTAGAAAATGAAACTTTTTTTTATTTTGACTGTTGCCTGCATAGTCATGATTATAAGACCACTGGGAACGCTTTGAAAACACATCGGAAGATGATTGGAGTGGGGATTTAAAGATAACCCATAGTTTTGAAATTAGAATAGGGCAGGATTAACACTATAGGCTCCATTACCAATATGTTCTTTTCTTGGGATTTAGCTACTGGGAGCTGTTCTGTAGCTGTTTTCAGCATAAATGCTGCAACTTAAATAAAAGTAAAAAATAATCTTGTTGTTTTTAAAGTAAAAATAAAGTCAAATTGACTAATATTGAATGTTCTTAATAGAACATTAGAGACCGAATGCCATGCTAAATCCACTTCCTCCCTCATTATGCACATTATTGCGTGCCTCCCTTCCACATCCGTTTACCCTCATGCACTGGAGCCATAAAATCAATTTAGAGCGTACACATTGTCAAACAAAGATGTAGATCCCGGTCTGCTTCATCCACGATGTCAGATTTGATCGACTCAAGATATTGCCTCGACTCTTTTGAAAATGATTCAGCACCCGCAAAAACCCTTAACCTCACACACACACACAGAAGTGCACATGATTATACACGTATCTTGATTTCACCAGATAGATCAAAGTCTTATTGTCCTAAAATCCCTTTTTCGTAACGACATCTCTGCTTTCTCATCAAGTCTGTTTACTATCCCGTCTTTGATGTGCCGCAGTGGGCTTGCCCTGCACCCTCTGTGCTACTTACTAATTGACCAGGCCAATAAGAGGTTAGGTGGATGGAGGTGCCTACACATGGCAGTCACATGTAACTGATGCCACTGGGAGTCTGATGTGGCAATCATTAGCACACAGCATCAGACGCAGCATGGAAGCACACGCGGCGTGTGCAGCTTGAACAAATAAAGCCCTCTGTGTTTTGGAGTGAATTCTGCCGCCGCCTTATTACCAGTTTGAAGTGAGGTTTGCTGGCGATGACATTAATGACAAACAGAGCACTCTGGTTTCCTCCTCTGGGATGGAAACTGCTGCTTTGAACTTAAACAACTTCTCCATTCATTCCCTATGGGATGTACACACTGGGAGGGAAGTTTCATGTAATGTCTATGGGGCTGAATTACTGGTCTGAAACAGGAATATCAACTCTGGGGAGGCGGGAATAAACAATTTAACAAAATGGTTCGGAGGAATTCTGCTCTACCCTACTGTGCGTTTGAAATAAAAGCGGTGGAGCTCTCAAATTTACTGCAGGCATAAACCATATTACAGTATTTGGTTGTTGGTCTAGTTAGCATTAGCAAAAACCAAACTTGATAAACATCAAAAGTGTTCAAGGAAGTCCTTTTCATAGTAAAGCACACACATTTATGTCATCATGATTGATTTATCAGAATTTTCTAAAAAAAAAAAAGAGAATATTATGTACATATTTACTGTGTGCAGTTTGCATATCTGTTCCAATAATAGAAGAATTCTCTGCAGGTTTTCTTGGTTCCTCTCACAGCTCACATTATGAATGGGGCTGGCTGGTCATTGTGAACTTTATGTAAGTGAAACTCTAGGTCTGCATGCTTGTTTATTGTCTCAAAGTCCCACTCTGATCACGTTTTGAGCTATTTTAAAAACGTTCCCAGTAGTCTTTTATTGATGGCTATGCCGTTTATCGCCAAAATAAAACATCTGTGTCGTTTCCTAGGACATAGTTTCTGCAGAGCAGCAGGAGTTCATTAGAAATTCACGTTTGAGTTGTGGGTGGGACTGTTGGAGCAGAGCAACCCCGTCCCCCTTTCTGTCACTCAGCTCACTGTTTACACGCTCAACAGCGAGCTTACAGCCCAACCTAACATTACCTGTGTAACATAAATGGCGAGCTATCCAGCCGTACACCGTACAACCAGATGGCAGCTCAGGCGAGGAAAAACAAGACGCACATGGATCTAGTCGTCTACAAGATGCATCAGAAGGAGGCTTGTGGCCTGGCCAGCGTGTTTTCTAAATCACAAGTAAGGTATTTTTCCAACGCACGTTTTTCATCTGCTCCTGATTCACAACTTTTTAAATAAAGAAATACTCAAAAATAAAATTTTAACCTTAATTTTGTTACTACATCATCAGGAAAATTTGACAAGAACATGTTAAAAACATCCAAAAACAGCATGTTTGTAATCTCAAAAAATTTCTGCTAGAAACCTGTCAGGAGGTGACCCCAACATGTATGTGATAACAGAGAGCTAGGTCACGGAAGCTGGTACAAGAAAAATATATAATTATTTTGTTTAATAATATGTATGAACATAAGATCCCAAAATGGCAGATTGGTGGTGTAGTGGTTACAGCTCTAGCCTCACGGTGAGAAGGTCATAGTTCAAAACCAATCTGGGACCTTTCTGTGTGGAGTTTCCATGTTCTCCTCATGCATGTGTGGGTTATACAGGCCTCCCACAGACGCAACAGACTGGCAAGCTGTTTAGGGTCTACATCGCCTTTGCTCGACATTAGCTGGGATAGGCTCCAGCATCCCTGTGACCCCGACTCAACGGGATCTATAGATGGATGTATATTATCCCAAAACATGTGACGTTCAGGCTTGAACTTTCCTGTTTGTAGTACGTATGTCACGTGTCTTCCACTCCTACTTTAGTCAATTTGTTGTAAAAAAAAAGTTGTTTATATTGGATTCTAACTACTTGTAGTTAAGTGTTTTTTATGGGTCTCAGTTCCTGAAAAGGAAGTCACGTCTTCTCAAGCTTTCAATTTATTGGAATCTGAACATAACCCGGCAGCCTAAGTCTCTTTTTTGTGATTCTTATGACAAAAACGTACTTTATTTCATTTCCCAGAATTCCTCTTGGTTTATTTCATCTACAGCACACACTTTTATAACAATGTCGTATCAAAAAGCTATGACATGTTGTGTTATCATTAGGTCTGAATGGTCAAAATTGTGTGTAAATGTAAGCCACTGGCATAGAAAGCCGCCTCCAGCTTCCTACTTCAGTGTTCAAAAGCCGCTGAGTGCCCTCTCCTGCTTCCTCGGGCTCACACAAGAGTTTATCATGTGTGCAGTGGGAAAGCACGGCACTGGAGGGCTCAAGACGCGAGTGCACGGGTGTGTTTACAGCCGTTCTGCTCCACTTTCCTTTGCTTCTTAGTTAGCGGCTCATTCTTGCCATGCATCTGCAGAATGTGTGCGCTTGCAGCCGTTTTGACATGCGTGCAAGGGTTTTCCTAGGATTTCTCACTCAGGGACTTTGTCCTTTGAAAAGGTGTGCCAGCCAGTCAGCTGAGCGAGAGGGAGGAGAGAACAGGATCTGAAGCGAGCCGTGGTGTTAGAACTGGGACAAAGATGAGAAAAATGAGCTAGAGACCCACTGAATTCCCAAAAAGTGGCGCTGCAGTGCGGAGGGGTTTTCTTTGAACCTCGTTCCAGATGCTTGTGTGTTGTAAATATTGCCAACCTATCATAGCAGGCGCATTTGAGATAAGGCTGGATGCTTTTTAATAACAGGTGTATTATGGCCAGGTGACGCTTTTTCCTGTTCCCTCTGATCTTTTACGTTAATCTTGTGTTTTTTGTTTAATTATACACTTAGGTACAATATTGGCATATTGAGGAATAAACAGCAAATTTGTCTTTTTCTATAACTGTAATGAAAACTGAAAACACGGATTGCTTCATCTTTTTGCGGCCCTAATCTAAAAAACACACAGATTAAAGTCCCATCCTGAGGCTTTTTACTGTGAAATGGCTGAGATGTGACACGAAAAATGATTGACACTCAAACTTGTTGACAAGGCGGCCCGCCTTATGACGTTGTCATTAGGTAAAGTACAAACAGTTACGGCACCGGCCGGCCCAAGCACTCTTTGAACTTCAAATGAATTGTGGGTCGAGCAGCAGCTGTTCAAAATGACCTTACCCCACAAAAATCAATCGGCACAAACATACTGGAAATGTTGGGGTAGTGGGGGCCGTTACAGCAGGAGGGCGCACGCCGTCGATCTGTTTATACACCGGCGTGGCCAGTGTGTCATGTACAGCTGTGATGCAAGAAGCAGGGATCTTTGCACAGTTTTTATGATTTGATAAATCATCACAGTACGTAAATAGTTTCCATCCATTTTAAAGCCTCCTTTTTATTATTACTGCTTCAAGTTTAACAGATTGGATTAGTGGACTCAACTCAGTGGAAAACTCTCCCACAAACCTGCCAAACACACAGTGTCGAGGTGTTCTTTTCAATGATTGAAAGATGCTGCTGCACTTGTTAACCCCATGTCCACATCTAATAGAAAGGAGCATCAAGCACATCCATTGCAGCACACTTCCCGTCTGCCAGGGAGTCCCACAAAGTTGTGTGTCACATTGACTGACTGTCTGGACGGCTGGGGCTGGCAAAGTCCCACGCTTGATCTCAAAAGTCTCCGCTTGTCTCTCTCATCCCTGTCACACTGGGCCTTTCTGGTTCCCTCACGCGTGTTTTAGCGTGGGCTGAGGTATGTGTTGGTTATCTGCTTCTAGAAAAGCTGTGCCCTTGTTGCTTCATATAGTCCAGCGAGTGACCGGCTATTGATAAGACTAATGTCTCCCGATAGCTCCCAAGCTTTCAAGTCCCGGCACAAAACAGCCGGCGCCCTTTTATGTTGTTTTCCCAAGCCAAGGACAGACAGGCCTCCCTACAGGACCCAGCTAGCTAATCAGTAATCAGTAACTTGCTGAGCCCAGCAGTTCCCTTCAGATGAGCTGCTTTTCAACTTTCTTCTTTCTTAACTTCTTATTTGCCTCTTTACCTCAAAGTTCTTGTCTAATTGTTCACCTGCGCCTATCTTTCCAATAAAAAGCTCCACAAGTGATCCATTTATCTACACTGGCCTAATTTTTAATACATTTATGTTTTAAAGTCACTTGACTGAAATATGTCTTTCCTCCTTCTGTCCCTCTTTTTTCCACCTGCTGCCTTTTCTCTTTTTTTTTATCCAGCTAATAAATCAACATAAATACCTGGGGCGTGAGAAGGAAGATCTGTGGGCAATGCCACCCAGACATGGTGTTATATTAAAAGATTAGTACCACTATTTGATTTTATTTAGAACTTGCCAAAAAAACTGATTATGCGACAGATATTGAATCCTCTTCAGCCACCCTGACTGTGCTTGTGTTTTCTGAGCCAACAGCATCAGTTTGTCTCCAGACTTTTTCATAGACGCGTCGGCTGGACTTCTCTTTTTGTTAAAAATTCTCTCCTCCAATCTTGTCTCAGCAATTAGCAACACTTAATTGAGTTCCTCACCTGCTCAGAATTCTGCAGGTGCTCAGTTGTATAAGAACTATTCACCTGTACTGAAATTTCAACCAGATACCAGTGAAATGATTGAAAATAACCCAGTGCTCTTCATGCATTCCTGTCCTCTCTGCCTGCAAGACTTGGTTGATGAATACGCTTCTATTTAAGATCTGAAATGAGGAAATTCAAATCCTTAGATTACACAATCATCTGTGTTTGTAGGTTTTCAGTGCAAATCCTTGTAAATAATATTTAAAAATGTTATTTGAAAATGACTCAACAGATGCAGCTATATTGAGAAAAGTATTCAAAAACACTTCTAAGCTGCAAAACAGTCAAATAAATCAATTTCCCCATTGGACAGTTTGGCTGAATTCTGACAAGGTTTTCCTAAATGATTTTCATGATTTCATGACATTGGTGTAACATTTACAATCTATTTTGTCATAACATTTTTCACATAATTATTGCTATAAACTGATTGAAAGTGGAGATCCCATTAGTACAATTTTGAGTTCTAAAAGTAACCCTTGTGAATCCTAGGCACTTTAACATTGGGAGTTGGGTCATCTAGACCCACTAGACAGTGCTCTGAACCTTTTTTCTTCAATGATTTGTGATCTTCACTGGTGTCCATATATTACATGAAATCTTTCCACCTTTATCCACCTTTGTCATGGTAGGAAAACACGTCAATGTAAGGGGGGGGGGTCATCTAAGATAGGCACAAGGGTTAAACACTAAACCCCTTTTTTTGGTCTGAATTAATAGGAATTATTCTGAATATCAAAATATCAATTAGATGATTTGATGATTGATTGCTTTTTGGTTAAAGATTGGTTCAATATTGATTACGGAAATTTTGCACAAAGAGCAAAGCACCTTTGGTTAAAAATAGACTCAGAAACATTTTCAATAAAATGTATCCGTTTGATTTTCTTTTAGAAAACTTTTTACAAAATTTACATTTCTCATTTCTCGAGCAAAACTATTTACACACATTTCAATATGTTGCGTGTCAAGGAATCTGTGCCTTTACCACAGAAGTCTGACATATCTCAATAACGGGTGGACCAAAGCTTGTAGTATCATTTTATTATTTTTTTGATTTTTTTTTTGTTCTCAAATTACTTATTTTTCAGTCATTTATGAGCATTTTTTTTAGGAACTTATCTTTTTCTTTTTCATTTTGTTACACATACAGTTGAAAATAAAAAACTTTCTCCCTTATGGATAAACCTCAGGGTTTGTTTTATAGTATCCTTTTTTATTAACACAGAATAGTTTACATTTGCAAAAGAAAATCAGTCATTTCTATATTTGCTACACAAACTGGGCAAAGGTCCAGTTTCTTTCTATGCTGATGAATCTGCAATTGTAGAAAAATAACTGTTCAGTTTTTGCAAATAACCATCAAAACATGTTTGAGTCAATATTTGAAAAGAATTGAAACAATACTTGTTTTGCGTGGTCTGAAGCTAATCTTATTTAAAGAGAAACAAACTATAAGTGTGGTTCAAGCAGAGTGAAGCATGTGGCACCGTTCAAGGGACTTTGTGTGGTCCCTTCGGTTCGTTTTCCATGGGAACACATTCCACCAATTTGTCATTCATCTCATTCTCTGCCCTCTTTCTTTTTTGGGTTACTGGACCCACATGGTACCTGGTACAGACACTTGCAGCTCCTATTATTTTAGTGTTCTGTCCTTCTTTTTCTGCAATTATTTTCCAAAAAGTCTTAGTGTGGACCTTTTCTAATAAACGCAGGGATGAGCAGGAGCTTAACATTCAGTGAGGTGGTGATAAATGGGGGGAACATCTAGGAGGCAAGTGATTTACTCTATAGCTCCTAAAAACTTAGATGTATCTGTGGTGTCGTTTGCAGACAAAGTATGGATTTTGATGGGTGAAGGATGAATGTGAGGCAGAAGATGAATTAGAACCTTGCTGTGACACAACGCTCCAAAGATTTTCAGGCTGGAGATAGTTCTGCTCTCTGGCGGTGTCATTCAGATCTTTAATGTGCTTTAAAACCACATTTCTGTCCATTCATTCACTCAGTTCCCGCCATCTCAATGCAATTTAAATGACCATTATTATCATTTTTGTCCAAGGAGTTGTTGTTAGAAAAAAATCAATGTTGTTTCCTACAAAAAATATTTAGAATTTCACTTTAATAATAATTTTCTATGGAAGTGTTTTGCTTCTATTTAAAAATATAACAGGTGACCTTCATTCTCATATTTATTTAAAAAACCTTTTTTGCGCTTGGAGGAGGTTGTTTTTGAAGGGTATCAAAATTTCAGTTTTGCAAATCTGCAATGGAAATACTTTTTTGAATTAAATGAGTCATGTGACCAACAACCGGATGGTGATGCGCTTCTTGGTAGGAACTGGCTGCCTTTGGTGCTGAACAGCGGGCGCCACCAGACGTCCAACAGCCTCACACAGATAATCCAAAGTTGATCGTCTCAAATGGAATTGTTGGATCCACAGCTCCTCTGTAAAATCACCAACCACCAATTACCAAAGTGGCTTCATTTGTAGCCGCTCCAAGACCTGAATAAGAAGCCGACGTCTCCTTTGATAGATGTTGATGAGTGCTAGTGCCGTGGCAGAAATCTGAATGTATCTGCTGTCAATCAAAGTCTTGTTCACATCCGTCACCATGTTTTTGAATGAGTTATCGCGTGAGTTGGTTTGTGTTTATTCCCATAACTATGACTTAATGGAAACCGTGTGATTGAAAAATAGTGTGTTTTTTTAACACTTCTAAAATTTCTATATATGTTTGCACATATGTGCGATGGAAACCAGCTGGTGAAGCAACATTCTACACTCCTCTCCATGACTTGAGGAAGCAGACGGACAAAGAAACATTTACGATCGGTCTGACCAGAAGTTATTGGGCTCATAATATCAGAAAAGCTACTGTGTCTGTGTCATACATGATTCGTTGAGTCGTTTGTTGTGCTCATCATGATATCGCCATTCAGTTATGGTCTTCCCACTTCCTTTATGGAGAAAGAAAGTAAGAAGTGAAGTGATATCCAGATGACCTCAAAACACACAAAAATAAGAAATAAAGTACCTTTTTGGGTCAAATACAATAAGTTTCCATAGATTTCAAGAGCTTTTAAATACAAAAAATTGGCCAGTTAGAAGGAAGAGTTGATTTCAGACAGAGCTCAGAAAAAAAGCATCTTCTGCAAAAAAGAATCAGAAACTTTTCTACATTTTTTTCCTTTTTTGTCTCCATTACTAATATTATCATTTGTAATTCTTATTGTCGTATTTAAATATGTTTTGTTTATATTTTTCCCTTTTCTATTCTTATTTTTTCCATAAGCACTGCCCTTTTTCAGTCATCTTACCTTCACAAACTCTCGTTACACGTCTCATCATGCAGAAACTGTTTCATTCTTTCTTTTTTTTTGGTAAAGTTATACAAAAAAATTAGGTTGTGAATTTGTCCACCCACTTTGATAAGTTTCTAGAAACCTTGGAGCCCTGCAGTGCATCTTTAAAAAAGAAAATAGAGATTTTACCCGGTTCATGGTTTAATTTTATGGATTTGAAACTAAATTGCTTGTTATATATTATTTTAAAGTACAAGTTATTGATAATTAAAGTATTACTTTTTACTGCTCAGAAAGTGAAAGCACTGAGTGTGAACCTGAAAGTTACCAGGATGTGAAAGCACATGAAGTAGATTCATTTCATGTCGCAGAACAGGTGAAAGAAACCAAAGCTACAGCTTTGACTGTAGCTTTGACTGACAAATGGCTGGCTGAAAAGAAATGAGGGGAAGACTTCCTATATGTAGAGGCATATTTTTTCATGATTGTATTAATTTTTTTATTTTCAAGAGTTCCAATCAGGTGCTGCAGGGTTTCTGATCTGCTGTGGGGGACCGTGATCCAACCTGAAAAATGTGTCCGCTTAGCCTTAAAGGTGAATTTGTTGTAAATTTGTATGATCATTTCTAATCATAAAAAGGTAACGGACAGAGAGATAAAAAAAAATATTATAAATACGAGTTTTTAGTTGTAATGCAAAGGATAATTTAAGAATTTTAGATTTTAATTCAAGCATTTTCGATAAAACCTTTCAGACCAGTTTTTTTTTTTTTTTTAAATATGTGTAAATATTTTTTATTTTATATTATTTATATTTATGTTTTATATTTTACAGACTCATATCGGTTTAAAAAACTTGTCTTATCGTGATTCCAAAATGTTTCTTAATATTTTTTAACACCCTATTATTCTGTAATCATGTGTTTATCTATGAAACTATGTTTACGATTTACCTTAAAAACTGCTCTTTCGCTGTCATGAAAACAGGTTGTAATGTGGTTATAACATTTAAAGGTAGCTTGTGTTAGTCCTTGTAGAAAAACAAACAAAAAAGTTATTTTTTCTGTTTAAAGCTACAAAATGAACAGCAGATTGTAAGATCATGATGTGTAATAGTTTGAGTTTTTAGTGCATAGTTTAAGGCACCACTGAGTCTTTTTTGTGTCATTTAGGTTTATAGTGAATTATTTTTTACCTTTTCCTTAGAATGTAGTTTATGGTATTAGTTACACACTTTCCTAAATTATGTAAACGGGGCTTAAAGTGTCATTCTGTAAAATAAACGTCTTCTCTGTCAGTGGATGGAGGGTGACTGATAGCAGAACAGCTGTTTCCGTTGAACGGGGTGGGGGTCAACACCATTGTTTCTGCCGTGAGGGCTGCTGCTGGCCATGCTGCACTCAAGCTGCCTAACTCCTTCCTCTGCTGCTGCTGCTGCTGCTGCTGCTGCTGCTGCTTTCCTCATAGAGGGCGCTAGTCCGATTAGCTGACTGCTGCTGCTGAAAGGGACAGATTACTGGAATTGAGCTTGAAGCAGCTGAGTAGACAAAGTAAAATGAGGTAAAATGCACCAAACTAAGACACAAAGTTATGTTCTTTTTTCATTTATTTTTTTGCTTTTTATTTAAACTCGTGCAGAAAATCAAAGATTTTATGATCCAATGCTAACTCCAAAGAGTTCAAAGGGCTGGAAAACAACAGCAGCTGATTGTTTCTAGCAGCACAGGCTGTTATAACCCCCAGTTTGTTGTTACGACCCTTAAAAGTCAGCACAGGATTGACAGAAACCAGCGGATCTTCTCATGATGCAGCAAAAAAAAAGAAGCCAGTGAAGTGACACGCTGAGTGAAACTGAGTTCTCAGCTGTTGCCAACCTACAGCCTGTTGTTCACCACACCTCACATTCAACCTGTTGTTTCACATCCTCCTGCGTTCGGCACACAGGAACTCCTTGTTAGCTGCAGATCAGTGGCCATCACTGCTGCATTTGCTGTCTAAGCCTTCGTTTGAAGTGTGTTTTTTATTTATGGCCGTTAGCTGCGTGGCGGATTCGCTGCCTCTCAAATGCCCCACCCTCTTGATTGTGAGCCACACCGGTGGAAGTTCATTTGAATGATGAGAAAACTGAAATCTATGAGGTGTAAACCCTTCATCTACTCACTGCTCATCTTTTCCACCCAAAGTCACAGTAAAATATTTATGTTCCACTCCAGTGAAAATTGTGTTTTTGTTGTTTTCTCTGTAGTATTTTTCTGATGATGGAGGACATAAATAAAGAAAATCAATTTTAATTTTGTTTTTCTTCCTCAGTTCGCTTCCTGGGGGCTCAATGAGCCAAAAAAAAAAATCCAGTGTGGGAGGCAGGCAGGAACCTTTGAGCTGCTGCTTAATCTAGTCCCCCTGTGCCTAAAAAATACAAGATTGTGTCGGGAAGGGCATTGTGTGTTTAAAAAAAACTAGCTGTCGAACCACCTGTGGGATTCAGTAAAAGCTGATTGGCTGTGGTGGACGCCTGACAGGAAGGAGGGTCTAAGGGCAGGGATGCCCAGTTTAGTTTAGTCTGTTTAGAGTTCTACTGAATTCTATGCATTTATGATCCTTTTTGATTGTATGTTTACTTACAATTACCGGTACCAAACCCATTGAGACGACTGTCGTTGTGAATTTGGGCTATATAGATAAAATTGATTTGAATTGAATTGAAATGCCAACAAGTGAAGAGCATTTCTGAGGTGTTTTTTAATAATTGTTCAACTGTTTTTGAGTGTTTCTTTTTACAAATCGTTGCAAATCAGGAGCAGACAAAAAAATGCTGTTTGAAAAAGCTTGTAGTCGTGACGTTAGCTCTGTGCTCCGCTCCATTCTGATGCAGCCTCTTGCGACAAAGAGATCCATGAACCTATTTTTTTTTTTCTTGTCGAGCTGGCATCTGGATCAAAACTGTGATATTGCTCCCCATTTTTTTTCGCGCCAGTAATGTTAAGTTGGGACTGTAAGCTAGAGGGAAAGCAAGTAAACAGATTGATGATAGCAAACGGGGGCGGGCTTGCTTCACTCCAACAGTTCCATCCTCAACTCAGAGGTTAATTACTAATGAACTCCTGCCGCTCTGCAGAAACTATGTCCTGGACACAGGTTTTTTTTTCTACTTTGGCTTAAAACGACAAGAGACTTTAATCAAGCAAGGACACCCAACCAGATAGGCAGTTTATTCTGTTTATGGATCACCAAAGACAGAGTTAGTCTCCTACAATCTTAGCTTCTGTTAATCAGTGATGCAGCCTTCCGCTTGTTTAGGTCCAGTAAAATGCCCATTAACAGTAGAGACACAGATTTCAAAGAATCCTTCCATCATTCCTTACAAGGCAATTATCAACCAATCACATGGGAATCAGTCGCCTTCTTGTCATGTGGGCCTATTTTTCCTGACGAGGGTTAAAGTTTAGTCAATCCCTCTGGGAGTAAGAGAGAGTTTTTCATGAGAAGCTCAATCACACGCAGGACCTTTTTTTTAAGCGACTACATGAAGAGGAAAACAGAAGAACATCTCAATCCAAAATAGCAAACAGCAGTGGACTGTTGAAAGGCACGCGGAGCGATTTCAGGTTCAGGAATGTCTCGTTGCTTATGTCACTGTGAGGGTACAGAAAGGCATTTTCAAAGATTTTCATATTATATTGTGGCAGGTCATTGATACATCATGGGCTGTTTGAATCAGGACTATTGAACCCATTGTTAGACTTCACAATATTGATATTCCTTGCAGGGCATGTCTTTGTCCAGAAAAGCTGCGCTTTCATAAGAATGCATCTGAAAATACTAAATATTTCTGTGCTGTGAAATATGCTTTGCGTTTTGTCTTTACAAAGAAAACAATATATGCATTGTTTTCTGTTATTTCTGCTCTGAATTGGTTTCTTTTAACACCCAAAAAACAACCCCTGCAGGCCAACAGCTATTCTCTTTCCTGCGGTTGTTTAAAAAATCTGAAACAAAAGACTGCACAAAAGCTGACCAGTGGTTTTTGAAGCAAAAGTTCAGATGGAAAAACCCCTTTAGGACCTTTTGAGCACTAAAGCATTTAAATGGCTCTACTGGACGAAATATACTAACTTATTTATATGAACCGTTTTCTTATTTTACTGATTACATGACAGCGAAGAATGCTTCAAAAACTGCAAAGGATCCTGGATAACTCCACCCATCCCCTCCATCAGCTCCTGGACTACAGCGAGACTAAGACCCTTTTTAACTACCGGTAATACTGAGAGCCACAGAAGGTCTTTCCTTCCTCTGGCAATAAAATTGAATAACTATTCAAAAAGAATTGGCCTTAAGTAATAAACATTTTTAGAATATCAGCAACTGAAATCCGTAATAAGTGCAAGGTTTATTAATCCAAGTCATATAAAAGGAGAAAAGATTGGACACCCCAATCTTTTCCATCCTTGCTTACAGCAACCATAGCCTGGTCCTCAGGCTCACCGTCCCCTGGCCCCGTCTGGGGCCTCCGCTGGTCACCTGCTTCCGCCTTCCCACTCAGGCGGTCGGTTTTCTGCCGCTTCCTCCGTTTTGACCTCGGTGGGGTTGGCGGGCAGGTTGCACGGGTGTGCAGTGTGGGCTGACCAAGGGCTGTGCCGGCCTGCCTCCGGGGTTGGAGGCGGGTGGGGTCTCAGGACTCCCGGGCATTGGGTATAGGACCGGTGCGCCTTGGGGTGGGGCGAGTCCCTGCCGGGGCTCCGGCTCTGCGTATTCTCTGTCCCTCCTACTCCTCGGCCGGGGGGCTGCTGGGTCCTGACCTCCGTCTCCGTTTTTCCGTGGTGGGGGTTAGGTGCACGGGAGTGTGGTTGCTGCACTGGGGTGTGGGGTGCCGGGCCTCCTGCCTCTGCTGGACCATTTAGTGTGATCAAGGTACACTCTAACAGGCACACATCCATTCAACCCACCCGCTTACTCACCTTTGCACAAATACGGGCATGGGTATTGTTTTGTTCTTCTTTTCTACACCCCTCTTCATGAATATCGGTAATGCCAATATTGTAAACTGTAAATAGCTTAAGAGATTTGGTGATAGAAACCTTTCTGGATAAAAAAAGAAAATAAAAATGGGATCCTTGTTTTGTAATGTCAATTGTTTTCATCAGTCCGTCAGGGATAATTAAAGTTGTTTGAATTGAATTAATAAAAGGTTCATCTGTGACAAATTAAGTGCATGCTTGCATCACAAAATGCACGATTTGTCTGAAAGATCAACTTCCACTACTGAAACCTGAGAGCAGAAAGGCTTTAAATAAAATTGTAGTTTATCTTGTAATCACATGTGACTCTATAAAGGGTTGTTTTTTTCCCCGTCTTTTGGACGTTCCCATAGAGAGCAGTGATGTTTGGGAGTTTTTTGTGGATATAACCCCTCCATCAAATTCCTGGTTCTCAGTAAGCCATTATCCCTTTTTGCAGCATTGCAGTACCCCATGTGGGGTGAAAGGAAGTGTTACGATGCCACTGCTGTAGCATCTCTGTTGCTTCAGCAGCCGGCTGGAAAGCCATGACAGATTAGAGACGGATTAGAGATGCTGGGTAACATTCATGCTCCAGCACATTATTTTTCACATTATTGTTGCAAAAGTGTCATTTTGTCCTTTCACATGTGGTGCACAGTGACTGAAAACAACGGCCACACCTCCTTTGATAACGGCGTGAATAAATCCAGGATCAGTGTGAACGTTTAAAAGGAAACACTGTGGTCATCACCACCCGCCTTGAGCAGTTTCTCTATGTGTAAGTGCCCCCTGGCTCACATTGGTACGACCCATCTGTGGAATTGGTTCACAGGACGGACACTCTGCCAGTATCTCACTGACATGGTTCTGAAAACGAGGAAGCGAGAGTCAAGTGTGGGATCGAATTTGAATTCATCTGTGGTTTCTGAGACGTTTGCCTAACAACTTTTTAAACAAACAAGACTTATGTTACACATTTAAAAATAAACACTTTGAATGAAAGTTTTTGACAACACTTCCTTTTTTTTTGCTTCATAATCAATGTTTCTGTCTTTTCTTTCTATATATGACAAAATACGGGGAAGACTTTTTGATCAGTAAAATCATTAATGTTATCATAAAAGAGATTTTCCTGCAAACTTGGTGACACATTTTAGTAACTGATCCGAGTGAATCAAGTCTAACTGTAAAAATAAGAAAACATTCAAACTGAATCCAAAATTAGAAAATATATGAGGGTTAATGAAGACTTTTTTTAACGATACAGTTCTTAGTTTAGGGTTTTGTGTAAAGCCAGAAATGATTGTATAGTTTGATCTTTGCCAGTCTGGACGTACTAAAAAAACATTTTCCCACAATTCAGATGCTTGTCTCTCCTCGTGACTTCTCCAGAATGTGGTATTTTGTGTTTATTAGCTCACTTGTGAAGCCCCAAACTTACTGAACATGTTTCCACTGCTGCCCTCAGCCGTATGGACTAAAATGGCGGTGTGGGTACCGGATGTTCTCGGGTTGCCGGATGTTCTCGGGGTCCTTTGGGGTCCTTCGACCAATGATGACGTCACACTATTTAATTGGCTGTAAGTTGCCACGACCAATGAGTTAACGTCGCTAAGTTTTAAAAAAAAACTTTATTGACAATTGCGGTATCATACATTAACAATGACATTAACGTTAACAACGAACAATAACAATGTTATCAATATTGCCTCGAAGATCAGTCACCATTGCCAAACATAACATATTAACATAGAAAATAAAGAATAGAGGGGAAAAAAAGACACAATGAACATAACACACAAATAAATAAAAACATAAGTAAAATAAAATAAGGAACATAGAAAATATCTAAATAGTGTAATACTAGTTAAGTTAGGGGTACTCGTGAAGTTTGTATTTCTGAACAAAACTAAGCAATTTCAAGCCATTCTTCTTTTTCATATAATGAAGTGATTGAAAGTAAAAACAGAGCTCTTTATTAAATGTTATAAAAAGTGGTTTGGTCTTCAAAACTTGACCTCACCAAGATGGCGGTGCTCTCCTCGTGATGTCTCCTCTAGTGATATAACTCATTGGAAGGACCCCGAAGGACCCGAGAACATACGGCAACCCGAGAACATCCGGTACCCACAGCGGCACTTCATTTAGAAGCCATCGTAACCAGGCTGATTCTGGGCCGCGCCACGAGCGCCTTGGTTGTATTTGCCCAGGTGCCATCACCAGAACATGTTAATTTAAGAGAAGGTTAGACCTCTTTTGCCTGTAGTACAGCCAGTAAATTTAGCCAAAAACACAGAAAAAAAATCTACATGCACATTTTAATTATTTTAAACAGCAGATGTTGCTGTCTTTACTGTTGTAAACATAGATTTAAAAAAAAGAAGATATTAACTTTGATAAATTATTCTGTAAAATTACATTGGGATCAAATAAGTCTAATTTCTGAATTTTTAGGTTGTTTTTTGTTGTTGTTTCATAATACACAAATTATATGTTGAACCAAAAAAAAAAACCATGACCCAAAGTTTAAAGTTTGAAGCAAATTCGTCTGAAAGTGAATCGTTGCTTCCATAATAATGACATGATTTTCTCACCTTTGGGTAAAATATCAAGACTCAAATCAAATATATTCTGCACAAATATGACACAAGTGCTGCTCTTTCTGAAATATTCTCTTCCTCATGACAGCTGCACCCCCATCTTTTCTCT
Organism: Oryzias sinensis; assembly: GCA_037389245.1. Lineage (NCBI taxonomy): Eukaryota > Metazoa > Chordata > Actinopteri > Beloniformes > Adrianichthyidae > Oryzias > Oryzias sinensis. Next base: position 2,870,890 of record CM074499.1, read on the forward strand.
TCGTGATTCTGTGGATATGACACTCGACTCGCTCCCAAAAGGGACGGCGTCCCAGGTGTTTCTGACAACAAGGTTCTGTCTCATTCTGATTTGCCTGAACAGATGTTGAAGCATCCACCTTCCGTATAAACACCGAACTTCTGCAAAATCCCCCAAGTGTCAGTCAAAACTGTATTAAGTTATTGGGGTGGGGGGGAAAGGGGGGGGGTAACATTTGACTTATGCACAAGTGCATAGCAATGGTGGATAGTTATGTTCTGAATAAGCTCCAGCTTCACGGCTCACAGGACAGCAAGGACAGCTATCAAATGAAGTGGGAATTATTCAAATAAACTGACGGGTGATGCTACAACATTTATGAGTCTGGCCTGCACATTTCCCTGTGTCTATTTTCTCCCAAACATCTTGCAGCGCAGAGATGCACACCCCCTCTCGATGCGAGAGACAAATATTTAAGGCACCAGAAGGTCATCAGGTTTTTCTGTGAACTCGGCAGAAACTCTCGGAGGACCACAGATCCATACAAGAGTTTTGCAACTTTGTTGGCAGCTTGTTTTGCATAAAAAGGCAAAGGGAAGAAGCCGCAAATTATGGGAAAAGAAAGGGTGAGCGTGTCGTGGATGAGGAATGTGATGGATTAAAAGGCAACGGGAGAAAACAAGGAGCCAAAAACAACAGGCACATTTAGGGATTTCCCCTCCTCTTTCTGCAAGTAGAAATGTATTCAAGCCACACAGACCCTACTGTGTCATGGCGTGTGGCCTTGAGTGGGTCAGTAAGTGACTGGACAAAGCATGACTCAGCAGAAATGCAGAGCAGCAAAAAAATGCACTAAGTGGTCCCCTTTTTTTTGCACATTTCTCTTCACCTTTATTACTAGTCAGATAGATCTTGATCTGTTTGAAGAGCTACGTGGAGAAGGACTTTTCTTTCCGTGTCGAGGTGCGAAACGGCATCACTAACGGCATCACTGTCAGCACGTTCTGAGCTTATATGAAGGGAAACTACTCTAGAGGGTGTCTTTCAGCTGAGTCAGAAAGTGAAGTTTCCCTGAAATGACTTGTTGTTTTGTGCCCACTCCTATTCATCTTGTACACTAATGATCTAGTTCAAAATATTACTGATGTTAAGTTGCATTTCTCTGCTGATGACACAGTTATTTATTGTTATGGTTCAGCTCTAGTTCAGGCCATTGAAACCCTGCAGAAAGACTTTTTTGTTGTCCAGAATTCACTTGTTCACTTAAAATTAGTCCTTAATGCTGATAAGACTAAGTTGATGTTTTCTAATTCTAAATATGTTCCTAAAGTTCTTCCTGTAGTGTCCACCCATCATCGAGGTAGTTCATTAATATAAGTACCCAGGTTTCTGGATTGATGACTCCCTCACTTTTAAACTACACATAGAAAAACTTGTAAAGAAATTCAAACCAAAACTTGTTTTTGTCTTTTGCAATAAGCAACGCTTTGCTTTTGAAGTAAAAAAGTGACTTGTTGCTGCTACTATTTTGCCTGTGAGCGATTCTGGTGACATTCTGTGTATGAATGCCCCGTTATCATGTCTTCAAATGTTAGACGCAACGTTTCATTCTGCTTTGAGGTTCATAACTAACTGTAAATTGATGACACACCACTGTGGCTTCCACACAAGAGTAAAATGGCTTTCCCTGGCTCTTCTGAGGCAGTCCCATTGGAAAACTTTTGTTTATCCACCTTTACATGTGCTCCTTACTGTAGAGGAGAAATGTTGAATCTCACTCATTGAGATAGGTTGAGCTGATGCTGTTGCTCGCACAGAGCTGAGGAAAAAAATCATTTCTAACCCTACCTGGAACATCTTCCACAAAGATTGGAAGCTGTTAGATCTGCTGCCTTTAAATGCTTTTAAAATGCGACTGAAGGACTTAGACACTGCTTCATTAACTCGCAAATGTTATTTATAAATCATTTTAATGTACTGTAATTATATTGTTATCTTTTTTAGTTACTGTTGCTTTAGGCCAGGACTCCTTTGGAAAAGAGGTTTTTAATCTCTTTTAATCTTTTTGAATCTCTTAACCAGGGGACCTTCCTGGTTAAATAGAAGGTTAAATAAAATCAAAATAATATAAATCAAAAACTTTTATTCAGTAAATTTTTAACAATCTAACTAGATGATTGTGAGGAAATATTTCAGAATACATCAATTAAACTCATTCTGGTCGCAATTATTTGTACGAAAAGTAATACATTTTGGACTGTTGAAGAATAATTATGAACTGGAGCCAATGTTAGAGGTGACTGTGAGCTCCCATTTACACAAGCGTCTTCGACACTAGCACGTTACTGAAGCTACTATGTCAATTTCCATGCGGGAACCTCCCAAATGGATAAATAAAGTTGTCTATCTATCTATCTATCTACTGAAGCCATTTTACTCTTGTGTGGAAGTCACAGTGGTGCTTCGAACCTCAAAGCAGAATGAAACATTGCGTCCAACATTTAAAAGACATGATAACGGGGCATTCATACACATAATGTCACCTTGCAAATTATAGAGAAATCTCAAATGTGTAATCACATTTGATCAGGAATCGAAACATTTTGCCAATTTGCGACACAGAAAATATGCTAGTTGTCCCACAATCTCCCAGGAATGGGGCTTACTCTGAGCTATCAATTCCACCCACGACTCAGAGCCAAATTTCTGCTGAAATACTGCCGCCCTGCAGAAACCATGTCTTGTGAAATGACACAGGTTTTTTTATTTAGGATAAAAACGGCATAATTATGACTAAAAGACCACTCGAGCACTTTGAAAAATGGATCAAAAGATGATCAGAATGTTAAAGTTTCAGTTTCTTGCTTTTGTGTTTTGAGTTCACTTCCTGTTTTATTTTGAAAGGTTCCTGTTTTGTGTCTTGGTTTCGAGTTTTACTTTTGGTTCCCCTCTGCCCTCCTTGTTTCCACCTGTGTCTCATTTGTCCGTGTGCATTTAAGTCTTGTCTTTCCCTTCCTCCTGTGCTTGTCCATAGTTTGTAACTTTGACGTCCCACCTTTTCGAGTGTCTCACGTTTCGGGTTTTCTAGCCTGCTCAGCAGTGGTTTTGGTTTATAGTTTTTGTCTATGTTATTAAAGCTCCGTTTGCCTGGAACCTCCTGCCTCCTCCTCCTCTCTGCGCCTGGGTGCTTCCCTCAAACCTGTTCATAACACAGAAGTTCAAAAGCTTGTTGCGCTTGATTTCCAAATCTGACTTGATGAAGATTTCATCCTGAAAAGGGCAAAACTATGTGTACTCTCCATTCAGCGCTGTTGCCTTCAATACAATATTGTCAGTTTGTGACAAAACGTGTTAATCGTTGTCACAAATGGCTAATAAACTGTAGCATTTTATCAATAAGACCTGTTGTGCTGTCATTAAGAAAACACGGTTTGCTATGAAGCACACTAACATTTTATTTACCTGCTTCCACGGCATGTGATCTGTACCTGTCACTCATTATTGCCATCTCAGGAAATTACAAGACAGTGTTTGATTTTAAAATATATTTTCATTACTTCTTTATCATATCTTGGTGTTCTTGTTTTGCCAAATGCATTCACATTTTTCAAATACTCACCATAGTTTTATTGGATGTTTTTTCCCCTTAATGTAAAAGTAAATGTTGCAAACTTAAAATAATAATTTTTACATTTTGTAAAAAAAAAAGAAAAGTGTTTTTTTTCTGTTTTTATCCAAGAGTCAAAATTCTTTCATAAATCAATCAAACAAAAGAAAGTGAATTTAACTTTTTTGGAGTTTTGGAGGCTTTATGGAAAAATTAACAGTGTGCAATTCTTAATTCACATATAAATTAAAATTTTCTATGTGTTTGCAATTGTTAGAAGGAAGCATCAAGTAGGCCACTAGTCTGTTGGGAGTAAAAATGATTTCAGTTCTGAGATTTGATTAGGATCCCTGGTCAAATGGTCTTGGCAGTTTGGTGCAGGAGGTTGACTGTAACAAATCTGTCTTTTTGAAATAATCAATGAACAAATAGTTGAATGGGTTTTGTGTGTTGTCTTTCTTCCTTGTGTGTCCATTGGCAGGCGTGTTTGTGTCAAACACTTGCACTCGCAGTTCCTGTTTGGGGAGATCCTCTGCTCCTGGCAAACAGTGTTTGGTCTTATCTCTTGTGTTTTATGTTTCTAGCAAGCCGGGGGCACAAGCAGCCCTTTGTGGCCAAGGGGTTACTGGTCTCACTCCAGACAGAACCACGCAGCTGTTCACCACTGTTGGTCATGTCCATGTGTGTGCATGCTTGTGTGAGGAGCTGCTTTTGTGTACGTGTGTCTGCATGTATGCACTATGTGTGTGTGAAAGCACTGATGTCCATGCAGATTGTGTTTTAAAGTCCACTACAGATCTGCTTTGGTTCTCGTTAGCCTAACAGTTCTGACCCGATGCACAAATGAGTATTTTATTTTACATATATTTCCTAACCCTCGTTCTCGAAACCTTCATCTTCATATGTTTTACTAATTTTCCTCCTCTACCAAACCTGCCTCAGATCCTGAATCAGTTTGAAGTCTCTGCTGAGCTGAAACACTTAAAAGATTATTTAAAAAAAAATATTTATTCATGAAGCAATTTTATAAGTTATGCCTTATAAATCACAAGTAACCATATGGGTGTATACAGGGCAAAAAAATGGGCAAACCTGCAGGTGGTCCGCACAAAATATCAAGGTCGTAGTCCACTCGGTTGGCCCAGAGAAAGAAAATGTTTTTGATGCTGCAGGCATGAGGTCATGGTGGACACTTCTACAACACGCAAGGGTAAATAAGGGTGAAGTAGGTGAGATGCAGGTGTGATGTGTAGATTCTTCCTTTTTTCAATCCCCCCAAAACCCGTGGATTGTGCAAGGAGCCCAATAGTGCTGTTTATGTGAAAGGTGCGCGCCCATTACGTTCAGCCTGACTGTTAGAAAAGAGGAATTCAGAGAAGCAGAGAGAAGTTTTTATAAATATGTAGAAATCACATGCACACCTCGTGCCTTCAGTAAGGAACCAGGACTAATTATAATAACTGTGTAAAGGACACCATACAATAACATCACTCGTATATACGTCATAAGTGCGTGTAACTCACAATATTCTTTCAAACAGTACACTCACCACACATACGGCAATGGTTCGTTCCATTTTCATGACATCCCTTGGGGTGGCCGTGTCTCAGAGAAACTCTGAGACACACCTGTGCTCTCCTATCTAAGACCCTCCATGGACCACGACGATCCAAAAAACTTGCAGCACCTGTAGAGGTCAACCCTCCGTACATGTCTGCGGGACTAAGGCTGTAAGACAGCAACAAAAAGTGATTTTCAGAACAGAAACATCTTTCAAGCTAAAAACCAAAAGCAAAGAAAAGATTTTAACATTTAAATAAGAGAAAACTATAGAAAACACCCAACATAGGAAAATATAAAATGACTAGAAATAGAAATAAGGATACAAATATGGCTTGATACAGAAATCATATTAAGCCTGTAACAAAGCAGATGTTGCTGGCAACAGCTAAATAGCACAGATTCTGTCATAGACTCTATAGCTGCGGTTGCATGCGCATAAGATCTTGATCTGATCATTGGTCGGATTGTAACTCAACCGAGTACATTGGATCAGAAAAACCTTTCCCATTTTGAATGAACGTTCACATGGTCACACTTTTGGTCGGAATAAATCATTTGGGCATGCGCAGTAGTGTTGAAAATACCGGAAGAGTAAATGAGTCCCACAGTAAACAAACTGAGTTGCCATATACATTTAAGCAGCAGCTCGGTAATATACGAGATGTAGTTGTCCAATGCGGAGAACACAGTACACACATCTAGATGTGTGACAGGTAATGGGACTTTAATATGATATCATACCTGATTGGAACAAGGAGCTAGACTTGGCAAAGACGGTTGTTTTTTTAGGAGAAACATTTGGCCCTAAACTGCTAAAAGTAGATCATTTTAGCTCTTTTGTGTTTCTAATTCACTGTGAGCATTCTCTAATTGTTCTGACATGGTTCACCAATGACACACCAATGTGGTTCCATTCAGGATCAGAATGAGAACCTGTGTTTATTCTTGAACTGTTACTGTTTTGGTGGAACTGGTGAGTGGAGGAAGGAACACCTGTAATAAAGATATAATCTCTACTAAAGACGGAAACTGATGGATTGGATTTTTGACCTCTGATCCAGTGTTGTCTTGTTTTGGTTTACCTGCATCCTTAGCCCCACCACAGCTCTGCATGCTCTGGAAAGTGTGTTTTAGCCCGTCAAAAACTCCTAAAGAGATGGGCTGCTGAAGCCAGCACAAAGCCACGTGCTGTGCTGGCAGCTGAATGCAGAGAGGACAAGAATGTGGCCCCCACACTCAGCCTCTAGTTATCCAGCGTGTGAGAAACAGAGACAAAGAGCGAAGAATATCAGGCATGCTCTGCAGCTTTCATGACATTCTGAGCCCAAAAGCTTCTGCTCAGACCCATCGACAATGTTCTTTATGCCCCTCTTTTGCAATCTCATGTTTCCATTAAATTGTAATTTTACAAAGAAACACAAACCAACTTACGCGATAAGTCATTCAAAAACATGGTCATGGATGTGAACAACACTTTGATTTACAGCAGATACATTCAAATTTCTGCCACAGCACTAGCGCTCATCATCATCTATCAAATCGGCGTCTTATTCAGGTCATGGAGCCGCGATCTCCTTACACGTGGGGGGGGCTACGTATGAATCCATTTTGGGAAATGGTGGTTGGTGATTTTACAGAGCAGCTGTGGATCCAACAATTCCATGTGAGACGCTCAACTTCTGATGAGCTGTGTGATGCTGTGGGACCTCTGTTGGCGCCCGCTGTGCAGCGCCCAAAGCGGCCATTTCCTATCTAGAACCGCACTGCTGTCCGGTTGTTGGACACGTCTCTCATTTCATTGGAAAAACTGTTTTCATCGCAGTTTTATGAAATATGTCAATTTAGATAAAACTCAAAAACCAACTGGGGCAGCAGTGGCTCAGGCGGTTGAGCAGGTCATCCAATGGTCAAAGGGGCGGCGGTTCGATCCCCGTTCACCCCAGTTAACTGTCGTCGTGTCATTGGGCAAGACACTTCACCCTCCTTGCCTCCAGTGCAGCTCCACTGGTGTGTGAATGTGTATGAATGATCCCGGTGATGGTCAGAGGGGCTGTAGGCACAAACTGGCAGCCACACCTCTGTCAGTCTGCCCCAAGGCAGCTGTGGCTACATCAGTCACTGAGTATGAATGATAATGGACACACTGAGCGTCTGGAAAAGCACAGATAAATCCAATCCATTATTAGTAACTCCTCCAAGTGCAAACACTTTTTTTTTATAAATGCAACTTTAAATGCAAGTTTTTCATTTTTTTCTTAATTGTTGTGTTTCCATTAACCCTTGTGCTATCCTAGGCACTTTAACATTGGGAGTTGTGTCATCTAGACCCCACAAATCAAATCAAACTTTTTATTATAAAAGACAAGACAGTGTGTTAAACCATTTTTCTTCAATGATTTGTGATCTTCACTGGTGTCCATGGATCACATGAAATCTTTCCACCTTTATCCACCTTTGTCATGGTAGGGAGAACACATCAATGGAAGAGGGGGTCATCTAAGATAGCACAAGGGTTAAGCAAATTTGTTATTGCAAATCCAATCTGTGCAATTTTATGGTCAGTGGAAACGCAGCTATTGGGCTTTATCAATGAATCGTCTGCAAGTGTAGCTCTATTTTATTTATTTATTATTATTTATTCTTCCAGAGGACATATAGGTAAACAGTGCAATGCTCAGAAAAGTTAAACGAAGACATAAAAAATGTATTTCAGATTTGATGAGCATCAATGTTTACAATCAGTACAGGTATTTATCTGAAGAAGCATTACCTCTTGATCAAGTATTTCTGGAACAGTTTCCTTTGGCCACATGAGACTACACTAAAAATGTTTGGCGACATACTCCTCATTTTACTGAAATATAGGCATCTCTGTACAGTGAAGGAGTTTTCTGTCAAATGTGCAGGTTAGGTTAGAGAATGTCAGCATCTCAGCATTTTTTCTGTCTTCTTAGCCTATTTAAAATAAAACTGGAAGATCTCCATCATTTTGGATATGGTATATATATTTTTATTATCATAGGTATCTGTGCTTTTTTTACTTTTTGCAAATGAAAACTAGCCCAATTCAGGCTTTTTTTATCTTTGTATAATTGTGTGGGGTTTTTTTAAATTGCACTGTCCCATTTCTAAACAAGCATTATTATTATTATTAGTAGTAGTAGTAGTAGTAGTAGTAGTAGTAGTAGTAGTAGTAGTAGTAGTAGTAGTAGTAGTAGTAGTAGTAGAAGTAGTAGTAGTAGTAGTAGTAGTAGTAGTAGTAGTATGTGTAAATAATTTTTTTTACGTCTTACAAAAATCTGAGACTAATACTGTTTTGCTCAACATTTTAATATTCTGAGGAAAATGAGTTTCTGGAAGTCTTTGTTGTGCTTTTTACTTTTTAAAGACATTTTAAGACATTTTTTTTAAAAGCCTATGATTGCTGATGGTTTTATTTTGTGCGTGTTAAGTGCTACTTTTATAGTTTTTATAGTTTTAAGATAGCTTTGTATTATAATGTGAAAAAAATTAATGAGTTTTTATTTCTTTTATGTTTTATTATAATTATTATTATTATTTTCACATCTCGTTGTAGCACTTTGAGGTTTTGTTTAATGAAAGGTGCATTATAAATAAAATCTATTATTATTATTATCATTATTATTATTAAGTGTTGGGGTGTGGAGGTCGGTGTGAGCGACTCTATCAGATCTTTTTTGATTGATTATATAATACCATAAATTCCAAAACATAGAAATAGGAGAAACTAATTCCTTCTAATGATCATAGTTGGTGTGTTCTGTATTGGCTTGGCTGCTCTATATATTTTTCTGTAATTAATACTTAATAAGGAAAAATTGATTTCTTTTGAACTAAACACTTTGTTACTTATTTTTTTCTTTTTTCAGGTAAATCTAACACAGATTTGTTTGTTTTTTATTGACAAGATAGTTTAGTTTGTATCTTATATTTTTATTTTGACGCTTTCTGCCTCTTCCTCTGGATGTGGGCAGGTCAGTAATGAGTATGAAAAAACTCATACAGTACAGTGCAGTTTGTGTGACAAATATGTAAACAAAAGTGTAAGTGGGGTTTACGACAGTTAAAAACGGATTCGTGTTTGATTTTAAAATCATGGAAACATTGACAAGTGGGACCGCTTTCAAATGACTGTAAAGCTAAGTTCAACAGGATCATTGCCTTGTGTTTTATGCGTTGTTATATCTCATTTTTAGTAAGCAAAAGTAAAGGATTGTGTAACCAGCTTATCTCAGTTTCTGAAACCACACCTCTGTAATAACGATGACTTCAACGTACATTTCTTCATTCCTTTCACCGAGAAGCTCCATGATGTTATTTTGCATAACAGTTATAGTAGTTTGCAAGATTTTCTTGGTTCCTTCTTAAACGAACGTTGACCTTTGAATGACCCACAACAGTACTCTGTTCCTTCTGTTTTTGACCTTGTCCTTTTTTGTGTTGTCAAAATATTGTTTTATAATGTAGTGTGGGATTCTGGGAGTCCTGCAAAGCACTGTGAACCTCAAACTCTGCACATAAAAAACTCTAAAAGCTGCACAAAAAGATGCTTGATTGATTGACGAAGACATGTTATATTTCTTTAATTGTAACATTACGGGGTAATCAATAATTTCAAACGCTGAGATGAATTTTATTTACAGAGATTACATGAAAAGCCTTCAAGTGAACATGTTTTTTCTGTAACCAAAACTACAAAAATAATGATGTTCCACATAAAAATCTCTTTAGGGACTTTAATGAAAGAATTCTAAATGGGTTAAAGAATGGAGATTTACAGCAAAGCCATCCATTTTAAATAAAAATTGTAAGTTAAAGATGTATATTTGTGTGTGTATGGATGGGCACATCAATGAACACCGATATGAGGAATGAGAAGCAAAAAAACAACAATCGAATGAATCAATAGAATAAAAAGATTAGACTCTTTTGCCTCTCAAGTGGCTCCTAAGAAGATTTTTAATTCTTTTTTATTACTTCAGAAAATATGTAAAATGAATTAAACTAATTAAACATATGGATATCTAAACTTAGTTTCAAATTATTCATATGTGCTCTTCATAATTTTATTACTCAGACAGAAATTATCCTCCTGGAAATCAATTCTCTTCTAATGAAACTTTTTGCTCGGTTTATCTTATTTATCCCCTTACCTGTTTGCAGTCTTTTTTTTAAAGACCCACTATGATAAAAAGTGTTTTGAAGGTTTTTAACAAGTCGTTGTGGCATTTTACTGACGAAGAAGGGCATTTATAAAGAAAATTATTTAGAAATTCTGAGTATTTCTTTTTTCCAAACCATGAATCAGGAGTGACATAGAAACTACAATCGGCAGACCACAAACTCTTAAACTCCGCTCTGATGCATCCACTCGCAGATGAATAGATCCATGTGTGTCTCTGTTTTCCTCGACTGAGCTGGAATCTGGATCCCAACTGTGCGGGTGGATAGCTCCAATATCACTCGCCATTTTTTTGGTTGCAGCTGTAATGTTAGTTTGGGGGTGTGAGCTAGCGAGGTAGAGTGTCTACAGAGAGTTCTCAGCAAAAAAAAAAGGAGAAGGGGGGCGGAGTTTCTTCCTGCCAACTGTCCCGCCCACAACTCAGAGTTGAATTTCCAAAAACTATGTCATAGAAGACAACACCAGTTGTTTTTTATTTTGGCAAAGAAGCAGCATAATCATACTTAAAAACCAGTGGGAACGCTTTGAAAATATAAAAAGAGGCTAATTAAAAATGATGTCATTGTTGAAACAGTGAATGAAGTTAACAGGGACACTGAACTTGAAATTGCCAAACATTCAGTTTACACAGATATAATGCACCCCCCCCCCCCACACACACACACACACACACACACTGTCTCCCACTCATTGGAAAAGGTCCCAGCTTGTATATTAGGACAGGAATCCATGTCTTTGTTCTCTTAAGTGAATACAACTCTTACTTTCTACCTCTTCTACTTTTCTTTTCTCCTTCTGCAGTCTTTATACCATCTTGATCCCACCTTGATTGTTAAATGATCTGAAACATCTCTATCAACATGGTCCTGTGTGTCTTCATGCATCAATAAGTCATGTTGACCTCTGTGAAGGAACATCTGTGTTGTCATGGGGGATGAATTCTTCACAGGTCCCCAAACAAACCGATTCACAAAGAGGAGCGTGAACGACACTGGAGTCTGCCAATCAAAGGGCTTTTCCTTTCTCCAAAAAAACCAGGGGTTGAAAAGATAGGTGAACCTCCTTGAACAAATGCTAAGGAGACCAAAGGGCTGACTGAATGTTACTCTCAATCTTTTCCTGGGTGGCGACAGGATCTGCTGTTTGCTCAGGCTTAGAACTGACTCGCAAATCAAAGTGCGTCAGAATGCAGAGATTAGGGAGCCAGAGCAGGTCTGGGATACTACCTGCACCCGTTGTCTCTTTGTTGTCACCCACCTGGATGAACTGTTAACATTGTGTAACGAATACGCACACACCAAAAGCCCCACAGACAATAGAGCAACTTTCTAATACCTTGATAAAATGCTGCTGTTTTTATCTCCTTTAGCGAAGAGGCCCTGTAAAGGTTGTTTGAAGAACTAATGAGTGTTCAGAGAGGGATTCCCCTTCAACTCAGGCATTCGCATGCTCTCAGTGTGGCCTGTCCCTGCGGCGCTTGTCATTTTTAGGACACGATGCAGACCTTAAGCCTCATAGTACACTGAGCGAGCACTCAGACGTGAACCTGGAGCGACAAGAAGAATTAAAAACAATGTACAAACAAGATTACCTAGTTTTAAAATGAAAGAGGAACCTCTAAAAGTAGCTGCCAGTTTTCAACTGTAATAAATATTATCACACGTCATCCGACAGGTTTAGATGGACGCAAAGCAAATATTCAAGGCAGTTGTTCCACTGAATCAAGTTTCCTGGTCTTCCGTTTGTTTATTGAAAAGTTTGTGAGGGATGTGCTGAGCCTGGAGCTCAAGTTTCAAAGACAAGCCTGGATAATGGAAGATATTTAAAAAGCCATCTCAGACAATACAGGATCTTAAGCACTGCATGTCTTACTCATCTTTCATCTGATCCCATTTCCTGACTTCTAAAGAATGATGGGTCTCAGTCAGACCTCTGCTTTTCACCTGCTTTGTGTTCCCAGTGTATTGATTTTTTTTTTGACAACTTCACACTGCTCTCTTTTTCCCCCCCGCAATGTTGCTCCTTCACTCCTAACACGTCCGTCCTCATTCTGGCAGTGAAGCTGGCTCTGTAACACGCTGAGGGGAAAGGGCCAATAGGCTTCCCTGCATGGCTTTTTGAGCCTGCATTCACACAAAAAGCCCTAAAACAAAAAGCTTCACTTGAAGAATAGAGATACAACGTAAGGTCAGTTTTCTCCTCATCTATAGTCTTAGTCCCATCTGCCGTTACGGGCAGATAGGGGCTTTTTGGAGGTGAAAAATGGGCAAACCTGTGTGGGATACACACTAGAACATCAAGGTAGTAGACTGCTCTGTGAGCCTTTAGGGGGGAAAATGTTTGTGCATGTGTTTGGCTACATGCTGCAGGAGACAGGTGGTAATAAACACCTATGCAAGATGGTGTGGCCTTCAGATTTTTCTTTTTTCTTTTTCTACTAAGTCTCCCACATTAATCCAAGAGGGGAAAAATAAAAACAAGACTAACGCTAGAAGAATTTTTTTTAATATTGTCTTGGTGAAAATAAGAAAAATACAATAAAGTTTGGGAGAACCAGTCCCAAAGCTCCCCCTGTCTCTGCCCACCAGTCACCCTCCCGGTGTTTAGGTAGCTGATTCCACAAGCTGATCGTGTCCCATAACACGTCACATGTCCAAAGATGAGTCCCTGATTGGTAGATGCAATGACCTTGCCAAAGTTCGGAGATTTGAACTCACGCCGCCCCCAACGCTCAAATCGCGCCGCAGGATCTCAGATCGAGTCTGCGTCATTAACTTATCATTGAAACTGGCTGCCCCTGACGCGCCAATCACATTCGGTGTGAACGCAGCTTGTGACACACTGTAAATCTTCCACCGTTTCATATTTGCTTTGCAATTTTGCAAAAAAGAGAGCAAAGCCAGTTTTCCCCGTGACAGAATCAGCTGATTTGTGATGATTGCGTAAGCACTTCACCGCTGTAAAGTGTTGCATATCAGCGCAAGGCTGCTTATCTCCTCTTCAGAACCCGCTGGAATTACGTTATTTGCGTCAACAGTAGAAATGTTACAGTAGTCGTCAACCCTTGAACGAGTGCATGTGACTAAGGCTAATCTAATGAAAAGGCTGTGATTGCAAAAGTATTAGGAGAATGACCTGACATCAAAAGACATTTGACAAACTTTAAATTTAATAAAACAATTGTCTCCTGTTTCTTTTTGGTAATATTTGCTGAAAATTACTGTTTGTTCAAATATACTCTGTTCTGTACTGTTTGACTGCAGATATGAAGTATTTCCAACATCCTCCCTAACCCATACTTTGTTTACTGTGTTTTAGGATTGGGATCACGCCAGGGAAGAATGCTCCGGAGGTTGTTTCAAGTGTTATCAGGTAAAAACAAACTCTGTTTTTTTGACTGGGAGATGCTGGTTGTTTTATATCAACAGACTCATAGCTCTGAACCTGCTTTCTATCTTTTCACTCACATGATTTCTGACCAACTTATCACCTGAATTACGGCCAAACAAAGGTTTTCTCTGTGACTCCTGAGGTTGTGAGCATCAGCTGAGTGATACCTGTGCGGTTAGCTGCGTGTGGGACTAATAAAGGTGATAGATGGGACAGAAAAGACCATGAAGCTAGTCTTCCTTAGATTTTTGTTTTGTTCTGTCTAGTCAAATCCCTTTTTTTCTGCAGAATAACACTGCAGGTAGATTTCTGGTCTTGTCGTAGTTTCTGCTGAAAAAAAAAAGAAACAACATATATGAGGGTGGAGTGGAAATTTTTGCTCTTTACTGTTTGCACGAGGTAATTTTAGAAATGAAACTTAGTAAGACCGATCACACTGCCTACAGTTTAGCTGATACCAACTAATTAACTGAAACGTCTGTGTTTTGTGATTTCACTGGATAAAATTGAACTCCTTTGACATTTAGCAGGTGAATACTCCCCGAAATTGAAGGAGCTTTCAGTGAAGCAGACAGTCTATTATTGACCTTGATTCTCCAATTTTCAGTATCACAATGAGGTGATACAGCTCATGCCTTTGACTATAAAACCCCAAGCTTGGATTCCTGTAAATGTTATCTGAGGTGTTTTTTCAGCTTCCATCATGTTGTGCACGATGACTTGCATTTCTGCTAAAAGCATCATCATTCACTGTCATGTTTGTATCTGTTTTTGATTTTATGGGTGGAGAATATTGTCAACTGAGTGTCATTGCTTCAGTTTACTTGGGCTTGGATAGGTATCTTGGATTGATTTGAGTTTCCAGTGCGGTCATTGTAGTTTTTGCTGCCGTAAATGTTTGTCTAAAGAGTCTCCCCACCTGCACAACAAACGCAGAGCCCCATCTATAGATGTCAGACATGTGAGGAGGAGACTTCTGCAAGCACACATGCAACATGCACCGATTCTGCCCCGGCTTCCTCTCATCCTCATCCTGTTGTGTCGACTATGCACTTTTTTCTCCAGGTTACCGTGGTTGCTGCCATGACCAGCCCTGACAGCTGCTCTGCCATTGTGACCTATCTTTCCTGTATCTGCCAGTATGTAGGTTTTCAAAAGAAGGGATGAATGAATTTCATGCACAGATTTACTTTTTGTTGCGGCCACTTTAGAACCAGCAGCATTCGCCGCATCACCTTTACCATTAATGCAAAATCCTTGTAACTGTTTAACAATGTTCTTAAGGAGTTTTTGTGATGTCAGGAATGCTTGGCTTGCTCGCTCTTTAAGACCCCCATAAATGTTTTCTGGGGTTGAGGTCAACCGTCACTTGAGAGAAAGGAGCATTATACTCTGCCTGCTTGGTCTTCTTTGGTCTTTAAGTAGTTCATGCAAATCTTTGCGATCTGTTTGGGATTCTGCAGGGGCAAAAACGTATCTACACAAAAGCACAACCCAGATGGTGCTGGAGGCATTACACCCCTGGTTTGGAAGGTTCTCTGCATTTATTTAACTCCAGATTTGAGAAACCCCATTGGTTTCCCTCATTTTCGAGTCTTTTTAAGTTGTCACTATGTGTGACATCAATGGCTTTTCAGTGTCTCTTTCTGTCAGCTAATAAACCACCTTTTTGTGACATGAATCCCACTGCATTCCATTTTTAGTGCAGCTTACATTACATCCATCTTTAACTTTCCATAGAACTTGTTTTCACATAAAACTGGAACTTGGTAATCATTTTTTTAAGGAATCATAACAAACTGATTAATATATTATTTGTTTTGCATTTTGCTGCAACAGTATTTTTATGCCTCTGAGCAGGAAACAAACCTTGCACACATCAGTGCACATGTGCAGTTCACTTCGTTTGCAAGGTTCATATTAACGAAATTCTTATTTTAAATTCTGGCTACATAAGGCATCATTTAATTTAACACATAGGGCAGTTGACGATGAGCTCAAACGTACTTCTAAAACATCCAGTTAGGATGAAAAGGACGTTCAACCTGAATTTGAGACATAAATTCAGCTAAATGTTTGAAAATTTGTCAGAATGTATCATTTCTACTGACACATGAGAGAGCAGGTTTGCAAAAATGTATATCATAAGACCAATTTCCTTTTTTAACAACATCCCAAAGATGCTCAAGATGATTGAGATCTGGTTACTGTGGAGGTCATATAAAAACACTCACTTCATTGTTCTATTCACAAAACCAGTATGAGACAATCTGAGCTCTGAGATCACTTTTTTTTTCTACTGGAAGTAGCACTAAGGTCACGTAAACAGATTGAAATCATTTAAATAATTGATTTTTTCCCTTTGACTTATGCAGCACATTGTGTGAACCTCTGAATCATAGTTTTTAGCACCTTTGTATTATTTTATTTTATTTTATTTTATTATAATATCACCAGTGTTAGCCAAAAATATATATTTTATCTATTGTCCCCAAACAGAGGCTACATTTCTTTCCCTACAAACAGAATGACAATAAAATACAAATGCAAAAACATAAATGAGAGAAAAAGATGTTAACATTTAAAAGGGTAAAAATACAAAGTGAATATAAATGAGCTGTAGAGACATTGTTAATGGGTGAAAACATGATGTAAATATAAAATGTGTAAGTCAGCAAAGCACAGTAGAGGTGGATATCACCTTTGTAAAAAGGTAAACAAACACAACACAGTAAAAGCTTTGACTTAAGTCCGTGGACATTTATTGTGGCAATGCTCCATTTGAGAACATCTCATGGGGCAAAACGTCTGCTATCTTTAGATATTTTTGAGACAAACTTTCTTTTACCATTTCTCTGCTGCTTTGAGGAACAGCTTTCACAGAAAAAGATCTTTGAAAAAAGGCACTTTTTAGCAGATCCATTTTCGGGCTTGACCCTCGTGTTACTTTGTGTGAGCAAGTTATGGTGTTTGCATAGTGGAGGGGAGGACAGATCCTTGAGATATTTATATGTAAAAAAATTTTATGAGATTCTTCAAGTTTCATATGTTTCTGTAAAATGGAACAATGATGATATATCTCAATGGTTTTTTTTTTGTTCATTGCGTTGATTGTCAGCTTGTGACCAGGTTGTAATACACCTTGTTATGTGTGTGACAAGATCATGACATGCACAAAAATTTCGATTTAACGAAAATGGAATAAAAAGCTTTTATCTTAAAGACTTAGGGTTTCTCCCAAGCACACAAATGAAAAAATACACTGGCAGCCAATTGGTGTCGGATGCCGTGTCCAAGGACACATGGACTGTAAAGCTATGGGGGCATTTAACGTGCATTCAAGAGCGTGCTTAACACGTATTCTTGAACGCTCATTTAGCCCATGGTATTCACACTGGACAAGCAGGAAGGGGCTTCTTCTTCTTTTCTACTGTCTCCTAAAGCATGTCCGCTCCTACAGTTAGAAGAGGTTTAGTTTAAAATGTCAAACTGGTGTAAATCTGGTAAATCTCGCTCAAGGCTTTTTCTTTCACAGCTCTATTCCACTGTAAGAAAGTCTTGGGCTCATATAATTACAGCCAGGCACAAACGGCAATTATCAATTTATTCTCCATGATTGGTTTTCAAAAAGGTCGGCACTTCTGTGGATTAAAAAGGCACTTTCCATGCGTCACTTCCAAATCTGAGTCCCTGATTGGTCAGACTGTGAGCTGGTTTAATGTGCGTTCAGTGGCCATGTGTCTTGTGCATTATGCCCAAAATACAGTTTAGAAACTTGCGTAGCTACGCCTAAACATACAAGACTTTTAAACATGGAAGCCCAAAACGTGTTTACATAAGCCTTTTCTTAGAAGTGCCCACTTCAACGCATGTTGCCAAGGGTGATCTGTACATAGCTTATAAGGCAGGATCAGGTCGCCACCTTTAGAAAAAAAAAAAAAAAAACGTTCACCATCTTGTTTTTCACTCTTCCCTCTAACGTGGAATCAATCCTTTCACTTTGTGAAGTATTTCAGTGATAGAAGAGGCACAACTCTTTTATGAACAACATTGTTCTCATTGATGCCAATTTGATATCAGTTTTGTGCAGAACCATGTCTGTGTTCTGTAGAATTACCAAGGGGGAACATTAGCGATTCAACAAATTCCCAAAAGGACCAAACCTCTTAGATTGCATATCATCATATCATCAGTCATACAAATACAAAGGCTTTTATAGCAAATGTTCTGCCATTGTGGGTTTTTTTTATTACAATGTCATCCAGTTATATTTAGAGACATCAATGAAGGTTATGATGAATAATTTAACAGGAAAAGATCAGACCACAACCTATAGTAGAGGTTAAAAAGACAATGGTGGTGCTGCTTTGGATAAGACTCCAGTCTCACAGAAATAGCTCCTCTTTAGACATTTCAGGAAAAAACCATCAACACCCAAAAGGAAAAAAAAGGCAGCTTTAACCCTTCGCAGGAAGTATGTGTGGAAGAATTGATAACTTCCTCCATCTTTTTCCCTCAAGGGACATGAGGACAAAGTCTGTGTGCTATACTTAGTGTTCCTCTGATAAGTTCTTCTGTTTGGATCTCATTCCTCCTCCTACAATATGAAAGATTAATAATTTACATTTCCTCTATTCCTCCTTTTATCCAGTTGTATGTATTTTTATCCACAGTTTGATTTTAAGCCACTCCATCAAAGGCGTGACAGTTGTGGGTGCAGAGCTGGGGTCCTGCTGGAGGGTTCAGTGGTAAATCATTCAGGGCTAAGGTCATATTTTTCACTAATTGGCAAAGATGTTAACCTAAACAACAAATTTGGAGTTTGCCTTGGGCTAGAAAAGCCATTCATTCCATCACTCTGCTCACAAAGAGGCTTTAAAGGCAGCCTTCAATTATCTCATTGTTTCTGAAAGTACAGGAAGCATCATGTCATCCTGCAGAACTGTTACAAAAGACTGTTTGGCAGCAAAGTCACTTATATTTTGAAGTGGTGGATGTTTTTAAAGACAAATACAAAGCAGTTTGCAAGATGAAGATTTGCTTCTTGAATTAATTTATTTTCATGTTCACATCAAAGAGTTTTTGTGGTTTTTTTTAACGTAATTTATAACAGGTTTGATAGCCTAAACTGCCCCAAATAAGTCCTTGAAGAGAGGAGCATGGGAAACAGTTGCTGTTGTGGAAACTGCTGGGAAAAAAGGCTTGATTCTCATTGGGAGCATTGGGGGGCACTGTGGCTTGTGAAGAAGGAGTTCAGAAACTATTCTGCTCCCCCTGTGAGGAGGAGGAGGAACCCAGACAGAGCAGAAGCAGCTCTGTGTAGATAGAAAAATGGATGGTCAGTGTCAGAAAGCTTCAAGAAGTCAGTTGTACTTGTGTCCAAACTGTGCGCTTCGACAACTTTGACCCCCACCTTCTAACCCCCTGTGACGTCAGCTCAAGCAGTGGTGGCCTGCATACCGACATACCAGGTTGATGGTGGCCAGCCCATTAGCGAGCCCCGAGTGGAGGAGCCCACCCAGGACTGCCGGCCCTCTCCTGCCCACCTTCTGCTCACCCTCCCAGCTCTGGCTTTGGATCAGAGGCAGGCCACACGTCGGGGGACAGGGCTAATGATGGCTGCAGCCATGCCATCTCTTTCAAGCTCCAACCCAAGAGTACAATTTTGGCTAATGCTATTTCCTGTAGATAAGATGAAAACAAGATTCTTTTGCATTGCTTTCCCAATCCGGGTTTTGGGAAGAGAAGGGACGGTGAGCGCTAGCAAAGTGCACGACTAAGCCCCCGCTGTGTGTCTCCACCACCTGCTCAGATGTTGCCAGGCGTTATTATATCCACCACGATATTTGCGCAGATAAGTGATAATGTAAATCAATAGAGTGGCTTTGGCCACTGGTCCGTCCGCAAAACGCAAACTACTTAAACGTATCAAACCATTTTGCTCTCATCAGCCCCTAAGTGGCTTAATCAAGCCTGTGTTACGTGATTATTTTACTCACCCAAGGCTTCTAAATTGTTTCCAGCTTAAAACAAGATTGTCAGAGATGTTTTTGCTGCAAGGGTCTATGTTTAGGACTGTTTACACAGTTGTTTTTAAAAGCACCAGATTCTGGTTTTTCTTTAATCAGAAGAAAATTAAAGTGAAAATGTTCTTTATAAAGATGCCAGATTTGAAAAAGCACAAGTGGAGGTTATTGTACTTGCTTTTGCCAGAAGACATTTAGCTATACTGTTAATCATATCTGGCTGTGTAGCTAAATGTTGGTTTTAGATTCCTCTGTACTTTGATAAATGCATAAAATGAGTGACCAAATATTGTCAAATTGCCCAACAGTAGTTGGGATAGGCTCCAGCAGCCTCGTGACAACGAAAGGGATTCAGAAGGGTCAGAGGATGGATGTATAGATGGATGACATCGCCAAATCAATACAGATCTTCAAAGGAACAGAAAAGTAAGTTTAGGTGTTGTGTGTCTTGCGGTTGACAAAAGATGCCTTGTAAGTATGTTCAGATGGACAAACTCAACAGAGAATACACATTTGTACTCGTCCCCTTCAGAAATTCACCCAAACAATTCTTTATCCACTGCAGTATGTCAGGAGTCTATTCCCCAAATCATAATGTGATGTCATAACACCCATCATTCTGATGGTAGCATACCACAACATGTTTGACCTGTCTCAAACAGTAATTAAGTTTCCATATTGTGGTTTTTTTACTCACAATATATTTTCATATTTTTTTCCAAACATTATTCCAAGTTTCATTGCACTGCACTCAAAAGAGAACAGTTCAAATGTCCCTTTGTCATTTAGTCCGTAAAGGCTGTAACGTAACAGAAAGTACACACAGAGCAGAGTTATTCACATTACTTCACCATTTATATTTAACTGAACAAGAGCAGGGAAGGGTGTGTCCCCAAAAATGAGTGCAACTCTTATCAACTGAACAAATGAACATAAATTTATACTTAAAAAAAAAACAAGGATGACGACATGCAAGAACTTGTGTGTTTCCTTATTGTTTTAACTGCTGACAAAACTGAAGCTTTCTTTCACAGTAAAGTTGTTTTGTTCCTTTTTTTTTTCCTTTTACAAATCACTTAATTTTTTAGCAAGACATGTACTTTTAATGAGCACTTATTATAACTTAACTTACAAAAATGTGAAAAATTGCTTTTCAAAAAAATTACATTAGGGAATAAAATATTTTGAGCAGAACAAAGTGAAAAAAAGCTTTCTGAGATTGGTTTGGAATTGGTTTACTGTAAGCAATCAAAACAAAAAATACTAAGGAAGTCAAACAAGATTGAGTGGGAGGAAGCAAATTTATATAATCCCACCTCTCTTATGCTTTACTTTTTCAATCACCTTTCAAAAAGAATCCAACATACATCAATCTTTTCCCTCTTATCTGGTATATGTTCATATGCGCTCTGAGCATGAAACTTTGAAGACACCTCTTCCAGTTCAGCCTTGAAGACCCCAAGATGTGTCCAGTCCAACAGAGAAAGCCAGTCTGTGAGGGAAGTCCTAGAGGTTTGATTATTGGCCGAACTCTCCCCTCCTCTAGAGTAGATTGTACCAGAGAGGTTAAGTAATGTAATTACCTAAAGTAGAAACACATCGTCTGGTTCCCTTTCTTGAAAAGAGGGACAACCACCCCCAGTCTACCAGTCCAGGGTCACTGTGCCAGACTGTGGTTTAGCAAAGACAGACCCTCAGCATCTATAGGCTTGGGGTACTTAGGGTAGCGGTCATCAAACCCTGGTGTCTTGCCACTGAGGATCTCTTGGGCTGGGTTCCAAGCCTCTGCTTCCTCAGGTGAAGCTGACCTGGTGGGATTCAGGAAATCCTTCCACTTCTTGACTGTGTTGTTAGTCGAGGTCAACAGCTCAACGGCTGCACTGTAGACAGTATTGGCAAATAAAAGGGACTTTCCCCTCAACAAGTTTGTGGCTGCCTGATACATAACATGAATCTTGGTTTTAAACATTTCTAAATGACATGTTTTATAAACCCTGTCATTTAGATTTGAGACTAAAATTTACCTTAAAGGACTGTTTGTTTTTTTTGGTTTGACTGTTTTTGATTGAGGCTGCGTGGTGGCTAGCACTCTCACTTCACATCAGAAAACCTCTATTTCAAATCCTAGTTTGCACCTTCCTGTGTGGAGTTTGTGCGTTTCCCTGGCTTTCCCTCGTGGTCCGACGACATGCTTCATAGGTCAATTGTTGTTTCTAATAAATCGATCTTTGTCCATGTGGGTGTATTACTAAAGAGTTAAAGAGTGAACTGGAAAACTGTTCACCTTTACATCCCTGTGACCCCCAACGGAGATAAAGTGGGTTTAGAAAATGGGGGTCAATTCTGATTGCTCCTCCTTACCACTTACCCTCTGTTAGACATTTTACAACAAGTTATTATCCTTTTTTACTTCACTTCATTCCTTTGGTTCATGAAGTGAACGGACCAGGACCGGGGTTTGCTTGTTTGGTCTGGTTTTTGGTCTTTTCAGGTGACTGCAAAGAAATACGGACCATCAGAACCAGTGAATCCTAATGCAAACCTTCCAGCTTGAATACATCCTTACTTTTGTCTTAAAACCGGAAACAGTTGTCTGTTTTAGCATATAAAACAATAACATTTGTACATTTTACCAGCTCATGATGAACTTTGTCTTCATTTTCTCCTAGAAAAAGGCTAAAAGCCATCATTGAGTAAAACTTTCCTAACATTCTCTGCTTCCGTCTTCTCATACATTGTGATTTTGCAGTTATTGCTTATTGCAAAAAAGCCTTAATCAGCACCTTGGTAAATGCTACATTAAAAATGAAACCACTCAGCAAATAGTGCACGGCACACTTAGTCCTACAATGCAAAGAGGAATTGGATTTTTTTTCCAAAAGTTTTTCAACATTTTCTTGTGTACAAATCCTAAAAGAACCTCCGTGTTTGTTTTAGTGGCGATTCTTGACCGTTTCCATGCATGCCTGTTTGTCACACAGGTACACTTGCACTTACACCAGCAGCAGCACCAGCAGCAGCAGCAGCGTGTTCGGTGCAGTCACTGAACACAATGACTCAGTAAAATTTCCACTGAGGTTAGCTGTCACCCCTTGCTCAACAGTGAACCCAGAAGCCCTGAGTCACACACGCGCACCATCACTGTCCCTTACAGGATTATATGCCAGCAAGATTTATTTGCTGAATGTTTTCAACCCGGCCATCAAGAAACACCAGTTCCTTTTGCCTCTCTGTGATGATTTTGGTGTATAGCCGTAGATACACACACACACACACACTCTTGTGCTTGGCCTTCTCCCTGTTCAAACAGCCCTTCCATAGTAATAGGCTACAATGGAGTGGATCAGCTCCAGCTAAGACACCCTTTCACACTTCCTCCCTTCCTTTCTCCAGAGCCCTCCCTCCTGTGTGACCGCAGGGCCTTCCTTCCTTTCCCTCTAACACAGAGGCCTGGGGGAGTCAGGATGGCCGGATATGTCCTGATCAGACAGACAAACAGACAGACATGCAGACAGGAGGATGCTGCTGCTACTGTGGACCTTGGGCTTGGTTTTATTCTCATCCGGAGCTGCTAAGAGAATGACATAATTCCTGTTTTGATAGGACAGCAGGAAGGTGGAAGGAGTTGGAGGCCTTTGGAGTGTGTTTGGTGACAGAATGAAGGGCTCTGGAACGCTAAAGGAAACAAAAACACTGTTGTACTTGTTCAGAGAATTTGCTGTACAACACAATTTCAGATATACTCAAACACAGGATGAGTAGCCCTAATCCTAATATCAGGATCACTTTTTTACATATGTTGATTATTTGCTGTCTTAAAATGTTATTTGTTAGCAGAGAGGATAAACACTTTAAACAACAGCTATGGCAGGAGTATGCAGCAGTAAAAAAAGCCATTTCATACTGATCAAACCTAGTAGGGGTCTTATTTTACCCATTAGGAAAATTTGATACTGTTTTGCATTACATTGTTATTTTTATAGTAAATATGAATTATATATATTTTTGGACATGATAAAAAAAATAGAAATATACAGAGAAACTAGCATTTTCTTAAAATGTGAAATTGTTTTTTTTTTTTTTTAACTTTGACTAAAGCTTGTGTTACTTCCTTTCAAAATAAAAGACTTCCTGTGCCAAATAGGATCATCCCAGTGCAGCTAATGTCAAAAAGGGCATTTTCTCTTATCATAACTTAGATCTACTTTAAAGGGCCATCACCCTTTTTTTGCATGTAACATGTTTTTCTCCATGTTGAATCCATTGGAATTGCGTTAATTGCGTAAACGGTTGCAGAGTAACAGTCGTGGTGACACAGGGTAAAACTCATAGAATAAAACTCATCCATGGAGGTCAGACTTTTATTTCAAAGTTTTGTTTAGTACTGTGCTTTCTGGAGGAAGCATAAAGCGAATGAAGCTTCTTGATGACAGCAGGTCATGCAAAACCTTCCCATTGTTTATTTTATTTTGGCCATAAATTTATAAACCTAAGTTATCTCGATTAATTAAATTCTTATTGAGTAACCGTTTAGAAAAATTACTTTTTTATTTTTATTATTCCTGCAGCCAGAGAGGCTCTTCGGAGGGGTAAGAGAGCCACATATGGCTCTGGAGCTACAGGTTGCAGCCCCCTATGGAACACTGAAAGTGTTGTGCTGTAACAGTGATGTTGCATGGTCGACATTTCAGAACAAGAGCTGTGACTGTGACAACATGTTTTTATCTGTAAAACACTTTAATTGGCCTCATGTGCATTTTTTTATATATTTGGGCACCAAGACAATTACCTCCTTTCCTAATCCTAATGTGTAAATTAAATATGTTTTTCATTTTGTCTTTGTTTTATGTCTTTGATATTTTATATTTTTTTGCACATGACATTAACAGCATTTAAAACAGCCTGGGTCGCATGTATTGTAATGCATTCTCTGTTGGGGCTCGGTGAAGCCCAATTCCCACAGAGGCATGCCTTCTTAATGAGTGCAGAACGGGTTCTGCATTGTTGCGTGTTGTAAAATGCAAACCGAAGTGTAAATTACCTTTGACTGGGGCGCTGACACAACTTCAAACTGTTAGTGATAACACTGTGGATGACCTTTTTTCTATCACTGCTCAGGGGCACATGGTTCAAAGAGTCATTGCATGTTCTGCAGTCGCATTTTCAACTTTTTTCGGGTTTGGGTTTAAATAGAAAATACCAGAGTTGGAGGTGCAGACAGCCACAGATATTCAGTCATTTTACATTTAATGTCATGCCGTTCTGTGCAGCATCTATGCATCTAATCATTTTACAAAACTCAAATTCAGACTTGGTGTTTATTACCTGCAAGGTGGCCATTTATGAAAGGAGCAAAGAAATGACTGTAGGGGGCAAATAAAAGAAGAGAAAGTGAGGATCATAATATTCCTCTTTTCCTCCTCTTCTATTTTTTTTATTCTTGCTTGGAAGAGTTTACATTAAGTAGCAGCTGTGCAGCCGAGCTGCTGTGCAGTCCAGGCTACTTCAGAGAAGTCAAACTCAATGCACTCCATCTATCCACCTCATTGAACTGCCAGCTCTGGTAATCAATTCTGAGCCTTGTGCTGTCACTGTGGGCCTCTGCACACAGCAGCTGGCTGCAGGAAGACAAGCGCTCTTCCACAGTCTGTCCAAAAATCAGCTGCACCCAGCTGTCCAGCAGCAGCCCCACTATTCAGATTGCCGCTGCTGCTGCTGCTGCTGCTGCTGCTGCTGCTGCTGCTGCTGCTGCTGCTGCTGCTGCTGGGGAGGGAGGCCTCATTCATTCCTGTCACTGGTCTCTGCTGTCCCCTCCACCACACTTTCTTTTTCACTTCTTCCTTCCTAATTTTTCAACTGCACAGACACATCCGCCTCTTGAGCTACACATATGTCTGTCTGGTCTCCCTTTCTGGCGTTTTTTTATTATTTTTTTCCCTTTCTGCACAAGTCAGATCGCCCATCTGTCACTTCGTTTACCAACTTTGTTACCATTTTCTCTCTGACTCATTTTTCTTACGCCTTTAAAGCTGAACCTCTTGGAATATATCTTCTTCTTCTTCTTCTTTCCATTTGATTCATCCATATCCTTTTTGACTCTTATTTTGAAGCATTTCTCGTTGTCTCCTTTGTTGGTTGCCATGTCTCAGTTTCTCCCCTCCTTTCTTTGACCCCCTTTTGCCACTTACTCTTATTTCCGCACAATTTCCATCTCATTCTTTGTCAGAGTTGTGCAGTCTAAACTATACCCCCTTTTTTTCCAAATGTCACAATGCTGTATCTTTTCTCCCCCCCCCCCCCCCCTTTTCTTCAGAGTAACTTCTTTTTCTGTCCCTTTTTTTTTTGGCTGTATTTTTTTCACAGGTGTCTGTAAGGCGGGGATTTACATTTTCTCAGGACAGGCTGCCCGTGGAGAGAGGCCTGCTGGCAGATCAAAGGCTGCGGCTGTAAAACGATCTGAAAGAGTCCGGCATTAGCATCCATCAGGGTACCTTGAAAGCTCCCTGATCAGCCGAGAGGGAAGCTGAGGGCCCCCCAAAGTGAAAGCCCAGTCTGAAGAGAGGTGGAGGGAGGGTAGAATGAGGGTTGACTGAAAAGGGAGAGGAGGAGAGGAGGAAGGGAGGAAGAAGGGAGGAAAATTCCCATAACAAGCAGCAAATGTTATGATTTCTCTGCTGGTTTCATCCTTCGTCTCATTTTTGTTTCTGTTGTTCTCAGTTTCCCTTTTCTAGATGTTGAGAGTCTCTGCATCTTTTCCCCTTCTCGGCACATCGCTTCTGTTTAGCGTCTTGATGTGGGCTCACATTTATTTGTTACAGGAAGGGGTGTGTTGGGGAAGAAGACTGAGAAAAAGTTAGAAGTTTTCTTTCTATTGATAGATCTTTACATTGAGAAAGTGACAGGAATGCCATTTGTGTGGTGTAACTGATTAAATAATTGATCATTTAAAGCCACATATTTACAAACTGAACTCTCCTGAGAACTCCAACTATTAAGGGCTCCTATAAAGATAATAAAATAATATAAATGCACACAATAAATCCTTATTTTTACTAAGATTTCCAAGGATGCCTACTTTTTTTACTGAGCATAAAGTACATCAAAATTGCCAAAAATACGTATGAGTTTATGTTATGATATGAGATATTATGATAAATCGTTCAGTACATTTGTAAATGTAAGTCGGACAAAAACAAAACCAATTTTCTATCATTTGACGTTGTCTTACATTTATTAGTCATCTTTTGCACAGGAGACAAAAAGCAAAATGTTTTTAAAATACAAATTTTTGCAACTTTCCACTGATTTTGTCCCAACACCACCAGTCTCCTCAGCCTCTGTTAGGGTCTGAACTGTGGATGATCAGATGATGTGTAGAGAAACATCGTTTTGTTGGGCCTTAGTAACAACTGGCCTTAATAAGGGCTGTTTGCAGGTGAAAAATGGGCAAATGTCAAGGCCTCTCGGTGAGTGAAAATGTTCATGGACGCTATTTTTTTTATGTGGATGCTGCAGGCGACAGGTTGTAGAGAACTCATATAACATGCAAAGGCAAAGAAATCTTGTACAGATTTGTCAGATTTTCAAACCCAAAATCCTGCGGACTGTGCAAGGAGCCCGTTAGTGCTATTCAAGTTATACATGCGTGCTCCTTCAGCGAATGAGGAAACTAGACAATCAGAGTAGTTTGCGTGGATACGGGCACTTACGCTTCACGTGCATACCTGTGTGCGGCGTTGGCGTGGTCAGTGAAGGGTCTGAACTCACACCTTGCTAACGACTAGAGTGTAGCACAAGGGCAACGTACGACAGCATCAACTGTACAACATAAGTGCGTGCAACTTCTATTAGCCTCACAAATACTAATCGATACACTTGCTGCACGCAAGTACGGTACGTCCCATTTTCATGACGTCCGTTGAGGTGGCCGTACAAGCCTCAAGGGAACTGCAAGACGAACCTGCGCTACCCATTTGATAATTTTATTTTGTGCATTCCTACACTGATGTTCATTGTCTAGCTCAGTTCATTATAGTTGAATGATGCCATGGTTGAATAATTTTCTTTGCCAGTAATCTTTGTAATGCCAGCCTTTTTTTAATGGGTTTAATGCATTAGGAACATACTGAGCTGCCTAACCATAAACTGTTTTTTTTTTTAATTTAATGTTTGAAGAGTTTAAATTTCTCTGATGTTTAGCTGAACATCAAACAGATCTGTGCCCTCATTTCAAGTGCATATCTAAAGGTGATTCCTGTGTTTGATTGATGTGGGAGTTTGAAGTGCAATCAGCCACGTGCAGAACACAAAACAGTTCATAGCTGGAATAGCTGCTGTGTTGGTGTGAACACGCTTGGCAGCCTGATCCCAGATCTGAAATCACCTCATGAAAAGTGGGCATTGCGTATGCCATTTTTTACTCACATCGGCGTGAAAAGATGATCTGTTTGTGTGTCTGTGTGCAGCTCCTCCTCTTCCTCCTCCTGCTGCTCGCAGGGTCGTGACTTCACGCCACTGTCAGCTCAGTAATGGACGTCTCACTTGTCGTACACAGATAGACAATGTCAGGCTACGCTTTGGCCGACCCGTTCGCCAGAAGATGAGTTCCTTCTCTGTTTAGGGAAAGGATGTGATCTCATTTACAAAAAATCCAACCTATGTCGCTTGCTACTCATGACTTAATCCAGGCTTCTCCTTTGTGTAGCGTTCCCTCCCCTTCCCTTCTTCTCATCTTAGCTTCTCTCTGTCTTCATGCTGCTTCTGCTCATTGATCCATCAGTCTGCCCTCTTGTTGACCGTTTTGATTGATACTTTTGAGAGGTAAAGTATGATTATAAGGGGTTTGTCAATTGAACTAAACTACTAGAGTCATTTTTTTTTTTTTAAATCCCAAATATATCTTTATATCTAAACATCGAAAGCAGGTTCCAATATGGTTGTTTGAGGTTAGGAAAGCACATTTTTTAGATAATCATTTTCCTTAATTGAACCACAAAATAGTCAATTTAATACATTTAAAATACAACAAAAGAGCATAAACAATTAGAAAAATGACATCAACTTTTTGCTTTTTATAAAAGTAAGGGGGATGCAGTTGTGGCACAAATTGGGATCTTCTACTTTCATTAATTCTTTTTTAAGTTTATGCAAAAAAGAAAAATATCATCTTTGGATTTAAGGAGTTTATAATTTGTCCTGCAAAGTTTTTATTGTGTAACAAAATATATAAGTTAATATTTTATTTTATTACAAACCAAATTTTCTTAATACGTCTGTCTTACATGTTGCAAAGGTAAAATATTTTATGTTATGGTTGAAAACTTTCATGCCTTGCCTTTCTTTTTTTTCTTTTTTTTTGTATCTTTAATATCAAAATTAATTTAATGAATATTGCTCTACATCCTTCTTAATTTCAGACTTGAAGAAAAAAACTGTTCGCTGCACACAGTTTTGTAAAGTCACTGGGTTTGACACACTGTGGAAGAGGTCACAACTTTATTTGTAAAATACCTTGAAGATAATACGCCTTAAATTGATGTGTATATTTGTCCAATGAAATAAAATACATCTCAAAATAAACCCACTGTTGTCAGCCTATTACTGAATTTGAGATTCAGTATATCAAGTCATACACTAATGTGTAACTTTATAGTGTTCAGTGTCTTTTTTCATCATCCAGTTTAATCATCTTTCCAAATTAATCTGAACTATCCCTGAAATGCTTTTGGATTGGATACTTGATCTCACAGAGTTGAGAGCCAAGGAAAACGTGGGAACGCTTTGTTGCATTTGTCCAGCTTATATGTTGATCTATTCATTTTATAAATTGCATCCACTTGGATTTTTCATTCAGGTAAAAATGTCTTTTAGGAGTTAGAATAAATAGCAGAATGATCACAAAGCTACAGATGAATGCGTAAAATCAATTGAAATGCAAATCAATAAATGCAATGTCCTTCCCTTTAAGCTGGTTTTCTTCTCTGCTGTCGCCTTGCTCTATAACAATAGAAATTACAACAAGTTTCCAGCATTTATATAGACCTTCATTCAAATAACAAATTTGGCTTTATTAGATTGATCTGGACTGAATTGCTGTAAAACAATCTCTTATTTTCCCCTTCTCTTCAAATTCCTAGAAAGACCCTTTAGAACTTGAGCTGGATGGCTTTATTTCAATTCCTTTAAAATTCCAAATCTTTCACAAAAAATTAATTCAAGTTTTGTTGTGAAATAGACTGAACCTCTGTTTATGAATTGTTAAGACGAGCTGAGAATTAGACCAAAACAATTTTTTTCTTGATATTTTCAAAACAAAAATGTGTTTCGTTCTCTTTCTTTGTTTGTTAAAATGGAAAATCGTTGGCATTTTTTTTGTCCATTTGTTTGTCCATTCTACTTTGCATCAGAGTAACGCCTTCAGCACTCAAGTACTTTTTATTTACTTTATCAATATCTAAAAAAAAACATGTAATATAATGCAAACTGCCAAAAGTAGTTCTTTACCGCCTTTTGTTGGGTTTTGTTCTGTTTGACTGTTTGTTTCCCACACAAATGTGTTCATGATGATAAAATTAAAATTAAAATTAAAAAAATTAGCATGTGTGAAAGACTGCTTGGTCAAATGATGCGTTTACCATTTAGTTAAACTCTTGTTGGATTCCAGCATTTTAAGGGCCAACAAATTAAGTGAAACATTTAAAAAGTTGTAATAGTTCAAAAAGTGTGTTTTATTTTGTGTTCTCAACAGTTCTGGTTTTAGTATTGATATATATATATATATATATATATATATATATATATATATATATATATATATATATATAGGCTGTGTCCCACCTCAAAGTGGGGTAGCATAGACACTATAGCCTAGGATATTATATTATATTATATTATATTATATTATATTATATTATATTATATTATATTATATTATATTATATTATATTATATTATATTATATTATATTATATTATATTTATATTATATTTATATTGCCCAATATCACAACAATAGTCATCCTGATTTCCTATGCTAATATCCCAAATCCTCGTCAACCTAGCTAAACTCAGCAAACGAAAGTATTTTTTACATTAGTTGTGAGTCTTGTATTGACTACACAGTGTGCCCTCTTACTGTGAGTGCACACAGTCAGCCTAGAACGTCTCTCACATCAGTCTTATCAAATGTTTTGTCTGTTGCGTCTGAGGGGCATCCGAAGAGGTCTTTGCGTTATAACTGATAGACGTTTTGGAATACAAACCACTGCCTCTTCCTTTACTTATTCCCTTCCTTCCATCAAGGACTTGCCTCCTCTCCTTTTGTTATTCTTGTTTATTCAAAATTTTCATAGAAACAATTTAACTTGAACAACTCCTAACCCCAAGCTGAATCCTTAAATTAATTTACATGTGTAACATTATGAGGATTTGCATTGTTTATCTTTCAATGGAATATAGTTATACAGTTATATTTTCCAAATGCTCCAGTTTAGACATTTGCATTAAAGATGATGCATTCACTGTAAATATCTTTATGTAAAGATATCCCATCCTGTTGAAACCAGCTCCCTAAACAGTAGATCTAATTTTTCCTTGCTTTTAAAGACCAACTCTGATGAAACTGTGTTTTTGGTGTTCTTCTCATGTTCTGCATTTGCAATGATGTAAAATTATATATATAGAAAGTTAAGATTAAAATTCTTGTATTCTGAGTATTTCCTTTAGTCCAATCGTTGTAATCAAGAGCAGACTAAAAATGCCACTTGAAAGAAGTATTTCCTAGGTTACTAAATCATGGGGCCAAAGCTTCCTGTCTACTTCATTCTGGATGCATCCACATGCAGATCCATGTAAGTCTTTGTCTTCCTCATCTAAGCTGGCTTCTGTTTCAGAATACAGCTGATAGCACCAATATTGCTGACAATTTTTGTTGCCCCCCAAACGTTAGGTTAAGGCTGTGAGGGACTGTGATCTAGCAGGAGAGAATGTAAACAAAGGGATGATGGGAAGTCAGAAATACTCCACGGAGAGTCCCGTCCACATCTCTTTCCAATAAATTCCTGCCGCTCTGCAGAAACCATGGCCTCGATTTTGACAGAATGTTTTCTTTTTCTTAAAAACGGGATAAGCATAATTGAAAGACCACTGGGAGCGCTTTGAAAATAGTTTTAAAAAAATGATCGGTGTGGGACCTTGGCAACAGCAGAAAGGCTTTCAGGTCAGGAACCACCTTCATGGTGGGTTAGGCAGCAGACCTGGTGATTTCTTTGTCTTTCCAACACTGAAAAACACTCAAAATAAAAAAATTAAAAAAAGATTTTCTCTTTGAAGATAACATTCAGACTAAAGCTATGTCTGCATTCACTTTTGGAGTTCCTGAAGATAACAAATGTAGAAAAAAGGTATATGGTTGTGGGGAAAAACAGAACATGTGTCTTCCTCCTTTACTGTGCAAATAATTTATGCTTTATGCAGCCTAACCTCCCTGAAGTCCCCTTTAATCTATCCTGGTTTGTCTTGTGCTGCTAAAAGTTAACCTAACTCTGACTTCTGTGTTAAAAATCCACGATTTCCAATTTTTTTATAGATTTTAATCAAATATGCAAACATTTATATTGAGAATTCTTTATGTTACAGCATTAACTCCTGGTTTTATAGCTAAATTTAAAGCTAAATCCATTTTTTTCAGCTTTGAAATTTGGTTAATAATTTACAGTAATGCTCATTTTATTAGATTGTCCGCAATTAAACTCATCAGCTGTGAGACACACACAATCCAAGTAGGAGTTCTGCATTCGCTGTGGCCAGGTTTACTTTGATTGGCCTATTTACTTGCTTTTTTGGTTAGAGTGTAAATTGAACAGGGGTGTGTGGATTCAGTTTCTAGTCAAACAAATATATGTGATGACTGTGCAACAAGCATTTTGTCGTGCATTATAATTCTGCGTAATCTGCTGCACACCGGAGAATAAAACAAGAAGTAAAACTTCTGAAAATGCATTTTTTTATTTAATGTTTCACATGGATGTACCGGTGCTTTCTGCAAAGCTCATTTTGCAACTGACGCATGCGCCCTGCATGGGCGAGGTTGAGGTTTGCCAACAACAAACACCAAAAACTCATGAAATCAACAATAAGAAAGACAATACAAAAACAGTTTGGAAGTTAAACAGAGTTGTCTCTGCCCAGTTTTTAAAAAATAGTACATAACATTGACAAATTATCTACAAAAATGAAACCATTTAAATGGTCGAAACGCACTCCAACACTGACATACAATTTTTTACAATGTTTGGATTTGAACCACATTTTGAGGTTGATCACTAAATGAATGAAATGTTGAACACTCTTTTTGGATGACACTGTTCCTGACATTAAGGCCCTTACAGAGCTTTCTGAGCACCAGCCCCTACCCATTCCATGAAAACGAGCAGGTTCTCACATTATGATGTCACAAAGTGAGGAACAAGAAGAGTCTGCGCAGCCAGCACCGCCCTGAGGCCAACACAAACACCCACTTTCTCCATGGAGCTAGCGGTGTTTGTCAAAAACGCTTTCATTTTATATTCATAATATGCACACCAATCTTTGTAAAAGTTCAGATATTGTTTGTTTTCGTGGGCGACACGCTGCCGAGGCCGACTCTAGGTTGACGTCATGAAATGGGCGGCACCCACACGGAGATCGGGTTGTCTTACATCCGGTTAGGAAAATGAACTGCAAAAATAATTTAAAATTTAAAAAATTGTTATTTAGTGTGCCAAAGGTAATATATTATCGTACATATGGATATAGTTAACTCCTGAAATGCTTAAGAAAAGCCTAATAAAGGCTTTAACAAGGAAAACAGATTGTCCAAAATTGATACGCCTGTAGGGCATCACACAAACTTAGCGCGTGCACAGCTGTAGATTCAATTCAATATATTCCTTTAATGGAGGAGGTGCACGGATTTTGTATATTGGACATGCAAATTATTATTAGTATTAATAATTTTGACAATTTCAAAACCTTGTAAATTTTCAAGATAACACAAGAACGTGGATCCTTTTTTATTTTATATGTCTTTGTTTTGTACTGGTCTTTTTTTTTTTTTTTGCACCTTTTAGTCTTTGTTATAAACATGGATCGCAGCCTTGAGGCTCAATTTGACCTGAAACCTAATTTGGATTCAGAAAAACCTGCAAACTTGTCTTCCCCCTCACCTGCATTCATTGAATCACCAGAAGTACTAAAGGCACAGAAAGCCTTGGAGCAGCTGATTTAAATGCTGGTCGTCATAAAACCGTGTCAGCCTTTAAAGATTGTTCACATTTTTCTTTTCTGTTCAAAAGACCTCTTTGTTTTCCCATAACTTTAATTGGAGTAATATGGCTTAGTGCGTTTTTTTCATTACTCCCTCCCAACTTTAAAGAAGTCATTAAATGTTTTTGCTGATGCCTAGATTGGCACAAGCCCTTTATTCTTTTAAAATTCCACTGGCCAGTCTCTTGTTACCTTGTTCCCAGGCTTAACTCCTTGCAGCACCCGTACCCCTGACCCGTAACAACCAACTGATTTATCCTGGATTGCTCGGAGGCCTCTGGAGCTGTGTCTCAATTGGCTCCATATGAAAATAGTGCCAAGAGGTCATCTATACCAATCATTTTCAGTTGCTCATTATTCCCAAGCCAAACAACCCAAAGACTCAATTTCCTACCACACTGTTCATAAAAGTGACAGATGGCCAAAACCTGGAAAAGCTTTGCTATGATCGTTAGGGGGCTGAAGCGGCAAATACAATGCTCTTTAGTACGCTGACGGTTGCTTCCCACCCCCTTGAACTCACCAGCTTCTTCCACCTTCTCTATTCTGTTCAGTTTTTCCAAAGTGAAGAACGCGGAGGAGAGCCCCGTGGGTTTAATAGCTTCAGGCCATATTCCACTCCGCTCAGCCTTAATGTGGCCCACTGTCAGGAGTCACATATTGCCAGGTAGTTTGTCTCTCTCCCTCTTAACATTCCCTCTACTTTAACACGGGACCACACTTAAAGTCACATGGGCGGACAGAGACCAAGACAAGGTCCCCTTTCATCCCACAGACCTGCCGCTCTCTGGTATTCAGGGTCATCTATAGTCACTTGTGCAAGCCTGCACCCCTCCGTGGCTGCCTGCAAGGGTCTTTTCTTCCCGGGCAAGTGCCTGTGTGATAAATGTGCGGCTTGGAACAACAGCTGAGAATAAGACTTGGCTCGAGTCCTCCTTCTTCCCTGTTTCTGACACAAGTGTGGTTTCCTCATATCTTGGCTCGTTTTCATGAATGACCTCTTTCATTTCCCCCCCCCCACCCCCAACAATAACTAAACTCTTCTAGACAGCATTTAAGAAGAAAAACTTTTTGTCATATTTGTTTCCACTTCTGCTTTTTTGGCAGGAGTGGAATACTAGGTCATTCTAGGGAGGGTTTTTTTTTTTGTGAATGGTGCTCGGATAGTGAATGGTGTTTGGTAATCAATACCTTCCCTGTAAGAATTTTTATTTTCCCACTCTTGTGGCTGTAACTGTGTCCTCGTTTTCAGTTGAAAAACATCTACTTCCAGAAAATCTTGATCTACCAGTGCGGCGTTCAGCTTCCAAACTTTTGTGCAGCATAAATCATCCACAAAAATTCCAGCCTACTCACTTAAACCGCCTGCAGGTTTACCTTCATTCAGTTTATTCATTGTGGAGCCACTTCAACCACTGATTCATCTTAAGAAAACAGGGGGGCCGAGCCCCCATCTCCTTCAGCCATCTTTCATGCCGGTTTTGCGGCTCTCCCGTATGTGTCTAATCTCTCCCTTGTGTCTCTGAAATGTCAAAGCGGAGGAGCAAACATGTATTTGCTCGCTATGGATTTCCCATGGAATGCACCATTTTCAGTTCACCCCCGCCGTGGATGTTGCCTGTTATGATAGGAGGTGATTATGGAGTATTTATTTTTCTACTGGGTGTGGGAACTCAACCTGTTGGTACACTACCATTGTGAGTTTGCGTCTTCTGAAGTTGTGACTCATGCCTGTTGATGCATTCTCCAACAATTAGATTAGGTAGGATTAGATAATATCTGTAATTAGCATTCAAGCCCACACTGAAAGCTACCTGTGGTATTTTGTTGACGGTGAGCGATGAAAAAAATGAAGTGCACCACTGGGATTGTAATAACTAGAGGAAAGAGGATAAATCCGACTACAATGCACTGTACGTAGCATATTTACACTTGCCTGACTGCATAATGGCGGGCGGAGGAGCGGTTCACGCCGTTCCTTGTTTGTGTTTATGCGATTGAAGGTGGGGGAGAAAACACAGCAAAGCCGCAGAGGTTAAGCTCCTACTATCTAACTCATTTGTGAATGGGGCTAGCTGAAGATTGGGGCTTAGTGGAGGAGGGGTTAAAAGAAACGGAGAGAGTGAATGGTGGAGGGAGGGGAAAGAAGGGAGGCCCCCGCAGGACAATTCCCCCGACGTTGGGTCATTCATAGACACAGGAAATGCTTGACCTCACACTCTGAGAAATGTCCACAGCAGCCCACTTGTGTTAAAGGTGTAATTGGGCATAATTAGAAGCTGGCAGAGAGAGAAGTAAAGATGGACTTGCACCCCCACATCTTCTCCATGCCCGCCTCCATCTGGCAGCCTGGGACACACGGGAGCCAAACCGTCTTACCAGCAACAAAAGCTCAGCTCAGCTGCCTTAGTTGGTCACAAGGGGCATTCTTGAACGCCCTTTCAGCATATGGTGTTCACACTGGACTGCCGCTCCCCGATACTAGCGCTTGAACTTACATGTGGAAGAGGCTTTGGTGCGACTCTCGTGAATCTTGCTCCAGCTCTATTCCAATAAATGAAGGACTTGGGGTCATAGAATCCCACCTGGACATGAACCACAATTCTTAATTTCTCCTTCATGATCACTTTTCAAATAGTTGGCCCTTTCGAGTTTTAAAAAGGACGCTGCCCATAGACCACTCCCATATCCAATTCCCTGATTGGTGAAAGTTCAACTAGTTTTGAAGCAGTTCACGTCCGTTTACGTAGACCTTTCATTGGAGGCCGCCGCTTGAACGCGTGTTTCCGAGACTGATGTGAACATATTGTATTTTTTAAAACATTTGATACGGATGTCGTGTAATCTAGTTCAACTGCACACATCGCTGTTCGTTTGCCTCTTCGGTCTGACCCTTTACCTTGACATCAGCTTCAATCCCCCTATTGTGCAGTTCATAGGAATAACAGCCATAGGTGGCGTGGGAGCGTCTCCGCGCCCAAACCCCCTGGGCTCAATTTCTTATGAATGTGTGTCTTGCTCCTCTCCTCGCAGCCTGTCATACGATGCCTGGTTCTTCCCTGCGCAACACGTATGTAAAACACCACGGTCTCGCATGAAGGAGCCAGCTGCTTCCTTTCAGAGCCAACGCAGGAATGCACTTTCATTCGGATCCTTCATTCATAAGAAATAAACCATCGACCCACATGCCGGGGTTTTAGTGAGAGTAAGGGCTGTCAGCCATTGATGTGATGGGGGTTGGGGTTGGGGGGGGTGCTGAAGGGTAGGTGGGTGGGCTAAATCTTGGGAATGGGAGCTTGCTGCAGTTCTCTGGGCAGAAACATGAGGCTCCTGAGACATGTTCCAACTGATGATTTGGCTCTCTGGAGCGATGGTAAAGTCTGATTTATCCTATCAGATTTAGAGGAACCACAAAGGAAAACTGTTGAGGTGTTGAAGAGCCAAAACAACCACAGAATGCAAAACGGATGTGTGAGGTGTGTCTTCTTCTCGTTGTTTTACCTGCACCAGCAAATAAACAAACCCGCCATGGCGGTAAATCGGAGCATGGACGTCTGCAAACCAAAATATCTGTCTGGCCTCAACCTGGACATGAAAAAAGAGCTGAAAGGGGGGAGGAGGAGGAGGAGAGGAATGGTGAGTTTGTGGGAGAGCTGAAGGGTGGAGGGGGGCTAGGCATGAAGTCAGTGATCACTCAGGAGGTCTGAACCTCTGACCTCCGACCCCATAGCAAAGCGGATGCCACCATGGTGAAAATGTGAGAGGTGAGGTATGCGAGCCCCCTAAACCCTGGCGGAAACCCACCCCCCACGCCACACCCCCTCTACCCCCATGATGAATGGGATGTTAGCACTGACACAAATTGGCCCATAATAATGACACAACGCCGCTACGCACACAGAAACAGAGTGACAGAGTGAGAATTACAGAATGAACGAGGGAGCAGACAGAAACAGGAAGAGAAGAAGAAGAAAAAAAAGATGGAAAATAGATGAAAAAGTCTTGCAGGAAAGCATTACTTTACCCAGAGGGACGGTGAATGAGGGGGGAGAGCCAGATTTATGGCCGAGGATGTCTTTGGTGTTTTCTCTCCACTCTCCTGAGCAGTGGGGTTGCAGAAAGAGCTTGTGTTCAGAGCAACACACAGAAGCTCACA
The DNA here is from genome assembly GCA_037389245.1 of Oryzias sinensis. NCBI lineage: Eukaryota > Metazoa > Chordata > Actinopteri > Beloniformes > Adrianichthyidae > Oryzias > Oryzias sinensis. The sequence goes on from CM074499.1 coordinate 2,909,117, forward strand.
CAACCACACACACACACACAGACAGGTTGTTGGTTTTGCATTCTTGCAGGCACCACAGTTGCATCATGTTTTCTCTCCCCTCCCCCTGCATTCAAAAACCAAGACTTCACATCACTTCCACAGCATACATTAGATGTCCTTCTAAAAATAGTGTCAACTTCCCAGGCTGAACCAGGAGAAAACTGCGGCATCCCTTTTTATAGCTTCGACATGACACAGCATGTTGATGCATGCTTCTCTTTCCCCCCTTCTGCTTCCCCAAACAAGGCATCCCTCTGTCTTTTAGGAAACACATGTATTAGATTAAGCATGTTGGGAGGCAAGGGTCACACTCCTGTCAGTAATTGAAATGCGATTATGTATGAGCTAACATGATTACGGGCTGAGGGGCTGACGCGAACGGGGGGCTGATTGAAAGGTGAATGCCACCCTGTGATGTGCGGCTGCTCCCTTATTCCACTGTAGACATTCCAGAGGTAATGGAACATGAATGAGTCTGCCGCCGTCATGCCAGTGGGGAATGAACACAAGTTGAGTTTGTGTGTATTCCTCACAGTTTTTCCCAGCCCCTCAGGGAGAAAAACCACTTTGAAGAACCTACTGTGGAATTACATTATACAGCATTGCCTCTCTGACTGGTCCCTGTTACCCCCATGGAACCAGCACTTGAGCTTGGACTTGATTTACCAAGTCAGAGCAATGAACTGAAGATAGTGGGTTATCTCCAGTTCTGTACGTTCCAACATTTGTGATGACATATGAATAGGACACAAATGGCAGAGAGTGAGTTCATCAAGGAAAAGGGTGCATAGTTTCAGGTGAGTGCAGCTCCAAAACACCTTTTGATTTTTCACATTCGACACCAAAGGCCGGTGGCTTTGTTTTAAAGTCACCATATTTTTTGCCCTTTTTAATTATCTTTATTTAAAGTCCCACTCCAACTATATATTTTTTCTATTTTAAAATCATTCCCAGCTTTTAGCCAAAATGGAAAAGCCTGTCATTTTTAAGACATATTCTCTACTCATTAAAAAATTTGCTTTTGGTTTGTGGGCGGGACTGTTTTTTATTTTTTATATTTTGTAGCAGGACTGTTGGGCAGGACTGTTAGTTAGCCTAGCTAACTTCCCTTTGTGTACACTCTCTCCCCCCTAACGACTAGCGCCTCACAAGCCCATGCTAACATTGGCGTATAAAAAAATTCGTCAAGCAATATTCGAGTTTAGAGCCAGATGGCGACGTTAATGTATCGCTCTGTCTGCAAGTGGCTGCATCCGAATTGTAGCGGCCCCCCCCACAGCTGTAGCTGCGTCACAAGTCTGTGCTTTTTCAAACATCGGGTTTTCTGATCCAACACAATTTGAATAAATAAGTACTCCAAAACGCAGTTCAGTCTTAAATTATTTTATACATGTGCTGAATTATGACTAAAATGCTACAGTAGGTTAAAAACGCCCAAAACACAATTTCCTTTGGAGTGGGTCTTCAAATAAATAAAGCAAATATGTGTGAACCTAGATACTTTTTCAGGTGCTATTTAAAGCCTTAGTCACAACCCTTACGGTGGATATGGGCTACCTGCGGGTCAAAAATGGTCAAAACTGTATGGTGGAAGAACAGATAAATATCAAGGTTGTAGATTGCTCAGTGAGCTCGTAGTGAAAAAATGTTCATGTAGAGGTTATCTACAGGAATGCTGCAAGCTACAGGTCCCAGCAAATGCATATAATAAATGCAAGGGTACAGTAGGGTGTTGTAGGTGAGACGCAGGTGCCATTACTTGCTTTTTATGCCACATTTTATTCGAATGTGCGGCAAAGGCGTCGTACGACAGGAACACTATCGCCTCATAAGTGTGTGCAACTTCCATTAGCCTCCCAGATACTTCACAATACACTTACCGCAAAAAAATGACAATGGTGTGTTGCATTTTCATGACGTCCATTGTTGTACGAGGCGGCCGCTCCTCTCTACGACCCTCCACGGACCCGAACAACCCAAAAACCTGCAGGCTTATAGAGTTTTAGGTTTTTGTTTATACTATTCTTAACCAACCACTAGAAGTTGACGTCACAACCGAACCATCCGACCTATACAAACAGAAAAAAATTGGTGGGTTGTCAGAGCAGACCCAATGAGGCAGAGCTGAAGTTTTTAAAAGCCACTCAACTGTTGGTTGTTGAACTGCCCTGGCACCGCTAATTTTTGTAGTTTATTTATTTGTTTACAACAAGGGACAATACGCAAAAGAGCACTGATCAGGTGATAAAAGTATTGGGACGGGTTATAGCAAAATTTGCTAATTCCACCTGTAGTCGCTTGGAAAGTAAAAGCAAAACAAATAAAATCAACAATTGTCAACAACTGTGCTTATAGTGGACAATAAAGAAGAATTGTATGTTTAGATCCTATACAGAATTTCGTTCTCTGCCCATTTAGGCTAAAAGTCTTCACTGCTTTGCATCTGGATTATATGTTATAAAATAACGGCAGCTTTCTCCTAAATGACAAAGCAAGGGACAGATCTTGATACGAGAAGGGTGTAAATTCATCTTCTACCGTTTCTTCCCTTTCGGGGTCACAGGGCTGCTGGAGCCTATCCCGGCCACTTGTGGGTGAAGGCAGGGGGCACCCTGGACAGGTCGCCAGTCTGTTGCAGGGTAGAAGGATGTAAATGTCAATTAACCAGAAGTTTTATTTATTAAAAAGCTTATTACGGTAATATAAAACAGAAACTAACAACAAATAAAGCTTCAGTTCAATTTCAAATCATCATTCTGCTTTCTCTTCTCCTTTGTGCCAGTTAATCCTGCATATTGTAAATCTCCTAACAAAATTGAATGATTTAACAATACCTAGCTTATTTTTGGACACAAAAGCCATTTTATTTCCGAGGAAGCAACTCCGTCAACACAAACTCAAACAGTGCAATTGTGATGCCACATAGACACCAGGCATGTGATGAACTCGCTGAACTCGGGATCTTGAGGCGTACAGTTTTCACCCTGGACTGTCGCCACCCGATACTGGGTTTATGTCACGTCAGGGTTTGTTCTGTGTTTCTGCTACAAAGCCTGGATTTCTGCATAAAGGGTCCAATGCCACAGCATCACGATTTCATCACTAAAAATACTCCAGAACAATTAAATAAAATGAAAAACATCAAACATTATTGATAGTTTTATTAAAACCAAAAAAGAAAAGGTTTTCTAAATGTGTTTAAAAATACATTTTCTGAAGCATCTTAATGTGATTTTTGATTTGATTTGAAATGGTTTATTTCAAGCAATTAGGTAGAAATAATACACAAAAGCAATATAATCATCAGTTATACATTCATACAGTAACTAATCAAACTTAGCATAATTAGACATATTAATAAATATTGCTTGAAAGGGAGTGGAAGGAAGCGAACTTATATAATCCCACCCCGTTATACTATAACCATTTTATTACATGATTTATCAATATTGTAATGTAATATAATATGTAAAAAATAATGTGGGCCAACCGAAAAGTATGAATCAGTATTTGGAAACTTTTTATGTCAAACAACAAAACTAAAAATTCCTCATTTGTTGATTAAAAGAAACAGAAGCGTCAGCAGAGGACGGGTTGTCAGAGTGAAACAAGATTTGGACACATTTTCCTCTTTTAAGTTTCCTCACTATCTTCATCAGTTGCATTTAAAGCAACTCACTTGGGTTGCCATGGAGCAGCAATTTGACAGGTGTAGTCTTTACACGTCGAGCACTATTGCGCATGCATACATGCCACACGTGTGCAGCATAAACGGAGCATTTGCATTTTGTGTTTAGAATGTGTACTGAGATGCAACTGGAGCTTTTATTGACTGCATTCAGAATATTGTTATATCACTCAGGACAGTTTATAGTATGCAGATCTAATTTCTGTCTGATTCAAAAAAAGATAACCATCTAAACTTCCTGATGCCATCTCTTGTTCATAACCAGCAGATCAGCACCTGAGTGTTGACTAAAAAACAAACTGCTATAGATGTGGCTCAAAGTGCACCTCTGCTCATATCCGGCATTTTCCGAATCAATACCTCCAGCAAATGTGTGCTCCAGGTTATTCTAATTGGGTATAAATAGTTGTCACACTTTCAGAAGGCAGAGAGAGAGAGAACGAGCACATCTGCAGAAGCACAGTTGATAGTCTGATAAGCAGAAGCTCCTCATCAGCTGCCGCAAAGCAAACAGGTGCAACCGACCAACGCAGAAACAGGTCGTTTGTGAATGACCCCAAACTGGGTTCTCCTCCTCTTAACTGTTTGATTACACAGTGATACCACGCTAGATAGTTATGTTTGTGTGTGTTTGGGGATGTGCCTTGTGCAGGATTCCCTGTTAGCTCTGAACGTCATTTTGCCATCTTTATAATTCAGCTTTGCTGTTAATTCATTCAACATTTGTTTCCATTTTTGATATTTTTTTCCCCCAAACTCAATATTTGCACCACATTAATGAACAGTTTTTATTGCTTCCCAATTTTTTCAAAAGTGTGTTTATAAACACACACACATATAAATGTATATATATACATGCAAATATTTTATTTAGCTTCTCTAATTGTGTTAGTTTAGGCTGTAAAGGTTTGAAATTAAATTACTGCTATTTTTTTTATCTATCCACAAAGTGGTAAGAAATCAAAATGTATGCACATTGACAAAAAAATGAACCGAATCCATAGTATGAGTCATAAAGTGGATGAAATTAAAAGTTATTTCTTTCTTTAACTCGTTTTCAAACTACGAGGTGGAAAGTTTGTGTTTAACAGTAAAATACAACAAAATCTATAATTATACAAGCAAAAAGTCTGTTTTTATGTTATTGTTTTATCAAAACAGGAATGTCTGATGACTTCTTCATTGTGTGTTATTCTATTCTATTCAAAAATGTGTTTGTCCAATCTAATTGTTGTTTTGTGGAAATAAGAAAATAAAAAAATAAAATTTTGAACTGTAAAGCATTTCTAAGGTTTAAAACTTTGACCTAACTGCAAATAAAATTTTCACAGATATTTCCGATGATTTTGCATTTATTTCTGTACAAAAAATGTATTTTCTTAGATAAATATTTGTAATTTATGTAATATATTTTATAAATATATGTAATAAAATTCCCTTGATGTTTGGGATAACTTTGTCATCTTTATTATTATATGTGTTTATACAACCTCTGGTAACAAAACTGTTTTTAAGAAATTGTCTTTATTCAGCTTCCACAACCAAATGCAGAAGTGTCCAGATGCTTAATTTTGCACCTGAAACATAATCATTTTAAACATATTTTGGTTTCCTAATTTTAATTTAATGTTTGATTTAGATTTTTTTTTTTTAGTTTAAAAGCCCCAAATGTAATCATACATTATTTCCTCTGTATAATATTCCTGAAATGAAAATACATTAAATTAAAAAAAGCCTAGTTATTTTAAATAACTAAAGAACAATATTTTATCACAAGTTTCATTTTTGTTCGTCATCATTTTAAAATGTCAGCAGAAAAACATGTCTTTAAAAATATAATTGACCCCATTACAGGCATTCTAATGACAACAGCAGGTATTGTGAATTAAAAAATGTGACAGTCTGTTGAATCCATTTTTTAGGGGTTAAAGACAGAGAATGTCAGAATGAATGCAGAAGAGCAGGAGAAGGAGTTTAAGTCCTGGTGAGGATTGGTAAGCCAGGAGAGCCAAAGGCTATCATCGTCATCCTTTAACCAAATGAAGATTAATAAGATAAATTTATCAGATCTTATGAGCCAGAGCACCAAGAAGAAATATTTTGGCAAAGATTTATCTTCCTTACTGCTTGTTATGCATCACTAAATGATGGATCAGACCATTTAGAATATTATTGATACTGTTTATTTTTAATGTACTATGATTGGGTTCTGATTGGTACCATTCACATATAATAGTTTCATTTTTCTACTTGCTTGAGTTATGCAGGAGTTATTGGAATGAATGAATGAATGAATGAATGAATGAATGAATGAATGAATGAAACATTTTATCACATTATTTTATTATTTAATTAGCAAATATGCAGCTTTAAGGAATAGTTTTGGTTATTGCAGAAGAAACTTTTCTTTTGTTCTTTAGAGCTAAACTGAAATTAATTTTGGGTTTTGTTTCCTCAATCTTTGTTTTTAAATTGCTTACTTCAGCGCCCTTTCCCCTCCTCTGTTCATTATTCTCAGTTTCTGTGCTTTTTAGTTAACTTTTTTAGTTAACTGACCCATTTTTTTCAGATGTAGATATTGTCATAAATATTTCCTGTTTTGTACCATTTTTACATTAAATTGTTTCATTTTATTCAAATTTTTTGCCCTAAATTCCCATAATTGCCATCACACACAAACATCCCTGGTTATAAACTTCTTTTCTATGAATCACCAAATAAAAAATATATAAAATTTATGTAAATTTATTCTAATAAATTAAAAATGTCCAGCAGTTGATAAGTCATTTGTGAAGCCTCACAAATACTATTTTAAAGGTGCACGTATGAGCAAGGATAAAGGTTATGTTGAGTTTTATTTATTATTATTTCTTTTCTTTTGACAAATCAAATCTGGAATGCAGTGGACTGATATGTTTGTGTCAAATTAGGTCCTAAAGTCCTGAAGTGACCTAATACTTAATTATAGATTGGAAAATAAAATGTGTTTTAAAATCTGGGATCTCTTTTTCATTGGGAGAACTTTTTTAATGTTTCATATTTCTTCAAATAGACTTCTTAATCTCAGTTTACTCTTTAACAATAAATTTGTGTCAAAAACACACATTTGCAAATAAAACTTTCACTTTAAAATACATTTGAAATGATAAGAAAAAAGCCAAACTAAAATGTTTTCATTTTCAAAATACATTCGGTCAACAAAGGGCAAACATAAACTTTATTTTTTTAATGACCGTAACCAACTAGTAAACTGAACTGCAAACACAACGACGCGTTAAGAAACAGCAAAGCCTTTGCAAGGCCGTCTCTAGCAGCACACTGGAGTTGTTTCCCTATTGTAGCTCTTATTGTTTTATCCTGGATGAAAGCTCACCTGAGCTCAGGTGACAAACAAACCTCAGTGCTTATTTGGTTGGTTCGACAATCCATTTGACCAAAACCAGTGAGTGACCTCGATTCAGAATAACACAGAAAACATAAATAGCATTAATGGAAAAAGTTGAAAAATGTCTTCTCTGTAAAGGAAGAAAGTAAAGACTGGTCAGGTATCGAAGCAGCGTCCCGCTGGTTTTCTATGGTCAGGTATCGAACCAGCGTTCCCCCTGGTTTTTCTACTCTTCCAGCTCTGTGTACACTCTAAGCATTACCGCTGCCAAACGAGAACCTGTTGTAATTGCGTGACCTTTTGGGCAGTTTGCTCTCGAGAATGCAGTCTGAAAGCAAAACAACCCCCCCCCCTCCAAAAAAATGAAGGTGCGACAGTTTTGGTTGTTCCCTGCCTAATCGAATCAAGTCCCCCCGGAACCGTCCCAGAGTGACAGTCTTTCCTGGGCGTGTACACTCGAACCCCTCCTGGTAAGCAGGGATCCCTGCTCCCGTTTATCTTTGTTTCACCTCTCCATACCCCCAAACCCGCCCTTCCCTCTTTCTTCTCCTGTAACGTCTCAGCTGTTCCCTGCAGGCAGGGCTCTGGCTGAGTGTCTGCTCTGTTATGGGTTCATTGGGCTGGTATGCAGCAGGAATCTTTGGATCAAGGTAATTTCACACTGTTCAACTTTTTCCCAGGCTGTTAAGCTTCCCTTTACCTTTGCGCCACTCAGAGAGGGAGATAGGGAGCGACACATGTAGCTGTTAAAGACACGCACACACACGGCGGCTCAGCTGCTGACGCCACCAGCAAGAGCGCCCAGCCAAAGGAAAGACTGCGAAAGATACAGCCTATGAATTACAACCTGACTTTCCCCAAAAAGGCTCAGATTATTGCAGCTTGATGTCGGGCACTGGGGAGGACGGTGCACATTCATGTGCAGTGCTGTAATGAAGCTTCACGCCTGCCAGGGGAGCCACTGTGTTGGGCTCCCCCCTCGTGTGTTTCTCTAGCTGATGGCCAAGATTAGATTCTCTACATGCAATTGGGGCAGAGTGTGCATGCGTTTAGCTTTTTGGGGCTTTTCTTTTCTATTTTCGTCCTCGTCCCCCCATGCGGGTTTGCATCTGCATCCTCACATATCTTCTTTATTGAGATTCTCATCCAGAAAGTGGAGCTAGAAATAGGTCCGCACATGATGCAGTTGAGACGGGAGGGAAATGCTCTGTAATTGTGGAGGCAATCTTGATCGCATCTGTGCTCGCAACGCTTTCTGTGCCATCTGTTACCACCTGCAGCAGCAGAAATCTAGAAACAAGGGCAGCAGGAGATGCACGTGAGCGCTGCTCTGCCATCGTAGGCCCACGTTTTAGCTTTGAGGCTCAAATGAATTGGCTTTGCTTAGGATAAAAATCAACAATATACTACAAATTTACTTTAAAATCTGTTATGTTAGCATTCACCTGCCAGTTTTAAAAGATTACATTTCATTATTCGTCATTGGGATTGGTAAGTGAATCTTAATAGCCTCGAACAGTTAGTTCACCATGATCACAGCTGCTTTTTTGCATCCCTTACACTTCTTTAACCCTGTAAAGGCTCTTACCTTAAGAACTAACAAAAAATTCAAACTTTTGGACTTAAAATGCTTTTTTTTTTTGTTGAAATCCACAAAAAATGCAATATTGTTTTTTTAACGAGGTATAAATAGTATCAATTATGATACGTTCAGTGATTTGGTAAGTTTTTGCAAACAATGTTGGTTTCAAATGCAAAAGTGAATTATAAAAATAGAGAAATAATGTTCAAAATGAAGGTAAAATTTGATTTTGTATGACATAGGTCCTTTAAGGAAAGTTTTTATTTAGATTAAGATAAATTTTATTACTCCCTGGTAAAGACATCATGATGATGAGACAGGGGTCTCAGAAATGCCTGTATCAAATTTGTCATAAAGGGTTAAAGTCCCACTCCGTTCATATTTTAAGGATTTTAAGCGGTTCCCAGTGGTCTCCGATTATGATTTTGTCGTTTTAATAAAAATAGTGATATTGAAGCTATCCAGCCAGATGCCAGTTAAAACGAGGAAAACCAAGACGCACATGGATCTATTTGTCTGCAAGTGGATGCATCAGAATGGAGATTGTGGCAAACATCACAAAGACGATATTTGTCTGACCTGCATTTTTTCGTCTGCTTCTGGTTCAAAACGATTTCAATAAAGAAATACTTAGAAGTGCAGTGTTAAATATAATTTTCTTTAAACATGTTCTCCGCCCAAATGGCACAAGAACATGTAAAAAAAAACACAGTTTTCATCGGAGCGGGTCTTTAAGTGATCAGATTAGCTTGATTTCTGATCTGTGTCATTACTCAAATACCAGCAGGCTTTGCTGATAAGCTGCTGGAGCTCTTTGACCTCAAGCCCTGTCTGTTTTAGTCTGAGCTGGTCGTGATTCCAGGTGGAAGTCGTCAGGATGTTGATCCTCCCAAAGCACCAACAGACACAATTTTAGAAAGTTTCTTTGCACAAAAAGTCCTTGCATTCTGTAAGTGTCAAGGTCCACGTAGGATTAACAAATGCCTTTGTTCTTGATGTGCAAAGCCCAAAGAAGGGGGAGAAAAAGGCTGCAACAGTGATGTGGTATCAGTGAGCAGCTGTTGAATGAGTGACAAAGTCAAGGGCTAGCGATATGAACATGGGAAAATCCTGAAGGAGCTGCAAGAAACAGAGACGGCGGCGGCACCTTAGCCCGTTTGAGAGGGGCCGCCATATTGTCATGAAGAAAATGTGTGAGAAACCGACAAGAATTCAGCTGAACCTTTTTTTAAAGGAGAAGAAATGTTTCAGAGCAGCTTTTTGCAGAACAATATTCATATTTGGTGTCATTTAGCTCATGTTTTGAGAAACATGTAAATAGTCAGCAGTGATTTTCGTCAGACGTGTGAAAAAAAAAGAGAAGGATCGAAGGAGACAGGAGGAAAAAAGGTACACGAATACCTGACTGTAAACCAGCAGACGTTATTGTTGCAGCGACGCGCCTTCAACAACAATTACCCTGCAGAGAAACGTATCCTTCTATCATCAAGCTGTCACTGATGTGTGTGAGGGGCTTGAGACGCAGAAAAAGCTGCTTTTGGTTATTAATGATGCTTCCACTTTGTGTTTCCACATGTCGTGAAGCACCGTTTGTGCGTGAAAAGGTGTACTCCGTCTTTTCAAATGAGAAATGTTGTTGCTATAGTTAGCAGAGCTGTTGACAGAGAGCAAATAGCAACAGGCGATCAAAAGTATTTTCCCATCGTGGCGTTGGAACAGCAGCCTGGTCGAACCCAAACGGCGTGCAACATTGACGCAAGTCGTCACTTTCCTTTTTTTAAAGTCCCACTCCCGTCATCTTTTTAGCTATTTTCGAAGCGTTTCTGCTGGTCTTTAAATTCTGATGATGACGGCGTCATCAGAATGAAGAAGAAAACGTTTTCTAGGACATACTTTAGTTTCTGCAGAGCGACAGAGGTTCATCAGAGATTCACCTCATCCATCTGTTTACCCTCTCTCCCACTAGCTCACAACCCCTCACACCCCCAACCTCACATTAGCGTTGGCGAGCAATATCGGAGCTATCCAGTTTGGAGTTTGGAGGCTGGTGGCAGCTCAGACGAGAAAACAGAGAATGGATGCATCAGAATGGAGCGGAGCGGGGAGCTCAGGACCCACAGTAGCTTCTACTTCACAGCTACAAGCTTTTTCCAACAGCATGTTTTGTCTGCTAACCTGATTTACTGCGATTTGAATAAAGAAAGACTCAAAAATGCTATTTTAAAGCTAAAGGTTGGATTTCTGTGTCTGAAGTCCAGTCCTCTCCAATGCAAGGTTTAAGCAGGAGTTCTATTTCCAGTCCGTCAATTTTGCGGTAAAAAGGCCAGAAAAACAGGAAACAGGTACGAGTTTCAAAATTAGAAAATTCTGTTGTACTTTCAAAATAAAACTCAATAAAATTGTATTTCCTGTTTAAGGTGACGTGCCCAAGGAATTAAACATGTTAGCACGGCAGATAACAGCGTGTCCATTTTCACCATGGACAACAAAAGTTACATTTTGAAAGAACAAATACATAACATAATTTATGACCCAAAACATGCATTTAACAAGGACTTTGTGAGTAAGGAGAGGGCATGGGGCCTGATTGATAAAGTTTGACATGACATGGGGATAGAAGGAGAAACTACTCCTCCAGGAGCCAAGGGCGAAGAAGCAATGAACCGGAGAAGCAACGGAGCTAACGTAATCTAGCTGCTGGTTTTGAGACGCAACGGAGACACATTGTGGAAAAATAAAATCACCTCCTAATTCAAAAATGAAAAAAATGGACACCCCCGAGGCAGATGCTTATTATCAGGGGTCCAACATTTTAACCAGCATCAAAGAACGAAAATGAGTGGCGGAAAAGGATAATATAATGACAAATAAATAAAACAATAATATAGGAAATTTGTTTCCACTAAACTGAGTGCTACGCTCCACTAGCAGATCTGGAGTTCTTCCTCCTAAACGTCAGAAAGGTGTGAGCGTTCAGCGGCAGCATCGTCACCGAGGATGGAGCTGCTAATGTTAAAATGTCCAAATAAAACATGTGCTGGTAGTAAAAAAGTTGTGCATATTTCGGATAAAGAAAAAAAAACCTGAATTCAACATTTAGTTTTACGTTGATACGTCTGTTTTGAACACGACCTTTCTTTACCTTGAATATGAAATTTACGACAGAGTTTTAGGGCCAGTTTAAAACACCAAAGTTGTGTGTTTTATCGGAGCCCAGCTTAGTTGAAGATGAAATTTGTGGAGCATTTTGTGAAGCTTTATTTCCGGATAGGTTTCAAGAGCAAAAAAATTCTGAACCTTTTGGCGACTCACAGTCAGATTGTTGTTAGTGTGGCCGGCTTTCCGGGGTTTGGTGTCGGTAAAGCGGAGTTTCATATGTAAAATAAGGAGCTCAGAGGCACGTTTGGGTGAAGAGGACCTGTATTTTATTCTGCCCATTTCATTCACAGACCCAGAATGGGTGGAAGTCTCTGATCAGAACATGTGCAGAACAGTTTTCCAAACCTCCACTCCTCCAGATGAAACGTCCCGTTTCTACTTAAAACAAAAAAGATGAATGAAAATAGCCTATCATATTAGCATAAGAACGCTGAAAATGCTTAAAAGTGCTCCTCCTCAGACGGTAGCATCACACAGACTTCGAGATACCGATGGCTTCATCAACGGCTGCAGAGATCCTGCAAGCCGCCAATCAGTAAATAAAACATTAATAAATCGTAAATCAAAGGAGCTAAGTTTAGTTAAAACTTAGTTTAGCCCTAAAACTGTTTTAGGTTTTAGGTGGCGCTAAAACTCCGTCGTAGAAATTGACTCTAAATCAAAGTCAAAAATACATCACAGGGTCACAGCCATGTATATCGAGTTACAAAACATTGATTCAGGCAGTGCTTGTGCATCTAACCAGTACAGACACACACCTTCCCGTCTGTACTGTACTATATACATTTTTTAGATTGGTACATTTACAAAGATAAAATAAGCAGAAGTACAGAATTGAACAGCTGCTTTCACAGCTCAAAAATGGCTTTAGATGAAGTCGCAGTACTTATCAAGCCCTTTTTCCTTTTTCTATAATCCAAACTGAGAATTTGACTATATTAACGATTGACTATAATAAAAGAATGTCCGCCATTAAAGGCTCCTCTCCTCTGCAGTGGAGAGCAATCACTTTACATGTTTTATAAATGATTTTACTACTTTATTATTTTTACGTGTAGTTCATTGTTCACTTCAAATCATCACTAGCCTTCATGTCACGTCATAAAAAAGAGAAAGCGTTGTTTATTCAACAATAACACAATAATACAGCACATTTAAGGCTGTGTAGATAAAGCTAAAACAGAACAGGCTTTCCGTAAGTTAGCAAGACATTTGAGAAACTATAAAAGTTGGGTATTTTGATTTTAGTGACAGGACCTGTTTTTGTTTCATCATTCTTTTATGATCCCCCTTTTTTTGACCCTTTTCTTAGGTGTAGTAGCGCGTCTGCTTCTCCTTTTGGACTATTTTCCACCACTTCTAGGTTTCAAAACAGTTTGTTGGTGCATCGTTTACACCATCAGCTGTTGTCACCTGGCAACAGCAAAACGCCACTGGAAAAGCGACGGAGGACGCTGCTTTATCATCTGCATTCATTTCCCCGCTGTGGCATCAATACAGTTCAATTCTATCCTTTTTTACTTCAATAAATGAGTCTCAGTATGCATCCGCATTTAGTTCAATCGATGTTTTGTGGATTAATAAACATGCCTGTAGCCCTGTGAGATATTTTTGATGGGAATGATAACGAGGGACAGAGATTTTTTCTAGACTGAACCGAGGTCATTCACTCCAAAAGAACCTCGAACAGAACGCACACGGAACGCTCCCGTTGTTTGCTCGCCGTTGACATGACAATTATGAGCACACGGATCCAATTAAACAATCTGTAATCTTACATATTCATCTACATTTATCACTTTAGTTCAAAGTATTTGTTTGTTTCACTTTAAAATCTGCTTTTCATAATAAGTCTGTGCATTGAAGTACACAAATGTGAACAATTTGATTGTAGGATATTTTGATATATAATTTTATTGGAGTGGGTTTTTAAAAGGTTTCTCAGGTTTTCTAACCTTTTCCATTTTAGTCTGATGTGTTCATATATTTTATTTTCAACTTTTAGGTATGGCTGTATTCATTCTTTGACTTTTTTCCAGAATATCAAATGAATTCCTACTATTTTACTCATTTTTCATGATAAATGTATATATGTCAGGAACATCAGTGGTATCCTGAAATTCCTAAATTAACGCTTTCCCAATTCCTTCTTCTTCTTAGTTCTCTTTTTTTGGATTTGCTTTCCCATAAGCCTTTGTAACCAAAGTGATCGTGCTGGATGCAGTTTCTCTTCGATCACGCAGACACATTTCAAACGATTAACTTGGTTCTCTGTTCACCAAGCGCAGCTGCTGTGTCGATGTGATTCAGAATGTTCACCTTATTCCTCAAACATCTGGGTTAGGATGGAAAAGTGATCTAGTAGGTTAGCGGAAGCTAAGGGGAAATGGATTCTATCAGTCAAACATTTGGTTGTTTGATTGCCTTTTGCTCACATCGGAGGCACAGTCTTTCCAATTTGGGACTCGCAATCCTCTGAAAAATCTGTCCTCCAAAGCTGATTCAGAAGCTGGTGAAACATATTTACACATAGTTTTAGTTCCAAATTGGCTTAATTTATAATTACAAACGCAAGCATGCTTTTAATCAGACTTCAACAGAGAAGCATTGACTATTTCCTTGTTTGTGTTTTTGTGATTTTTCCTGAATTCTTATCAAATACTTGAATAAAGACAATAGTCAGAAGTTGAGAGTTTTTTATTGCAAAAACCAGCTGTAAAACAAGAAAAAGGTCCAAAATTAATCTGTATATCATATTTGACTGCAGAAGTGAAGGGCTTGACTTCAGATTACGTTTTTTTCCCCTCCACTTTAAGTCTGCTTTTAGTCATTTTAACAGTTTGGCCACATGATTTCAGACATAAGTATGCACATTTTTAATGTATTTTTTTCAGTTCTAGTTTGTTGTAATATAATAAGATTGAGAAATACTTTAAAAAACAAGCTTATTGATAAATTGGTTGCCACAATCCAGCATCCTTAATCTGTTTTTCATCACTTCCAAAGAAGGAAAACCCTCACTTAAGGGAATTAATTAGCAGATTACTGACATTAGAAAAAGAAAATTATGCGGAAATAATTTTTAATGCTCAAAAACTACCTGAAAAGCAAGTCTTTCTACTTTTCTTCCATCATCAACACCTTTTTTCGAACAGTGTCTGCTCTTCATCTGTTTTTTTTTTTTTTTTTGTAAACCTTTCCAGCTAAGGGCTTGCCTCAAAGAATTTGGGAGGAGATGCTTGCATAAAGAATTTCTGAGGGAGTTTGCAGTGCAAGTGCTCATTGCCAAAGCTGCATTGTTGTAACATCATCCACGGAGGGGAAGAACAAAATTCCCACAGGTGGTTGGTGGAGATGTCAGGGACAAGCCTCCTGGCCAACGCTGGAAGCATTCACTCTGATCAGCATCAAAGCAGGCGGGAGCTTTAAAAAATGGAAACATTTTAATGAAATGTGGGCAGATGTGAGTTTCCAGATCATGTGGAGGTTGACGTTTCACTTCAGCTCCAAAACTCAGCATCAAACTCCAAACTTTTTAGGAGTTTGATGCCTCTGTGCTCATGCAAAGCACAAAAACCTAACGTGTTTTTACTTTGGCTAATCAAAGATGCTCGATTCTATTCAGAAAAGTGGATTGAACCATTCGAAAATCCAGGGATCCTAAAAAAACAAAAAAAGCAGGTGGATCTCCGCAGGTTGTCTTGGCTTTTGTCGGTTAAACAGATTTTCTGTGAACTTCTGCATGAAACCTGTTGTTGTTTTTTCGTGGATGAGTACATTTGTTCTACATTGTTGTTGTTTGATGGACACATCTGCAACTATCCAACCAGAGAAAAAACAGCAAAAATGAGGAAATGACAAACAAGTGATTTGATGCAATGTTTGTGTGATTTTTTTTTATTCCAACCAGGGTTCATCAGCAGGTCATCCCACCTGCTCACATTTATGCATTTATTATTCTCTATATCAGCAAAAATAAAAGAATTTTTTTTTGTCGTTGTTGTTGCTTCATGGATGAAAGGTTCTTCTAAAAGTTCGAGCTTTTGACCAAATCTCCCCTGCAATTTTGTGGCTCAGATGTTTTTTTGGTTTGAAATCAAAAACTTTTAGAAAATAATTACCAGTTTTGGTCAAATTTGACCCAAAAACATCTATATTTTTCCTACAATTTCTCTTTGGGAACTTTTGATCATGGATCATTGTGTACAGTGAGTGTCTTCTTTGTTTGTCTTGATTTCGGTCAAAGTGCTATTTTGTTCAATTTTGAGTTTGGATTAAGTTGAAATAGAAAAAGAAAAAAGGGCTTGGACTTAACAAATGCTCTAACTTCATCTTAAGCCCTTTTCGACCTGTTGTTCATCATTGTACTTCTGTTTTTGTTTATTTTTTAATCTTTTTAATTTGACATAAACTAAAAAAGATAAACATTGTTCAATAAAAAATAAAACTTTTATTTCTGGTTGGTTTTAGGTTCTCATTTAATTTAAAACATGAAAACTTTAAGCATAATAGTCTTTCAGGAAGTTTTAACATCATTGATTTTAAAAATAGAAAATAATAAAGTTACTTTTTTTGTTTTGGGAAATTGTTTTTTTTTGAGCCACAAACCACATTTTTTATAAATTAATTTAAAATATTTTGTTTGGACTATTTAATCATTTAAAATATTTTTTTAAACATTCTTGATGGTTTATTTTTTGTAAAATAAAAACAATATGTATAACATTTCTTTTAACATGTGGAACTTGTTATAAGTGAAAACATGATGTTTTTGGTCAAATACACAATTAAATCAGACCCAATGATCAACATAAGTTTTTCAATTTGTGTTTAACATTTAATAGTATTTGTTGTTGTTTTCATTTAATTTAGATCCCCAAAACTGAACATTCCAACCAAGAGTTTTACTAATAATTTATTTTCAAATCTTCAAATGAATCTTTTAGTTTTTTGTTGAATTGTTTGAGAGTGGAGTTTCCTGCTGCAGCCGCTAACCTGTTCCTGCAGGGTTGTTGTTTTGGGTTGTTTTTTTTCACATACCTGTAGAGATCTTGTCAGTTTCAGCTGCTTCATCTGCAGCTTTGTTCCTGTCCTTTTGGAAAAGCTAAAAGTATATTTAAAAAAAAAAGTTTAGATTCACTGTAGGTCAGAAGGAATACAGATGTTCAAACAAAACTTGCTCTGCATGAAACTGATCTTTTGTTATAATTATTGACACAATTTTGTGTGACTCAAATTCACTATAGAAATATCTAATTTGTAATTTATGCATAAATAAAATAAGATATTAAAGTTCCATCTTAGTTACATTGCTCAGAAAAGTGAAATGTGTTTTCTGATGGTAAGTTCTATTTCACAGGGCTTTGATGGTTGATTTCAAGTTCTCATTTGTCGCTTTGTTTTCCGTCCAAACGCTGCCTGACATGAGATGCTGTCATTTCAAGAGTCTAATTTTTTTTTTTTTTTTTTTTTTGCCTCTATGGGACTCAGAGCCAAACTCCCCTCCGACGCGTTTTTGGTGCTGTGCATCAGTTCTCTGACTGTCAGGTCGCCGTGTTGTGTCGGTAACAGCAGATGAGGGCGGCGCAGAGGCTCTGTCACTATCGCGTGGTGACTGCATGTGCGTGCTCGCGTGTTTGTGGCCGCGCGCTGCGGATTTTAACTGAGGAAGGTGCGGTGCTCATGACTCACTGGCCCTCCTCGCTGCAAAAAATGACCACTGCTGTTCCTTTGCACGTGACTAACTGCATTTTTGTGGCATTATTATTGAGAGTAGTGTATAAAGCAGTTATTAGTGCGTATTTTGTTGTTGGATTTTATTTTTAATATTTTGTATCATTTCTGTAAGGTCCTTTAAATCGGTTTATTCCATGTTTTTCATATTGAATCACAATAAGAACCCAATGAAAAGTGTTCTTTTTTTGCTTTGTCCCATTTCTATGTATAATTTTAAAACTTGCGGCTACTTAAAAATAACTCATCCATCCCATCATTTCTTGCAGTGTGCAGCGCATTTTTTCTATAAAGTTTTCCAAACTTTTGCATTTGTTGGCATGGTCCTCTCCAGATGCGCCTTTGACTGTGGGGTCTCCAGATTCCTTATCGTTTGGAAAAGACAGGGTGTGCTCTGGTTTTATGCTGATGTGATAATTGAAAGCTTCCGGGCACAAGAATGCGCCGCAGTGCTTCTGATCTCACTCAGAGGAGCGCCTGTCTTCAGAGCTGAGCTGCAAGAAAAAAAAAAAGAAAAAAAGGACACTTGGGTTCATTTAATAAATTCATTAAAAAATATCTATAAAGCTTAACTTTCTTTATGTTCAGTAAATTTCATCATTCAAACGTTTTTTTTAGAAATAAAAACGAAATATTTTCTTCTTCTTCATATTTTTCTTTTAGAATAATATTTTATAAATAAAAATGCTTTTACAGAACTTTTTTCTTTCTTTCCATGTAAATACCTTTCTCAGCTGTATTAAAGTGAAAGCAGCCGTTATACCTGCATCTGGCTGTGGGGAAATGCTGAAGGCGGGGCTTGCAGGTGCGTAATTGCGCATCCTGTAAAGTTTGGAGGAGGAGATGAAGCGGAGATCATCTGATCCTCCTGTTCTATATTGTCTGGCTCTCTGATAAACTGCATCTCAGCTTTGTGCGCTTTGGCTCACGCGTGTATTTTCAAACTTAAAATATATATACATACATATATATATATATGGTTTAAAGCACGAACTTTTAACAAAATAAATTGTCGGATTTTACGCATTTTGCGCTTCTAAAGTCCCAAATATATAAATGTGATGTCGAGCAAAAGTTTGAAAAGTTTTTTGTCTTGCAGCCAACTACCATATTTGGCATTTATTTGTCTGTCACGTGTAACTTTGTAAAACGTTCATCCACGATGAAGACTTGGAAGGCTGTCGAGGCAATTAGAACATCCTTAAGGGACCGAAACTGGCAAATGACCGCCAAAGTTTGGGGAGGAGAGACAGGCAGGAAGGTACAGATGAAGTCTGCCCAGTAACAATCGCTGACGAGCTATTGGCTATGCAAATAGACTGACAGGGAGGAGGAAAAGAACTTAGACTGGGGGATAGAAAAAAAAAACTTTAAAGAGACATTTACCCCACTTTCTCGAACATATTTCTACAAAGCCAAGAAACTTCAAGTGAAAAGCAAAAGCTGGAAAGCTCGGAGGACTTGATGGTCCCCAGCCTTCCCCTCGCGCACTGATGTCTTGCTTTATTCCGGACTGTGTCTTTGAAGTTGGCTAAGAATGGGACGGGGATTAACATATTTACCCATGCAGACTCTCTTTGTGACTGTATGTGAAGCCAAATCATTTGGCAGTTATTTTTTAATTATCTGTTCAATGACTGGCGCTCTCGACTCCGTTTCCACCTGCTTGTTTTTTCCATGTGAATGACAGGAGAAGTCTGCTTAAAAAAATAGTGATTAGGACAGGAGTTGGGTGATTTCATTGGATGGAAGGAAAGCTTCTACTTCACCTTTGTTTTATCTTTAGGAGCACATCATGTAAAGGAGAAGAAGAAGAAGAAGAAAAAAGCCAACCTAGTGTAAAATTTCCTAGAAAGTTATCTCAAGAGCCATAAGCTGTGGTTGCTGCTCAGAGTTAGTGTGTGTGCGTGCATGTGTGTGCTGTGCGCATGTCATTGTGGGTCGGTGGGTGGGTGGATGTGTTCTATCTGGGCGCGCTTGCATGCATCTCCGTGAGTGAACGTGCAAGATGACTTTATGCCACATGTCCACACTTTATGCATCAGACAGCCTTTGAAAATACAAAGATTGTGTATTTACACCTGAATAGAAGAACACAACAGTGTCACAGATGAGGGATTTGGACTCTTTTATCAGAAATGAACACATTTGGATCATTTTTACGCAAAAGTTATGCTTCAGAGATGAGAAACAAGTCTATAAATAATGTGCTAAAGAATGTCTCGCAAAGGTCAAAATGTACCCATAAACCTGTTATAAAATGGAAGTTTTGTTTTCTAAAGCCATGAAATTAGAAGTCAAATAGTAGAATTAGACTTCAAAGTTCGTGTTTCTGCTTTTCTCTGTCTCTTCAAACGCCTTTTTCTGTGTTTAAAACAAAACCTTAGCAGCTCGTTGTCTTGTTCACCAAGACTAAAAAGAGAGGCAGGGGTGTGCTGTGCGTTCCGTCTAGCCTATACAGAGGTAATGAAGAGAATTGCGTCAGTGGCGCATGCAGGCTTGAAATGCGCTAGGCGGATGAAAAGTAGAGGCGCACTGTGGGGAGAGAGGAAAAAAAGTTCTCAACAAGGAGAGGCAGGACGACTCTGACGGAGCCCCTGCAGTCTCGCTTAGTTTTTATGCCTCTAGAAGACTCTTCCTGCCACTTTTTTAGCCTTTCTGCTCCGCAACTCCTCGTTTCCGACGGAGAAAAGCGACTTTTTCGCGCAAGTGAAGCCGCAGCACCATGGAGCTGCTCTGCCTCGAAATGGAAACCAACATCAGAGCACGTCCCGACCCGAACCTCCTGTGCGATGACAGAGTCCTGCAGAGGCTGCTGACCATAGAGGAGAGGTTTCTACCTCAATATTCATATTTCAAAGTCGTCCAGAAAGATATTCAGCCGTTTATGAGGAGGATGGTGGCCACTTGGATGTTGGAGGTATTACGAAAACACCAGACTGTGCTGACAAGTCCTATTTCCGTGGCCGACTTTAAAGCCACCCGATCTGTTGCTTCAATGTTCACGGTGATAAGTGCACATTTCCAGCTGTCTATATGTTCTGCGGATGTTCAGCTGCTCCGTCTTCATGTGTCGGCTAAAAAATGGGCTTTTCCTCTTAAGTTTAAAGTCCGGTAAAAAGCGGAGTGCGTTTCTGAAACTGAGCTGGGATGTCCCTGACCCCACAGGCTTTCTGCGCCGTGCTTTACGCGCCGTGCCTTGTCTAACAGGCGCCTGTTGATTTTTTAATGTTATTATTTTAGATAGCCTGAATATTTCCATGCACACGTATGCACTCCCCGATGCAAACTGCCTTGCGCTTCGCCATGTTGGTTTTTACAGGAGCGCGTGCGCTTTGAACGGGGATTTACAGTGTCATAAACGCAATACCATCGCTGCAAAGCCGTCGGGAATGACAAAAGAGAGTCTTGGCTGTCCATTAAATCCAGAAGTGATCCATAAAAGAGCTGCAAACATTTTACATATCTGTTTGAAATGTCGGAAGGGCGAGGGCCTGAGCTGTTCTTCAGGTCTTCCTCCCGTCGCTTCGCTTCTCTCCGGAATTATGTTCCATTTCTGTCATTCCATCCAATATTTCCGATCAAAGTCTATATGTAAACAATCCAGACACTCTGCGCTTTATTTTCATGTAAATATAATCTAAATCCGACTTACAGGGTATTTTTTATTAATTTTTGAAATGATTATATCGGTTCGGCAGTGACGCACCTCAGAGCAGCCGCTCGCTGCTTTCCTTTAATTTTGACATTTATTTCCTATTTATCCTTCATAAATTAAGATAGGAATTGTCGGATATGATGTGGAAGAAGTGGAAGGACATTGTGGTGTTAAAAAAACGAACATAGATATTTTTTTTATATTTTTAATTATTTTATGAAAATTTGACGAATGAAAAAAAAAACTTGTTTCCGTGTGCTTCGCTGTCGGGGAGGGTTTTTTTTTCTTCTTTTTTTTCAGACTCGGCTGATTGTGACTTGAATTCGTTTCTTAGTGAATGACGTGCAAGAATAGGACTAATAAGAGCAAGCAGACCTCATTTTGTTCGTTATTTTATTATTTTGTGTAGGTAATTAATGCAGATGCGATGTCGCAACAGTTTTGGGTTGGGTGCACATTCTTGGCTGTGCCCCAAATGTGCGTGTCATTGACTTTATTTCTGCTCTTTATGTGCTTTTGTTTCTTTGCACCAATAAAGTTTTATATGTGTTTCATTTTGAGATCTGGAAAAGAAGTCATGTGACCGCAGGCGCTGCAAATTCTCATCATTGCCTCATTCTCTGTTCCCTGTCTTCCATTTCTTTCTTTTCTTTTCTTTTCTCAGGTTTGTGAGGAGCAGAAGTGCGAGGAAGAGGTTTTTCCTTTGGCCATGAACTATTTAGACAGATTTTTAGCAGTGGTACCAACCAAAAAGTGCAACCTGCAGCTGCTGGGAGCAGTCTGCATGTTTCTAGCCTCCAAACTGAAAGAGACACGTCCATTAACTGCAGAGAAGCTTTGCATCTACACAGATAACTCCATTAGACCACAAGAGCTGCTGGTAAGCAACAATTGCTTTAACATATTCCAAATTCTGCGCATATCTTCATGTTTTCTGCATAAAATGCGCCTGTTTGCCGCATGTTTGTTTGTTTGAATAATTGGTTCATTTGCGCCCAGCACCCTTTTATGACCTCCAAAACTTGGGATCTATTGCGCTGTCCACGCGCCACTTTGGACTGCGTTGTCATCAAAAGCGCATAAAAAGCAAAAGCCCCGCGGTGAATCGTTCCACAAGGGGCTCCCTTCAATGTTTGGGCTTCAGCCTCCAAGGCTGTGCAGCCAGTGGTCTCCATCGCCATCTAGCGGCAGATATTTGCATAGAGCAGTGAGGTCAGCTGAACTCCAGCCAAAGCTCTGACTGCGTTCCTGTCAGCCAGAGAGGGGGAGTCATGGAGAAATGCAAGTTGGGCTTTTTACAGTTTGCTTTCATCTTAAAATAACCACAGATGTACAAACGTATATTATGTAATGCTTTTTTTGGGGGGGGATCCACAAACATTTTTGGTCGCAGGTTGTGGATGGTAACGATCACACGCCTCTTGATGAAGAGAGAACTCATAATTGTTGGCAATAAATCTTGTGCATCCAGCTCATTTGATACTGCAATGTCGGGATATCGGCTGTTTTTTATTAAGGCGATCCGATCAGTATTTCCACACTGCTGTGTGGTGCTACATAAACATTCCTCAAAAACATCAACAGCCTATCTCACCCATGTTGTGAAAGAGACCACATATAAAGAAAGTTTCAGACATCGCTGATGGCCTGCCGTTCACTGCTGCAGTGTGTGCATGGAGAAGCTGCTGCTGGTCAGTTTGGAGTGCACACATGAATGCAAAAATGCAGCAGAAGCTGCAGATTTGTGCAAAGTTGCATGAAATCCCCACTTCGTGAGTCTATCTGGTATTTATGTTCAGACTGAAACAGAGGCGGCAGTCCTTGAACTGGTTTGCTGCGGCCTGCTTTCTGTGTTTCTGTATAAGGCAGTATTTTGGCTGATGAGCAGATACAGGAAACAGAGATCAGCTGCTGAGGGCATGTGTTCGTTTTTGGTCCTCTTCTTTGGTAACAATTTCTTGTAAAGGGAACCGCAAAAAAAGGTGTGACCAGAGGAAGGTGGAAGCAGAAGGAAGTGGGTGCCTCCCTGTTTGCCACTCTGTCAGCACAGTGACTATGTTGCAAGTGTTGTCACTACTTTTGCCTTCGCCGAGGGGTTAGATGTTTGCTTGTCTGCATTGATGGTAATTCCTTTGGAGATTTGGATGCAGAGCGGCAGTCAATCATCAGCGGATGGATGCAAATGCAGCAGAATTTGCTTACATATCGGTACAAGCCATATTTGAACACTGTTTTCGCGCTGAGATTAGAACAAATGCTCAAATGAAAAGATGAAATCAGATCCGGTAGATGCAGGGTGGTAATACTGCAAGGGGCAGCCGGGTCTGAGTCTTTCTCTCTGAATGACTAAATGAAGAACATCAAGTGTCCCAGTCACAAGGCAGCACTGCAGAACTAAAAAAAAAAAAATGTTCCCAAATTAGTCACCAAGTCATCCTTCAATCAGCTTTTCCTGTAAGAGGTGAAAGTGTGTGTTTTTAAGGATCTTTCCACCCACTTGGTCCTATCTTCATCTCGACCACAATGTGTCATCAGAAGTTCTGTAAATGTCGCTGAAGGCTGTTGATGGTGAAGATGTGATTTCTGCTCTTTTCTGTATTGAACGGGTGAGACGAGAGATGCAAAGCTTTTAGACGAGCTTATCCAGCATAACCACCTCAAGCCTCCCGTCTGCTTCACTCTGTGCACTCACACAGAGCAACCTCTGGTGGGCCTCTTTAGGAAAGTCCCCAGATGCCGGAAAAAGAGACAGATGGGAGAGAGACGGTGCTGTGAGGTCACCTGGGTTGGTGGCGCTCGGCGCTGCAGGCCCAGCCAAGCAGAGCCTAACCTGACTGCAGTGGCGCTTAACGTCCACAGGTTCACCCTTCTGCAGGATCAATGCGAAGAGGGGAATTTCCTGCCAGGCTCATTTTCAGTCATTTCCTCTGTTTTCTACTTTCTTCTCTCTTTCCTTCTCCAGGAATGGGAACTGGTGGTTTTGGGGAAGTTGAAGTGGAACTTGGCAGCAGTAACGCCAAACGACTTTATCGAGCACATTGTGAGGAGGCTGCCGCTACCCGAGGATAAGCTGGCACTTATACGTAAACACGTCCAGACCTTCATCGCCCTCTGCGCCACAGGTAAGACACGATAACAGCAAAGGTCATGTTGGTGGATGTGAAAAAACAGTGACATCATAAAGTCACTTTATTTTTGGATAATGCCTCGTCTTGGATAGGCTGCCAAGTCAAACCAAGGGATGATTGGTTGCATCAACCTATTGCAACAATCTCATCCGTGTTTTCTTCTCTATCAAAGCCCCCTCCTCCTGGTAACATGCAGCAACATCTCCGCTCAGGCCAGTCTGAGCTAGCTGAACTTTATTGATTCGCCTTACTGCTGACGGGAAAATAAGAAACACACTTGACTTTCAGGATCTTAAGATCTTATAGGTTTAAGCTTTCAGAACAGGTGGCAGGGCGCTTTACTCCTATTTTATCTATCTAGCGTTCCCAGTGGTCTTTTAATTATGATTGTGCTGTTTGTAGCCACAATTGTAAAAACTGTCTCGTTTTCTCGGACATAGTTACTGCAGAGTGGCAGGAGGAGAATTTAAAGTTGTGGGCGGGACCGTTGGCCCTCTTCCACCATTACTGAGAGCTCTCTGTTTACATGCTAGCTTACAGACCTTAAAACCCCCAACCTAACGTTAGCAACAAAAATGGCGAGCAATATCGGAGCTATCCAGGCGTGCAGTTTTGAACCAGATTCCAGCTCAGACGAAGAAAACAATCAGAATGAAGCGGAGCAGGGAGCTTGTGGCCCGAATCACAAATATGATCTTCTTCAAATACAATTCAGTAATGCCATTTTTAAGCTTTCTTTTCACAAAATATGTCCTCTATAATCAGAAAAATGCATCAAGAACATGTAAAAAAAACCACCATTTTCGTCAGAGTGGGTCTTTAAATCCCAATTCAAGGGATCCTCTGAAGATGCAGAGATGAATAAGATGCAGGACGAACTATGGGAGTTAAAGAAAGCCAGAGGAGTGTATTGTTTTTTAGTTCTAAGGTATGTCATGTTTTTCCACCTCCTTCTTCACTCTTACTCTCCCCGTTAACTTCTCACGCCTCCCTGCCCTACAGCTGGTGGATCATGATAGCTTTCCCATGTTGAGAATCTCAGTAGGGCATGTTTGTGTCCCCTCCAGCTCTGTTTCAGCTCAGCTTTAGGAGTGATGAGCAACAACAAAAAAAAACCTCCACACCACTTTTTTAAACATTTATTGACTTTATTCTTTAACAACTGAATGCTCTGTTTTTATTTTTTATTTATTTATTTATTTTGAAGAAAGCTGGAATGAGTTCTCACCCTTTTCTTCCTTCTTTTTCAAAATCAGGATGAATTAAAAAAAAAAAACAATTAAAATATTTGTTTTTTTGGGCGACCCCCCCCCCTCCAGTTGCAGTTAGGTTTCCTGCAGGCCAAAAACCGGAATGGCGACTGCACCCCCCATGGGAAAAAGGCTCCTCACGCTGCCATCCTTTAGGGGAGTGTCGATAGTGAGATGAATAGATAGGAGGGAGGGACAAATATTGACAGCATTAAGCAACAATTATGCAACGAGTGTGGTAGACGGTTTTCAGTTCGCCTTTGCAAAGCTTCCAAGCAGAAATCCTCTCGCTCTTTCTCAATTTTCTCCATTTTCCTACCCTCGTCTCGCCCCACATCCGTTAGCCCTCAGTTTGTGCCAGCGGATTAATGCGTGGAATGATGGCACGTCAGTGATCAGACCTATTCCCAAAGCAGCATTGGGAAAGCCTCAACATGCACTTTGTCCTTAATTGCCTCAATGATGCAGCACAACCAAATTTACGGGCCTCCAAAAATCGCCCTCCAAACTTTGTGTGTCAGGGGAAACGCTCTGGAGCAGCAACTGGTCATTAATCTGCACATGTTCGCCTCACGCCTGGATCCAGGCGAAGAGAAAATTAGGGCAAAACAGAGAAAGAGAGTTCAGGAATGAGTCAACAATTTGGTGCATCTGAAGATCTCTGGGAATTCAAAACCCCATTTGTGGGAGGTTCCCAGCCGTAAATCTTCGTGTTATCTGGTGAAAATCCTCCCCGAGACATCCTCCGAGCAGAGTTGAGAAGGTGAGGACGAACTTAGAGGAGATCACTCGGGAGGATTTACATCTGCAAGACCGTTAACAACAGGTCATCTGTGGCCTTCCTGTGTTCTCATTCAGCTCACCACCCGCCACTGCTGCTGCTGCTCCACTTAAAAGGACAACATGCATAAAAGCATGCTTTTTTTTCTTTTCTTCAAGAGCAGAAGAGAATGAGTTCCCTCATTCCTAATGGCTCCTCTCTTTTGATGAAACAGTTCCGTTTGGGCCACTCGGTGGGATTTTGTCAGGTGGCGCAGGCTGGCTCTGTATTAATTAATAACATTGGTCGGCCCATTCAGGACTATGCAAAAGGGCTCAGCCAGAGACTGGGAGAAAGGAGACAAAAGGCCCGGCTCTTACATTTCATATGCAGAACCATGTGAGGGTCGGCGCCGCAGGGCAACTTGATAGGAAACACCAGCGTTTCCCTCCGGCACGCCGCCAGATAATAGTCCAGAAACAAGCTCATTAAGGGAGATTATCAACCTCCATTCCTGCACACAGACACCAAGCACTGGGAGCTTCCTCCTCCATTCTCATTCAATTGAGCTAAAGTGGGAGAATGGATCAGGGGAGCATGGGGCAGACAGATGCATCCCAACCTGTCTGCTTGGGATATTGAGCCCCATTTTCTTACCATATTGGCAGGGATAATGTCTTATTAAACAGGGGATCCAAAAGCCGCCCCGGTAATGGTATGCATTGAGTGCTGACAATAGTCACAGACGTTGATCAAAAGCAAATCCTGGATAAGAGCCAACACTGTTGTCCAAAAAAAAAAACCAAAAAACTTAATTGTCCTGAAGAGTATAATAAAGATTTTGCTACAAGTTGGGGATCCAAATAATGACTGATTCTGGTAACTGATTACACATTCTTTTATCTCCAAATTGTATTTAATTACTAATTTCTGGTATGTGGGGATTTCTTTGAACTGTGGTAGTAGTAACTTGATCATTAACTGCTTAGTTTTTCTCTGACAAACTAATGATTCACCTGCTGACAAACACAGAGCCTTAATGCCACAGAGGATCACTTATTTTTTTTTTTTAATTCTTGCAAATATTTAGTCATGAAAAATGTAGTTTTATCTTTATGCTGTGACATATGTTTTGGACTTTTCTAGCAAAAAAAAATGTTTTTCCTAAAAGAATGAGGAGTTTTGTGCTCTCAAACTGCTCCTCCGTTGATGTACACCAAGAGAGCAGCTCCTTCCAGCATCATTAGTTGGACAGATTCAGATTCTGTCCTAAAAGTTTCAGCCTCAAATTCTTGAGGTTAATGTATACTCAGATATTGCCCTGTTTTACGCTTAAAACCGCTGTGGTTCAAAGGCAGGGAATTCTTCCCGTAGCTTCCTTTCTGAGTGACTACTACATGGAGAATCCCCTCCGGGCTAAAAGTTCAAGAGATGAATGATTCATCTCAGATGTGGTCAATAAAAAAAAGTCTTTACCGGTATTTGTTTACATTTGACCTCCTTCATCTCTCATGAGTCAGAACCCCAACCAATTTGTCACCTCCTTCTGCAAATTATCATCCCTCTACACACTCCATTAATGGGAGGAATCGTGTCCGGTGGCAGCAGATGAAGCAGGAAGAAACTTTCTGAGTGTGAGCCCAAAAATGTGGCACAGAGAGGCTGAATCATCCTGTGGTATGTCCTGAACACCCCCCCCCCCTTCTTTTTCACTGGTGGAGTCAGCACCACCTTCAGTGTAGTTGCCAACTGAGTCACCCCAGAGTTAAAAAGGTTTATTCCTTCAGATGTTTCAGTATTCCTGCCAAGAAAGTGTAAAAATCAAGCCTTTTTTTTAGCCTTACATGTTTACATTGGAGGTCACGTTGATCAAAAACCTGAATATTTGTAATTTTAAGTAAAGTAAATGTAAAGAAGAGAAAGTTTGCTTTTTTACATAAAAATAATACAGAAAAATTAAAGTCTTCTGTTCTACAAATGTCCTTGACAGCGTAGCTACTAAACACATGGCTAGTTTTGAAATATATCTGCGTAAAGGCAGATTCTTGATCCTCTAAATAAGGCTTAAAAAGCAACTTAGCAAGGCCAAATCATCAATCCTCCTCTACCGTGCTTGATAATTGACATGAGGTGTTTTTTTTAGCTGATATTCTTTTTGGAAAACAAAGCTTAAAAGTTTTTTTTGTGCTTAAAGTTGCTCTGGATAAATTAGGTAGAATAAGTTTGTCCTACAGTTATAAAGCCAAAAGTCTCTTGTTGGAGTATTTACTGGCTGAGGTAATGAAGTGTGAGGATAGAGATACTTGCTTCCAAAGTCAAAGGTTTTAATTAAACTGTGCAAAAAACTTTAGTGTTGATAAAAGCTTTATTTCAACAGGCAAACACGTATCCATGGTGTTTAAAATTTCAATAATAGATTAAATTAATACTAGCTGGTTTATTTGATCTTGCTTTTTGGGGTTAAAAATACATTTTTTTCCTTAATTTTTCCTCCAAATTTGTTTGGATCTGAACCGTGTCATTAGCAGCGCCTCCAGCTGCTGCCGCAACAGGCTAGATGACAGTGATTTCTATCACCAGACGTTGCATTAGTTTGGGATTTAGGAATTTTTATTTATCATGCATGCTCTTAACTTCACTTTCCACTGTCTTCTAGACAGTTTGTAGATTTAGGCTGTTATTTGCTGACTAATTTCTAATGGACGACATAAAGTAGCATCCTAAGTACAGTTAGCTAGCTGTAAGCTTGTGGGAGCTGCACCGTCTGCACTGAAGCTCGCCACAGAGCTCGTTTTGACTACCTGTCTGTGTTGCATTAGTGGTTACATGTACTGTCATGCCAAGCCCCAAAATTATTTTTGTTTTTAATCCTAATCAGTCAACAGGTTTAGGGTCCCTGTAATGCAACTCCCTTAATAAACAAAAACCAATACATGTAGTCTAGAAGACAAGACCCCATTGACAGAGACGGCGAGCAAAGTTGACCTTTTTTATTTATTTAGTTATTTATTTATTTGGTCTCTTGGCTGTTGTTGAACTTTCCAGCTTTAATTAATCTGAAATTTTCATGTGTGCACTGTGCATCGCAGCCACCCAGACCGGCTGACCAGAAGAGCAGGGATGAAGTTTCAGAGGGCAGAAACGTGGAGGAATGGAGACGAGGGGGCAAAGGGAGGAGAAAGGGCTATTGAAGGGGGTGAGAGGCGTGCAGGCCAGACAGCCGCTGCTCGCAGGGAGCTTTCCATCGCAGGCGTCCCCACTCAGCTACCTACACTGTTTATCCCCAACATGAATATCAATGAGAGGCTCCTAAAATACAGCCATTCTTCCTCCACATGCAGCAGCCACCAGGCCACATCGGCTGCACGCGCACGTCCTTGTTCTGCCACAGACATGTCTTGTCTCCAGTGTGAAAAATCAGCCTGGTGCCCACTGCCCGCCACTCAGCCCTCGCACAGAACTGCATCTGTGCTCCGCGCGTGTCGGTCCGTCAGCGTGCGGACGCTGCTGCATTGTTTGACACATGAGTCTCTGAGGTGTCTGTGGCCCGGTCTCTCACTCTGTGCTTACAGTAAATCTATGTTTGTCTTTGTGTTTCTTGCCCCTCCATAGAAACTTTGCTGCCTTACAGCAGTGATGTAATGTGGTGGGCTTTGTGTGCTCCTTCCTCTTGGCTCAAGGTGGCCTTTAATAAATCGCCCCTTGGCAGAGGCCCAGCAGCTAACACAGGGGTGTATAATAAGTTCATTTATTTGTCAACACTGAGCCCACAAGATGAGAAAGCGCCTGGCTGTGCATGTTAAAAAGGCAATGAGGGGCTGCCTTTGCAGCAATCAAAGGGCCTACCTCTTTGATTCCCCGTAGAGAAAAAAAAGGAGGAAGACAAATCTCCTTCAGAGCCATCACTCGCAGTTTGCTTTGCAATTGAATATGGCAATATGTTAATGTGCAGGCTGTTTCAAAGCCCCCGCTGCACACTCCTCAACCCATAGGTGGCCCGAGAACAGAGGAACACTCGCAAGAAGGAGGGGCGGTGCTTGGAAAGGAGACAGGAGGTTAGGGTCACCGGAGGGCGACTCTTTTCTTCTTCCAAAGCCTCACGAGGGTCTGGACGCAGACTTGAGATTGATGTGCAGCGGGGATGTCAACCCCCTCTTGCCCGCCACCTTGCCCTCCTTTCCCCCCTCGTTGCCTTGTCGCGACACCGTCCATCCCTCCCTCTTCATCTCCCCCCACCGCCGCCGCCTCCCCGTCCCCATGTCCAGCCGCTGTCTTTGTCCAGCCTGTCTCACTAAATTGGGATCAGTGGAGTGGGGATGGATGCTGTGTCTCTCAATTGGGTGAAATGAGGTGATGACTCTGGACAATGGAGTCACACTCTCGCGGCTTCCCCTCTCGCAGGCCCGCCACTCTATTAATATGCTAAAAGATAGGAGGGCCGCCAATGCAAACCAGTGCCTGTTGTAGCAACAATGACTGGGGCATGTGTGCCATTCACTACGCCTTCTGAGCAGGCCATGTGTTATCCAAAAAGAAAGGTAGAAGTTGAGCAAGACATAAAGAGAGAATAGAGCAGCCAGTGTGTTTGTGAGGAGAAAAGCTCTCTGCTGGTCTGTCTGTCTGTCTGTCTGTCTGTCTCCCTCTCACTGTATGCCAGTTGCCTTGCCTTTTTGGGCTTCTGGCCCGTTCACAAGCTGTCTCATTTGCATTATGAATGACAGTGAGGGGAGCTAACAAGGTTATTGGTCTTTGAGACGCACGCCTGTGACCACACGTGGAAAAAGGACCTACAGCAGTGCGCATTGGCAAAGGCACTGAGCCTCTTTATTCCTCCTTTTCCAAGCGCTATGGGGCTTTTTTTCAGCGAGCACACGATTTACTCAGGAGATGGAAGAAAAGGGGCCGGGCCCGGGGAAAGGGGGGACAGGATTGGGGAGTGGGTGAGGGAGGCAGCTTTTCAGCTTCTTTACAAGCCAAGTGAACCCTCATTATCAAGACCCCTGGTCATTAGTGAGCGCTGCCTTCATACACGGTGTAAAAGAAAGAGGCATTTATTAGCTGACTGCCAGATTACATAATCATATTATCTTTGGGTGGGACACCGTGGATTTGCCCCCGTTGGTGCAGTTTATGAAATCCACCAGGTGAAAAGAATCCAGTGGTAAATCTTTAACTGTTTTGCGTCCATGTTTCACCCAAGAAGACGTTCTTCCTTTGATTATTTACAAACCAACTGCACTGAAAGACGCGTTGAACTGAATTGTTGTATTCTCCCCTCCAGATTTCAGATTTGCCATGTACCCTCCCTCCATGATTGCCACAGGAAGTGTGGGGGCTGCGATCTGTGGCCTACAGCTGGACTCAGCGGACCAATCACAGTGGGGAGACAGTCTGACGGATCTGCTGGCCAAAATCACAAACACAGAAGTGGTAAGTTTCTTAAAATTCCCAGCGTTCCTCGTGGTCTTTTAGTTATGATTTTTGCCAATTTTGACCCACATCCAAAAACCTGTGTGGACATAGTTTCTGCAGAACGGCAAGAGTTCATTAGAAATGCCCCTCTGAGTTGGGAGCAACCCCGCCCCCTTCCCATCGCCCATAACTGACAGCTATCTGTTGACGCGGTCTCCAGCTAGCTTACAGCCCCTCACAACAACAACCTTACATTAGCGGTGCAACAAAAATGGTGAGCAATATCGTAGCTATCCAGCCGTACGGTTTAGATCCAGATTCCAGCTCCGTCGACAATCCGTGGAAAGAGGTTCACGGATCACAGTGGAGTGGGGCAGGGAGGGAGCTTGCGGCTCGCATTTTCTACATCACCCAATACGCTTTTTTTCAAACTGCGTTTTTTTCATCTGCTACTGAATCACAAGGATTTGAATAAATAAAATACTCACAATGCAAATTTGAGCTTAATTTTCTTAATAGTTGTCCTCCGTCATCAGAAAAATGCAGCAAGAACATGTTAAAAACACCAGAAGCATAACTTTCATCCAAGGGGGACTTCAAACACTTGCATTTGAGAGCAAACATAGATTGTATTTTACTTTTCTGCAAAAGTGATTAACGCTTTTGTCATCTTGCGTGGAATTTGGCAAAAACTCTCTACTATCTGGATAGTTAAAGGGGTTGTTTATTAGTCATATTTATACAGAGTGAGTAAGGATGTCAGTTCGGTTGTTCACTTGTACAGAAATTTCAGTGATTCAAGGGTGAACCAAAGGCTGGTAAACCCTAAAGTATCTTATCAGTTTACTTTTCCCTGAAAGGCTCCACATAGGTCCCACTAAAAAAAGTGTTTTGTGCCATATTACTGTTATCTACCATGAACAGGAACCTCCCCAACAGACCTTTTATTTTCTCTACGTGAAGAAACTGCAGTTCTGAAATGACGCCCTCATTTGTTTTTTCTTAGTTTTGACTTCCCATAAAGTAGTTCTTGTAGTCAACGAGGACCAATAGTGAGAACCAAAACCGTTGAAACTGAAACCAAAAGTCTCTTCATTTGAAAGCGTGGTGGTGCAGGTATCTGCTTTGGTTCCCATGGGCGTTAAAGGTTAGAGAGCTCTCCATCAGTCAAGTGTGGCCATCAGGGGCGGTGTAAAGGAATCTGCTGCATCGAGCCGGCCTTAGAGCGCATATACTGCCCGCTCTGTGGCTGTTGTGTGGCTGTCCGGGTTGAGTAAATGTTGCAGAGGTGGATGATTTGAGTCCAAACACAGGCATGGCCCCTGCTGGCTCTGGGATGCCTGGCTTTCATCAGACAGATGGATACTGGGGTTTCTGCAGCTCACTGCCAGGGTGAATATGTGGGCGAAGCGGCACAAGCTTTGGAGAATGAGACTGTGGAATGATAAGTGAGGTTATTTTTTTATTAGGTCCTAGTGGAAAAAGAGCTGTGAGGAGGTTTCAGGGGCAGGGGCCAACCGCGGAGCAGGGACCAGCTCCGGTTGTGAAGCTCCTGGCTTGGCAGGAGTTCTCAAACAGGATGATAAAGACGTTTGGTGACTCACAGCAGACGGACTAAAAACATTTCAGTTAATGTGTGCACAGGGAGGAGATGGGCAGGCACAACACTGATCCCAAGCTTCGACTCTGGTATGTTAAATACTGTCCCAAAAGGAAGCAAAGCAGCAGCAGCAGAAGTAGGAGGAGGCTGAGGAAAGCTGTTAAAGTGTGAAAACGACACGGAGGGAGTGTCGTGCCTCCCCTGCGTCAATGAGGCCTCTCTTGTCTCCTCCTACTGTCCGTCATGCATCGCTGCTGGAAAGCATGGCTCCCTCTGCTACGGGGCTGTGTGAAGTCTCGCTCATCAGTTGAGGAAAAACAAACAGTTGGCCTCATCAGCGGCACAGTGCATCAGTGTGTTTGGCTTGCAGGGTTTAAAACTCTGGGAAATTAAGTCGCTCTGTGATCAACTCCTTACATTCCTGCAGAGGGCATCCCTCCAAATGCAGCACACAGGAGAGGCTGCTAACCGAAACTCAGCACAGAGCCTGTTCATTTTCTGCAAAACTCAGAATTACTCACTAATTTCCTCTCAAAGGTTCTTCAAGAAGATCTTAGAATTTTAAACGGAGAATTTTCCAAACTCCTACCAATAAAACAAGCTATTATAAGTAAAAAAAATACAATATTTTAAAAATACTATCTAGAATAAAAATATCTTCACTATTGACTGTAAGATTATTTCATCATATTTTAATTATAATCTATAACATTTTCCAGCAATAGGATGTGTTTGATAAGACTTTTTTGCAGGGAAGTTACATCTGTTTATCACTTTCAGTGTGAAGCGGATATGGTTGAACGCTGCAGTGTTTAAGCATGAGCTGAACATGCCTTCAATGATGGTTGACTCATAGCCATATGGCTTTTGGAGATTATTTGAAATAAACGGGCCTTTTATGGGAAATCCATTGGAGATGCTGTAGGGTAAAAAAAAAAAAGGTGGCGATTTGTCGTTGGCCTGTTTTAATGTAATCGGAGGGGCTCTGACAGAAAAGTGACTGATGTGTGAACAGCTATATATGGAAGCTTTGATAAGCTGATGAATCTATAAATGTTTCTGATGTCACGAATGAAAAAAGACTTTGGTTGTGGTCAAAAAAAGAACATAGCACATAAACTTGAAGCTCAGTTAAACTGAGAAAGCCTAAAGATGCTTTCATAGAAAGCAACACTGGTTTTAGTCAATAGCGTAGGTGACATTTAAACTTTATCATGTGTGTGTATATGTCTATATATATATATATATTCTTTCACTGTTAAGTTAAAGGACAGCCCATATCAACGAGGTTCCTTACTATAGTAGCAGTAATACTCTTCACAGTTTTCCAAAGTAGTTCCAAAACACTTTTTGTGCGCTGTGTACCACAAAAAATCAATTTGAGCCAGAATTCATACTTAAGGCGCAGCAGATCATACGGCAGATTTTCTATTTTTTAACAAATTCATGGATTGGAAAGGTTGGTGTCACAGCTTTGATTTAATTTTAGTTCGCTAGATTTAGGAATTTCTGGCTGAAATGAACCACAGATTGAACTGGACTGCTGATTATTGCTGCATTTAGATGAGTGGCACAGGGTGTCTTTTATTTTGAAAGGAAGTCATGTAAACATTTGTGGAAAAATAGGCTTAAAAAGGCGTATTTTCTTTTTGTTTGATTTATGCCAAAACAAACAATAGTTAATTAAAATTGATCATAATAGTAACATAAACACATTTCAGTGCCTTATTATTCTAAAGTAAGACTCTGTGGCTCGTACTGGTAAAAAAAAAAAAAATGGACCAGACCGGCTCTTTAAGTGTCAGAGGATGCAGACCCCTGGTTTGGGTGGCTCACACGGGACGCACAGGTCGCCTCAGCCTCAGTTTTCAGTCTATAGTTTGAAGAAAGCCGGCATGATGGCAGAGCGGTCCCTGAGCCGAGGCATCAAGCAAAATATGGAGGGTTTCAGCGGGCGTTGCAGCTGCCGCTACCAACGGACTCCCAGCCAATGCCACCACCACCCCCCCCCCTGGCATCCTTGGTATCCAGAGGCTGCGGTTTTTCAGTGGAAATCCGATAGGGCCGAGTCACCATAGTAGGTCACTGGAAGAATGTGCATTGCCTCACACACACCTGGTGTGGCCTAAAGGGGGGTGGCAGACCGGGTTACAATGTGCAAAGAAAAATATGAAATCCGTGTGAAAGTGTTCTTCTTCTAACACTCGATCTGTCATGAGGGGTGGAAGTGTTTGCAGTTTTTAAGAGTGGAGGAGCATGTGGCTGAAGAATGGGGTTTCTGTTTGTCTGTGATTTATTAAAACAGGATGAAGAGGTTAGAGAAGTGCAAAGGTTTAAGACCACCACTTCCTAGATTTTGTTGCTTCAACACTCAACCTCTCTCTGCGACTCATTCATCTTTTTTTTTCTCAGTCAGAGTAACACAAGGTCAAAGGAAACACATTTTCCCATTTTTTTCTCCTTTTCGTTCCTGTTTTTGTTCCTCTTTTTCATCGTATAGGTCCGCATTCACCAAACCAAACGTGGCGTCACATGAACTCACATGTGCAGGAACATCTCTGCATGTGGGGTTTGATTTCTGCAGGCCAATGAAAGGGAAAGGTCACATTTGTTTTGTAACACGTGTAAACTCCAGCCTTGTTGTGACTTGGTGTTTCCTTCAGATCTGTGTGTGTGCTTTGTTTCTGCTGTCTCACCACCCAGTCATCCCAGAGTGCAGTCAGCAGTGAAAACACATTCCAGGGCTTCACACGGTTTTTTTCAATTTTTGGTTTTGTCTGTCTGTGCCAGTCCCCCCCCCCCCCCCCCTTCGGCTGCTTCTGCTGCTGCTGCTGTCACAAAGGACACCCAGGTTTACACAGACTGTCTGGAAGATCGTACCCGCAGCAGCACACCAGAAACAGCTTATTCACGGTTGCAAAAAGAGATACACAGCTTGATGCAAATTCTTGCAGGACTCCTGGCCCCAGGTTGTCCAAGTACCCTGATCTCCTGTGAAAACAGCGCTGGTGTTTCCAGTAGTCACACACTGGAATCATTAAAGTTTCTCAAATAAAGCCCATGGGGTTTGGCATGGGATCCGAACTGCCGCGCTGCGGAATGGCGCAGACTGGGCGAGAAGGCTTTTTAAGAAGTTGAGGCATGCATTTTTGCGGTAAGACACAGGCAGTTCCTTTACATGTTCTGAACTGGAGTTAATTTCTCACAGGATCTGAGATTTTATGACCAATAGGGCTCACGTTGGTGGGAAGATTCTGGTGGGCAGCTTTTTGAGCTGATTGAGGACAGACGCCGCTCAGCTTTCCTTCATGGCAGAAAAAAAAATGGGCTTATAGAAGTTTGCAGACCTGATCTGAGGAAGCTCCTCTGCATCAAAACAATGTAGAACGTGAGCTATTTTAAGATCGTGACACATCACTTATAGATTTAGCTCCAATGACAGCAAATAAAAATGGATTTTTTAGTTCTATTTTATGTTAACCCCCCCACACACACACACACTTTTAGCCAAAATCCAAACACTTGGGTCATTTTCTTGTACATAGTTTCTCCAGAGCGGCAGTAAGTGGCACAGAGCAACCCAGGCCCCCCCCTTTCCATCGACCATAACTGAAAGCTATTTGTTATTGCAGTGTCTCTCTTTTTCGTTTACTCCTGATTTACAATGATTTGAATAAAGAAAAGCTCAGAAATGTAATTTTAAGCTTAATTTGTTTTATACATGTCCTCAATCATCAGGAAAAAGCTGGAAGAATATGTTAAAAAAAAAACGTCATTTTTGTCGGAGAGAGTGTAGAATTTGTGTAATCCCTCAGGTGGGAAAGCTTGCTCTTTACTTTTTATGAATGTTCCCCCCTGTAATCTGTCTCGGCTTTTGCCCTTTGACACCATGACCTTTCGTTACTCTGCCCCGTTCATCTCTATTAGGATTTCTGAAGTGACTGCGAGCTCAGTTCTCAGTTCATTGAGGCTCAGCGGCACCAGAGGCTATAACACAGGCTCAAACTGTGGCACATCAGGTTTAGATTAGCTGTAAATTTTTCTGAGGAACGTTTTCCTGCGTCACAAAAGCCGTACTTTCTTTCAGCCATGAGGAGGCGTGTTTGGTTGCAGCTTTTGCATGTATCCACCAGAGAGCGCTGTCGGCTCCTCATTAACTTTTTTGTATTGGTTCTTTGATGAACGCACACACTTCCTCTTTTCCTCACAAAGTTTCCCCCTCTTCCTGGGGCTGCGCTGTCCCCGCTCTCAACCCTCCATCAGATTGAGGATGTGAGGCCTCCTTGCTGCCGAGGCCCTCGGCTCCCACGAGGGTTCTCAGATTGCCGCAGCCGCCTTTGATAGTGAAAGCCGAGGCGGCCGGGTCTCAGATGGATCCCCTGCAGGCAGGCAGGCACGCAGACTGGCTCTTGTTAAAAAAGCACCACCTTTGTGTTCCCACAGGTGGATGCAATTAACATAGCTTTAGTACTACCTGTGTTTCCAGCTGCCGTTGTCAAGGCTACTTCTGTTTGGGTTTGAGTGCGTGTTTGGGAATGGCAAAGGTGGCGAGATGGGGGAGGCGGTAGCAGTGTGTGTGAGCGCATGGGAGCGATGGGGGTTGGTATTCAGCGCACGACCCTGGTGGGCTGATGTAATGCTCGGGCCTGGCACGTCTCCGCACTTACTTTTTGCATCAGTCATGGCAGCTTGAAAGTTGGTGGTCATTTAGAATCACTAAGCTGTAATGGTCGGGGGCCCCTGTAACAACACACAAAGGGCCCCCGTTTTTATTCACAGGTTACGATCCTCTGACATCTATGTATTTTGTTTACCACCACCCCCACCCCCCACCATCACCACCTTTCATTGAAAATTGCATCCTAAAGTTTAAAGTCCCACTCCGAATATCTTTTGAACTATTTTGTGGTCTTTTCATTATAATCATGCTGTTTTTAGCCAAAATAAACAAAAAAACTTGTTATTTTCTATGACATAGTTTCTGCAGAGAAGCAGGGGTTTATCAGAAGTTCGCCTCTGGGTCGTGGCCTGGACTGTTGGCGCAGTGTAACCCTACCAATACATCCCTCCTGCTAGCTCACAGCCTAACATTAGTGGTGCAAGAAAAATGGCTAACACTATTTATTGCAGCCGTACAGTTTAGATCCGGATTCCAGCTCAGACGAGGAAAACAAAGACGTTCACGGATCTATTTGTCTGCTAGTGGATGCATCAGAATGGAGCAGAGCAGGGACCCTGTGGCCTGCTGATTGTAGATTAACCACAACAAACTTTTTCAAAATGCAGTTTTTTTTTGTTGGCCTCTTGATTCATCATTTGTATAAAGAAATACTCAGAAATTGAATGCTTAGTATTCGTTTGGTGTTGTCCTTTATGAGAAAAATGCCATAAGAACATGTTAAAAACACCAAAAACAAAACCCTTTCATTGCAGTTAAAGATATTTTAAGAAAGAAAGAATATCTAAACAGAGAAAGTGGGAAAAATAATGTCATTTTTCTTTTGTTTTTGCCTTTTCAGGACGTTCTCAAAGAGTGCCAGGAGCAGATCGAGTGCGTGCTGGAGAGCAGCCTACGTGAGGGGCGGCAGCAGCAGCAGCAGCAGCAGCAGCAGCAGACTCAGAGAGGGCCCAGCGGCAAAGGCCTGGACGAGCTGGACCAGTCCTCCACCCCGACAGACGTCCGCGATGTCAACTTGTGAACCGCCGGAGGGCATCCGTGCACCGGATATACAAGCAAACAAAACAAAAAAATTAAAAAGAGAAACGTCATTAAAAAAAAAAATCAACTTTCTTTAAAACCAGAAAAAAAGAACAAAACAACGAAAAAATGTTGAAAAAAACACAAGCCCTTTTAACAGATGAAAAACAATGCTTGCTAGTTTTGTGAACTATCTGTTGAAAAGCACCTGCACATGTAATCGATTTTCTACAATCTGGTCTGAAAGCAACAAATTTGCATCAAGATGAAGCTCTGTGGTGCCTTGGATATACAGAAGGGAAGCCAGTCATATTTGCATTCTGCCTTTGATTGTATAGTGTGACCTTTAAGTTATATTTTAACCTATAGCTTGATGATGAGGCTGTTGAAGTTGAGGAAACCATTAAGAAGCTGCATATACGGGATCACTGCTGGGCTTATGTTACTTTTGCTCTGTTCTCTCATTGTTGACGTAAGAGATGTCACATGTTCGAGCGCCTCGACCCTCACGACACCCACAGGTGAGGCAGAGGAAGCAGGGAGAACATAGTGCTGAAAACGATGGGTTCTACTTCCTGGCTGGGACGATATTAATTATTAGATAATTACTTGTTGATATCATTATTAATATTATCATTGGACATACGTTGGAATCGAGTAGTAGATCAATAAGCTCCTTTTGTCAGGCTGCTTGTGTGTTTGTTGGTTTGTGTGGTTGCATCCGTGGAGCACGGATGTGCATGGTGTGAGTGTCGCGTGTGATCCTCCATCTATATTAGCATTCTGCTGCATAAGGCACTTGAACAAAGCGGCAGACTTAACATTTTTTGTGTGTAAGGCGGGGCTACGCATGCTCTTTCCATCCATTTAACGGGGCATCTACGCTACGTCACTGCCTTCACGCCTTAATGCGGTTCACGACCGGCCGAGAGTGAACCGACTGAAACGTGAACGAGATGGAAGAGGATTTAGGGCATGGGAGAGCGGACGCCCATACCTGTCTCAGAGCATTTCACCTCCGACTGAGAGACTCTGTGAGGTTTATTACTGCCAATGCAATGGTGAAATATCACATTATTTTACTTTCTCAGCTTCTCGTTAGGGCGCGGTGCGTGTCCTCGGATGTTGGAAGCTGTTTCGAGTCTGAGCAGAGGAGTTTAAAGTTTCTTGTAGAAAGATTTTTTCTCTTTTTTTTTGTGTGTCATTATTTCGTACTCCTTTGTGTGATTTAGCAGTCAGGAAATGTAGGGAGCTGAGGAAAGATTTTGAGAGGCAGGGACATCTTAAGAGTGATTGGGGAAGGGCAGGAGGACCGTGGTAGTGTAGGAGCATGCTGCTGTTGTAGGAGATGTGGATGATGTTCAGCTAGAGGCTGGAAGAATTCAACAAACAAACAAAAAGGCTTCGTTATTAAACTCTGATGCCTTCGTTTGGGGGGGGGGGGCATTGACATTTTTGTATTGGGGTACTGTCAAGTGAAGAGTATGTACTAGTTTCCACTTGCATGGAACTTGCATGAGGAAGTTAGACAATAGGCTAGATCATGTGAGGACTTTGTTAGAAGAGTACAACGCTGGTAAAATACTGTCAATGCATCTGGAGTCCCACACGGAGCTGTTTTCGGCTCCCTTACGATTTCAATGGTTAAGCACTTTGAGAACATGCTCCCCAGGAGATTAGAGAAATAAACGCGCTGGGTGGTGTTTTTTTTTAGGTGAATGGATTTTTGTTTTGGTTTTTTTCCTCATTAGCCTTTTACTTTGGTTTTATTTTGTAGGGCTGGTTTCCCAAAAACATTAGACATACCCTTGTCAAGCAAGAGTCCATTTTAAAAGCCTCAATGTGCTATGAGGACATTCCGAACAAAAAGAAGATGAAAAAAACATTCCTGCTCAAGTAAGGATTTCAGGAGAATTTGGACATAAAATGCCAATACAACCTGGACAATACCTTTACAAAGAATTCTCTTCCATGGGGTCAAGAAATGTTTTTACTTGAATTTTTATTTATCTGCGTCACAGCCATGGAGAGCTGCGTGAGGCTGCAAAAAGAAAGAGGAGCTAAAAGACAGGATGGAGGTTTTTGCACATGTTCTTCAAAGGGCAATGACATTTGCGATGTTAAGACGCAGCGCAGCCTTTGTTTGAAACCAGCGTAGCTAATGTGCGAGATGGTCCGTTTTTTCGTATGGTGCTGGCTTGCGTTGGCGGCGAAGGCATCTGTCGTCTGTGAGGCAGACATCGGCACAAACACAGACGGTTTCTGGCCGTTCACGTTCATCACGGTTCTGCCGCAGCAGGATTTGATCTTTTTTAATGACAGTATGAGAAAATGTGGGGATCTCTCTCAGTGGCACATTTGCATCATCATCCCCGTTTATCCAATTCGATCCCATCGTTTTGCCTCATGTTAGCTCTCTCCCAAACTTTAATGGCTGTGATTTTTTCTTTTTTCTTTTTTTTTTTTTTTTGTTCTTTTGGCAATTATTGTTGCATGTGTTGTATATTGATGCCGCAGATCAGTTTGTGTTTGGTATATTTTCTGGGGTGACCAGACCCTCAAAAGGGTTCTTCTAAGATTTTAGAGATACTGTATCCCAAAGTGAAGAGAGGATCAAGGAGGAGGTGTGAAGACATCACATCAAACGAAAAGTGTCGATATTTTTATTGTCTTTTTGCGCTGCTAAAAGCTATGAATTTGTTTCATTAATACAAAAAAAAATACCATTACCTAGTCGTGATGTGTCACATGTGTGCTGCTATTTTATAAACATTTGTATTATAATATAATTATTTTACTGCTTAAAAGATACTTCCAGAAAAACAAAGTAGATGGTGGTAGAAGAACATGAAATGAGTATTTGACTGGAAATGTTCATTGTACAGTTAGATAGCATGTTCATTTCCCCTTTTTTTTTGGTATCTACTTTGCATTTCTTTTTTTTTTCTTCTTTTTTTTTTTTTAAGTCACATTCTGCGTCAGTGGTATTTTCCAAACCTCAGGATTACTGGAGACAACAAAACTCAAATTCATCACCTTTGCTTCTGCTGTGAGGGGGCCTGGGATGGAGAAGAAGGAATAAATGGGGGTGAGGGGAGGGAAACGACAAAAAAAAATTTTGTTTCCAATGGGTCAGATTGTAAAAGAATTCACAAAAATTCCACTTGGACTGAAACCTGTACGGGGGGGCTTTACCTTTCTGTCTTTGTAACATGTTTGTTGACTGCGTCTCTGAGCGTGGTCTTTTTTTTTTGGTTCTTTTTTTTCCTGTTGTGTCCGGCTTATTGTGTGCTAGAGAGGGAAAAGCAGCTTTCCCATGATAGCCAAAGTACAGTTGTTGCTTTATACATCAGCGATCTCAATGAATGTCCGTGAATCCAGTCAGAAACATTGTGTGTCAGTGTCAGTAAATACGGTGATTGTGTACCACTGGAACCACCACATCTGTCACATTCAGTCTTAAATATTCTGATATCTGGAAGTTTCAATGGTGCGGATCAGATTTCCCTGGAGTCCAACCCTCCCTGTACACCCCCCCCCCTCCACTATAACTCAGATCATGTACCTCAAATGTCTGTTGCACAACCTTTTGTCAATAAACTTTTGCTTTAAAGGGTGTGACACCACATCAGCTCGCTGTTTCTCATGCCTGCTCCTTTGTAGTGCCTGGTTGTGTTTGGATGAATAGATCAGTTTGTGTGGTAGATCTGGATGGAAGGAAACAGAATAGAAAAGCACAACAGAAAATATCTACTTTTTGCATGTGTTTTGTGGCTTTTTGTCACAGATTCGACCATATATTTATATTTTATAAATTTTTTTAATTTTTATTTATTATGGCTGTCTCTAACATTTATCTAAAGAAAAATATTTTCAAATGTATTACAAACATATGGTGGGTTTTAGCCAAATTCGGATACTTGACAA
The DNA here is from genome assembly GCA_037389245.1 of Oryzias sinensis. Lineage (NCBI taxonomy): Eukaryota > Metazoa > Chordata > Actinopteri > Beloniformes > Adrianichthyidae > Oryzias > Oryzias sinensis. The sequence continues at coordinate 2,952,118 of CM074499.1, forward strand.
GTAAAAGTAACACCAACAGGAATCTTTGCAGACGTAATAGGAATAAGAACTTCAAAGAAAATGCAGAGAGGCAATAAAACCTTGAAGAACTGTTTCTTAGAAAGACTGATAGTGGCCATATGCAACAGCCATTTCCGGTATCTTTGAACTGTGTGATGAGATTGTAACGCCAAGCCTTTTTACAGATAAGAGGGTTGTGCAATCAGTTTTTCCTCAAAGCACACGTAATAGCTGTGCAATATTTTAATGTTCTGAAAAAATGTTAAAACCTTTATACCAAGCTGTGCACAATTTAAACTAAAAGAATATTTTAAAAATATTTAAACAGAAAACAAATTAATTTTTAGCCTTGGTTGACCCAAAGCAGTTTTCTTCTGGGTCAAATTTTGCATATGGCCTTTTTTATTTAGAAATTCTATTTTATTATTATTATTTTTTATGGTTTGTTTATTTATTGCTTAATTTCACCCCTATTTTGTTATTCATTTGTATTTTATATATTATTTAGCTGCTGTTAATTTTAAAACCCGAAATAATACTAATAATAATAATAATAATACTAATAATACTAATAATAATAATAATAATAATAATAATAATAATAATAATAATAATAATAATAATAATAATGTTTTATTCAACATTAAACGGAAGTTGTTCTCGGGTTCTCCAGAATTAAAGCTCCTGTCATTGAGTTTGGGTCAAGTCTGTTCTGGTTCTCTTCTGTTCTTCCACACCGGTTGACAGTTGGACCGGATTACAAATCAGATTTCTGGCAGCTCCTCCGCCACTTTGTGGAGCGAAGGTTCTGCTAATGTGCGGCCCAGCAGTCCGGAACCTCCACAGCATGAAGACGTTAACGTTTGGGCTAACTCTGGTTCGACAGTAGGTCCATTTCATGGCTTTTTGATTCAAGTTACGTAACGTTTTAAACTTCATGACATTTTGTCGAAAGTGCACATTGAGTAAATTACGTTTAAAAGTCTTGAATTAATCTAGTACTTCATTATTCGTGGTTTGTGTTTTTTTAAGGAGCTTTTATTTTTTTATATTTGTTTTTATGTAGCCTAGCTTATGTTAGCCGCGTGCAACGAACGTTGGTATACATGACAGGTGGTTTTAGCCGGCGAATGTAGTTTAATCATCGATTTGTGGAGGACAGTGGGGTAAAACGGATCATTATGACGGAACAAATCATCTTAAACAGTTTTAACCCCCCAGATAAATCCAAAACGTAACTTTGAGGTTATGTTTTATATAGATTTCATGCGTTTGCCCTGCAGTTTCACACATTAACCACAAGAGGGCACAATTCCATAATATGTAGATAGGAAAAATTAAAGGGCAACACTTAAAAACCGCTTTTAGCTTCAGTTTACTGCAGGACAAACTACAAATATCATCTGATATACACTGAATTTTTATTTTTATAGTCACCAGGTGGCACAATAATAACGTAAAAGTAAACACAAACAATTAAATTAAAATGAATGCCACACATTTAAAAAGGTTTATAGACATGTAAACTGAGTAAGGAATGATTAGTACATTTAAAAAAATTTCTGAAATATTCCAGGATTTTTTTTTTTCAACCAGTTTGGTTATTCGTTCCAAAACAAACTCAAGGGTGCAGGAATCCTCTGACAGGGAGAATCCATCAGAATATGACTTTAAAATAATTATAATCAGATCTGCATTTTTGCAATGATAAATAATTCCTTTTCTGCAGTGGCGAAACACAGTGCAACAAAGAGGGCCGTTTACAAGGTAAGAGTATGATTCCAAAGACGACAGAATTCATCTTGTGGGGATCAGTGTTGATCTTTGTCCCGTCTCCATGCAGGTCAGGCCATAGATTCTCCTCTATCTGAAACTGGGCTGCAGCAGGCTGAGGCTGCAGGACGTTACCTAAGGGAGGTCAAGTTCAGCCACGCGTTTGCCAGTGATATGCTGCGCGCCAAGCAGGTAGGCACAAAAATCAAACAAAAGCTGCTGGTGTGCGTTCATATTTTTAGGTGAAACTTCTTCAAAAACAGACGTGACCAAGTTTTTCAGGGGTTGTCCAGTTGTAAACCGAACCTGTCCCCTTTCTTTTTGCTTTTAGACGGCTGAAACGATTCTGCAGCACAACAGCAGCAGCTCCGGCCTACAACTCGCCGTAGACTCTTTACTCAAAGAAAAGGTGAGCTCCGTTTTTGCGTTTCTCCAGACAAAACCTTTTTTACTTGAAAGCCGGATGGAGTCGCTTTGTTGGAATTTTCCAGAACTTTGGAATTGCAGAAGGAGGACGCGTTCAGGAATTCAAAGACATGGCCAGAGCGGCGGGTAAGTCCTTCATGGACTTCACCCCCCCACAAGGGGAGACTCAGGAGCAGGTAGGACCACAGATGGCAACGTCCCGTCCTCTGCTTGCCGTCCTAGTTTTTCCTAAATGCATGTGAGCTCAGCCCACGCATCCGTACGTTTGTTTACCGTCTCTGCACGAAGCCGGTTCCACGCATGAAGCAGAGCGAGATGATCTCCACCTAGTTTAGAAAGAACCAGATGGAAGTGAAGGGCAAAACGCAACATGTGAGCTGTGGTGAGTCACCGAAAACTGAAAAAAAAAAAGAGATTCTGGAGGAGCTTGTGTAGCTGCTGCCTCACAAACCTTGAAACGATGAAGAAAGCGTTATTGGAGTACAACATCACCTCCTCTCTAACGTGAAGCTTCATGCTGCATTTTGTTTTGCTGCCTCAGCACAGACGGAGAACAAGAACTACCACAGAATGGAACAAAAAAGCAAATACCAGAGGCTTTGATGGAAGCTTTATGCAAACGACCAAACTGAAGACATCTCATTTTGGTGATATTTTAGCATCTCTAAAACAAAGTTTGCCTTTTTTTATTAGTATTTATTCACTTTCTATACATTTATCTGACAGATTTAGTCCAGATGTTTTGTCTTTAACCCACCACAATCCAGATCCATTTTTTCTAAAAAGTAAATTCATGTGTATTTTACCACAAACCAAATGGGTGCTTAAGGGTTACAATTATCTCAAGCACACCAGAGACGTAGCTTTTTTTTATGACATTTCCGTAGAAACCAATTATTTAAAAGTTTGTATCTTCAATACCTGGAAGCATGTTTTTTCCTAGAATATTTGTTTTCCTGGATGCTCAGATTTATTTTGTCTTAAAGATTTAGATTCGTCTCATCCGACCATGTCATGCACATTTCCTGCCACTAGGTGGCAGAAAACATTGTTTATTTCAGTGACTTACTTTTGCCAGGTTGTGATCTTTATCCCCCACCATTTCTACATCCCCCCTGATTGTATTTCTTAATTATCTGCAGGTCATTTGAAGCGAAAGCTTAAAGTATTTTTTCTCCTTCCTGATTAAGAAGCGCAGGCACAGCTGTGTGTTTAAAACAAAGTCATGAAAGCTGCACGATCACTCTTCAGCCGTAAGATTCTGGCTTTACCAGGACCTCTGCTACAGCTGCGTTCGTAGCCAGCACACGGTGATGCAGATGTGCAAAGATGGGTCAGACGTAAGCGCACAGCTCCCCGGTTGTTTCCTGTCAGGCACCTGCTGTTGTGAACAAATTAGAGATATGTGCGTAACAATGATGTACACTTCAAATGGTAAATGTCCCGCTGGGTTTTGTTGCTTTAAATATAGTAACCTATGACTTCTCCCTTCACACAGCGTGAGGTCAGAGCAGAGAAAACAGACAGCAGGACAGAACAGGTTGGCTTCAGGTAAATAAGTGGAATCCACAGTTTTGATAAACAAAGTCCTACTAGGGTAAAGAGAGAAAAGTTTTACCATTTAGACCAAAAAAACATGAAGCGTTGTGTCTCAAAGAAGCTGCTAAAGTGAACAAACAAGTTTTGCTCCTATAATGACAGTGAATCTTAGCTTTATTACAACATTTTTAAACTTGAAGCCAAAGCCCTGTCATGTACAACCAAGTATTGGGGTCACCATAAAAATATGAGAATAACATTGGAAATTATGATTTTTGAAAAGTAAACATTTTACAAGAAAAGTCATACAATTGTTTTTGGTGTTTTTTAAATCTACATTTTATGAGAATAAAGTCTTTTTTTTTAAAGTCAACATTTTATGAGTAAAATGGACAATTTATGATATAAAAAGTTGTCATTTTAATAGGACAGATTCTTGCTTTTTATAAATAAATATTGTACATATACAAAAAAAATAAAAGTAGATTCATTGAGATTTTTGAGCTGTGTTTACCCAATATTTCTGTCTGCTGCATGAATTAATGTAAAATTTTTGAAAAAGCAGGACTTTTATCTCCTAAAATTAAAACTTTGGAAGCATAAATCTATGACTTAATTCTTTAATTATATGACTTTATTCTTGAACATTTGTCATACTTTTACAGTTTTATTCTCACATATACAAGTTTACTTTTCTTTTAGTATGGTTGTAGAACTGAAAGAAAACCCCTTTTTTTTACATTTCTTAACAACACTTTTATTTTAAATAACACTTAAAAACTCAAAACTAAATTTAAGTGTTTATTCAAATAAGCACAATTATGTACAAAAATGAATCCACAGGATCAGATTACAAACTAGTTTCCAGATTTGTGTTTTATTTTTTTATCAAACAGTGGAGAGTCTCCAGTCCACAAAGTTTTAATTTGTTAAAAATGATGACAATTTAAAGTAAAACTACATTTTCTCTAGAAAGGAAGCAGACAGAAGTAAAACTGCACAAAAAACTGATTCAATTGAAAATATTACCTGCTGACCTTTAAAAAACACCCATCTTAACTCTGGACGTAAACACACTTCTGAGTAAACCCTGATTTCTGCCACTAGGTGGCAGAAATGTTCATTGGAAACAGGTTTTTAGGAGGATGCGAGCTGTGAGTTTGCCTCCCTGTGGATGTTTGTCTTTTTCCTCTGCAGAGCTGCCTGTAGGGGAATCAGACAAAGGACAACGTCCTCCGCTGTCAGACTCCTGCAGCCGTTGCTTCCACTAAAAAGTCCCTCCGCAGCTTTGTGGTGTTTGTGTCGAAGGCTGTGTGGGAGGACACTTTGTGAGGAGATTTTCCATTTTTTAAGACTCCATCCATTAGATTCTGGCTTGGACAAGTTCTGCCGCAGCTCGGTACGCGAGCAGCGCCTGGTGATGCAGATGTGCAAGGATGGGTTAGACGTAAGCGCACAGCTCCCCGTCAGGGACCTCCTGCCTGCTTTATGTGCGTAACAGCGATGCATGATTTCACGGTAAAGGCCGTGCTGCGCGTTGCTGCTTTGAAAACCACAACCTGTGACTTTTATCCTCACACAGCGTGAGGCCGCCGCAGAGACGCTGGACCGCTGGTCATAACAGGTCTGTGTTCTGTTCAAGGTGAAGGAGCGGGTCAAAAGGTTCCTGGAGAAAACGCTCCAGCAGATCGGAGCTGAACGCTGGAACCGCGGAGAGCCGGACGACACCTCCACACCTGCGTCACCGGAGGCGTCTCCCATTGAGGGGAGGGCCGGTGACGGGGTCGGGGACGCGGCAGGCCACGCTTTGGTCGTCACCCACGGAGTTTACATGTATGTGGCGGTGCGCTACTTTGTGGAGGAGTTGCAGTGCAGCTTACCGCAGGGCAGTGAAAGGGCGCATCTGTTTTCCCTAAGTCCCAACACTGGGATGTGCAGGTTCACAGTGAGCATGAGGAAAGAGGGCGACCGGTTCGTTCTGATCCGGATCTGCTGCGTGTTCCACCACAGGCAGGATCATGTCAAAGATCTGCACTGAAAGCCACATTTCTTCATGCTCTACAGTCTCTGAGCTGAAGAAACAACTCGGTCACTCCTTTTTCTGGTTTTGTAGTCTGGAGAGTGTGAAGGTGAGTGAAGATCCTGCTCAGCACCTCCAAAAAAATGGAAAAAGATTTCAACTCACGTCAAATATATTTAAAAAAAATCTCTGGATTTCCGAGTATTTCTTTAGTAAAATTGTTGTGAATCAGGAGCAAAGGAAAAATGCTGTTTGTGACGTAGGAAATATTGGGGGGGGTCACACGCTCCGCTCCATTTCGATGCATCCACTGCCTGACGACTAGATCCCAGTACGACTTTGTTTTCATTGTCTGAACTGGAATCGGGATCAGAGCTCGGCTATTAGTCACTGCTTTTGCTGCTCTGGTAATGTTAGGTTGGGGGTTTGAGGGGCTGTAAGCTAGCAGGAGAGTGTAAACGGACAGCTTTTAGCAACAGGAAGGAGAAGGTGGGGACGGGGTTGCTCCACGCCAACGGTCCCACCCACAAGTCGGAGGTTTGATTTGATTTGAAATGGTTTATTTCAAGCAATCAAATAGGAATAATACACAAAAACAATACAATCATCAGTTATACATTCATACAATAACTAATCAAACTTAAGATAATTAGATAATTAGAGGTGACTTTCTAGTCAATCCCTGCCGCTCTGCAGAAACTATGTCTTAAAAAAAAGGGACACCGGTTTTTAGATTTTGGCTAAGAACACCATAATCCTGATTAAAGGCCACTGGGAACTCTGAAAACAGATCTACAGATGATCGGAGCGAGTCTTTGAGTTTAGTAGGTTAAGGCTGCACGGTGGCGTCCTGGTTGGCGCCTTCGCCTCACAGCATGCGTGGGTTTTCTATTCAGGCTGAAAACATGCTTCAGGTTATTGGTTATTCTAAATTACCCCTAGGTGGGCAGATGACTGTGTGTGAACCCCGCCTTCGCCTAGCCGTCGCTGGGTTGACGGCAGCAACCTTGTGACCCTAAAAAGGGGATCCAGCCAGTTCTAAAGATGGATGGATGGATATTAAAAGGAAACTTTTGTGACTTTTTCTTTGTTAATAGAACAAAGCTCACAAACGTTATTTATTTAATTGTAAAAAGGCGATCCATCCCTGCTGTTGAGATACTCGCATGCAGCCGGTAACTGGGGGGGGGGGGGGGGGCACATTGTTTCTTCTTCAAACTTCCACTGGCGCAGCAGGGGAATGTCCTCATCACACCGTCTCCGTCCGTCTGGCTGATCATTACTATAGGCGGGGGCGGATTTGTGCCCCAAAGAGTGTTTTTTTTTTTCTATATTTAGCCCCCATGTTTACGCAGGAACACCGACAGAACCACAAGACTGCTTAGCCTTAGGAGATCAGTGACTTAGCTTTAGGAAATCATCTTTTCCGCAGCCTCACTCCTCAAAATAATTGACTGCAGATTAGCGCCGTTTCCCAACAGTCATAAAGATGAATGATAATATATATGATTTGGAGCCAATCTAAGTAGGGCTAATATTTGCCAGTTACATAATCAGTTTGTTGTGTGCACGATAAGCAAAAAGGGTTTTGTGACCTGTCGAGGAAAAGCAAACTCTTTTATTTGACTAAATCTGAGCATAAACGTAGAGGGACGCACATTCTTCATGTCACCCGTCATCTTTTAGCACAGCTTTAAGGACAAGTGACAAAAGTGAGCAACAGCAGTTGTTGTTTGACTGTCTGCACAATAAAAGAAAAGCACAAATACAGAAAATCTGCCAATGGGGTGAGAAAAAAAACTCTCGTTTTAAGAAGACAGAAAATCCATGAAATAGTCATTTATTTTTTTCATGTCAGAAACAATACATTGTGAAGTATATAAATAAAACACCAAACTAGAGTCACTTTTACACATTTCAATAAATAAATAAATTTCATTGCTGTGACTTTTGGTGTCCAGCACCTGATCTTTTTATTTTTTATTTTTTTTAAACATGATATTGACGTTCATTCATATACAAAGACCGGGAATTACTCCTCGATTGGCCTATTTTATTTATGCAAAACAAACATGGCCTCATCTGCTTTGTGGATTAAAATTTAACAGATAAAGTAGGTTGAAGGACAGCAGGAGGCTGGATCAAACTTACGTCAGATGTTGCCAGATTTATCAGAGGTCTGTTCTTCAAACAGAACGAGGCGCCGTGATGTAACCAGGTTTACCGGGACATCAGGAAGTTTTGACACCAGTGAAGCTTGGTGTCGTAAACGCCAACACATTTGACGCCTTGTAACGATGGAATAAAGTGTGATTCTGTTATGCACAAAACGTCAGGGGAGGGTCCGCTCCCCCAGTGGGACCGGTTCCCCTCAAGTCTCAGTTTTGCTCCGCGCGGCCTAAGATGTTGGTCTTGACGGGGCTGCCCGAGCCGTTGGGCCTCAGCACCCGCAGGGGGTCGTCGCAGGACGCAATGGTTTCCTTGGACACGGCTCCAGCCTGGTCCTGCTCCGGCTGGCTCTTATCTCCATCTTTGGCAGGAAGCGACGGATGCGTTTCTGACATGAGCGGGTCGGAGGGGTTCACCTCCTTACTCCTTTTGTGCCTCTTCGCCCTCTCCAGCAGGACGGAGGAGACTTCTGGGGGCTCATCTCCTCCCCCCTGTTTGAGCAGCTGCTTCCCACTTGTTGAGGAAAACACATGGCGCCGCTTTGCCGGATTGAACCTGAAGCGCTGGAGAAAGCAGTCCGGTCTGTCCTTCTGTCTCTGTTGACCAGAGTAAACAGAAGAATGTTGGAAACACGCGGCGTCAATTTAAAATAAATAAATAACAACAATAACTGTCGTTAAAGTCACTCACAGACTTGATCAGCTGTCCCTTTGAGTTGGAGCAGAGAAACTGTTTCGTCCTCAAGTCAAATATTGACACAAAGTTGCTTGTAGCTGTTCTCACTGGAACAACAACTGTGGAAAAAAGTTTGAATGGACCAGATTTGTATGTTTATTTGCGGGTCAAAAAAGTCACAACATGCGGAAATTTGCTTAAGATCAATTAACTCCTAAAAAAATACAGAATAATGAGGCTGGTGTGCTCGTATTCAAAGTTTAGATCTTAGTATGAGAGAAGTTAACCGAACTAGAAGGCTTTAAACAACTAAAAATATATGAAAATTGTGACTTATTGACATATTTTAGTCAAAAAACAGATGTGTGCGTGCAGACAGACTCACCCAGAAGGCCTCTGTAACTGCCTGTTTTCACTGCTGCATTCAGCCCCGAGTTCAAACTTTTTCTTCCCGTGGTGGAACTCGAGCGTGTCCCCGTTTTGTTGCTGCCCGTCACGTGCTGCCGCTGCTGCCGCTGCTGCAGCTGAAAGATCGCCCTGCAGTCTGCTTCTGCAGAAATGTGTGCGGCAATCAGGATCAATGAAACAAAGACCGGTCGCATGTTCAGCGCGGATGAATGGCTCTCCAGAAGCGCAAACGTTGGGAATGATGTGTGAGCAGCTACTGGAGGAGGAGAAAGTCCAACAGCCCTATTTAAACGGAGGGTCAATAAACCAGCTAACTCATTTACCCAAATGACTACAGGCTTCCCCGCCTTTTTGTCTTTTAAGAGCTGACCGTGTTAATTTAATAAAAACAAATTAAAGTGCAAAAAGAGCTGTTTTTATCCTAGCAAGATAAACTAACGCTACAGATGGACCTTTTTATGATGTAATGCAGACACTAAACCTATAGAACCAGAAGGCAAAACAGAGAAGCAAAAAGGACAAAATAGCAAATGAACTGAACCCTAAATTCCAAATATTCATCCAATTTTAAAGTAAAAAAGTATTTCATGTGGAAGACAACTTAAAAAAACAGGATGATTTTCCTAAATGAACTAAAAGATGCAAAAAGATTGTTTTTGTTTGTGTTTGCAGGAACGTTCATAGTCGTCTGGCATGAAGCTGTGGTGCAGCTGAGACACAAACTGCTGATGCGTAATGACACTTCAGGATTACATGTCATGGTCATTTCCCAGGAGAATGATTTATAGCTCGCTTATTAATTAACTATACTCACTTCCGCTGCTCTTACAGAATGCACATCCTGTATTATTTTGCTGAACAGCTTGGCCTCATTTAAATTGGCGTCTGACTTGACAATTTCTAACCACCAAGTTGGTTGTGACAAACGTCCAATGGGAAGATCTTTTCATCAGGTTTGTATTTTTCTGAAAGTAAACTTTAGAGAACTGCAGCTTTCAGGACTTGGTGCTGCATGGATGTGCTCGCTTCTATTCAGCTTTAATTTGAAATTATCTCAGACATCTTCTCAGTTGTTGCACTGGACAAAAAGTCTTCTGCTTAGAGATTAGACTTAAACATCTGCCATTTATTTTCTAGCTTGAACTTATAGTAAAGTGAATGATGCAGAGGAAACCCGAGGCTCCGGGGCCACATGTGGGGCTCTTTGACCACTCCAACGTGGCTCTCTGGTTGGAGAAAAAAAAAAAAAGAAAATGTTTTTAATTTTAGAAAGTAACGTAGTCTTTAGATCAGTGTTTTTCAACCTTTTATGAGCCACGGCGCACTTAACCTTGTCACACCAGCATCCAAAAAATAAAAAAATAAAAGGAGAAACTCATACTAGTCTGTATTGATCTACAGCCCCTCCGCAATCTCACATGCGTTTTTGTGATAATTGTTGCAGAAAAAGCTGGCAGTTGCGGCAGTCTTTTCTAAAAGATGTAATAAAAGTTAAGTTAGAAGATTTAAAAACTGTTTGTGTGTTCGTTGTGGTTTCAAGACGTCAAAGGACGACTCATTGTGCGCTGAGACGCTGTCACTTTAGCCCAATGCATCATGGGAGATGTAGTGTGATAACTGCCGCAAAAGGGCAGAAAGACTCGCGTCTCCGAGCTTCATTGTTTTCATTGATACCGGATTCTGTGGAAAGCTACACCGCTAAAGATGAGATTTAGCTGCTATTTTTGTTGGAACTGAGCAACTCCTGATTGGTCAGACTGATGACGTATGATTAAGCCTCCAAGAATGATTGGTGGAGACAGTTAAAGAGGCGGGACTTTTCCGAAAACAGCTGATGCTACGGCTATATCGCGGTACCGTCATTCTTATCAAAATGTCTTTAATTTAATAAAATAAACACAAAGGAAAAGTATTTTATGATCTTTCATATTCCTAACTACTCAGTGTTTTATCAGGACCTGTTTGGATGAACAAAGAACTGATTTCCTGGTGATGGGAAATGTTTTTAGATCAGTTAATGAGGGCAATTTCCCACGGCACACCTGACCATCTCCCACGGCGCACTGGTTGAAAAACACTGCTTTAGATTTAGACTACAGGATACAACAAGCCAAACAAAACAGTCCGATCAGTCTGACTTTATACAACACATTCACAAACAGTAGAGCGCATCACTTTGTGAGGCTCCTGACTCCAGTACCCCTAATGGTCCAGATTGTGAGGCGGATTTCCTATGGTTTAAAAATGTAAGGATTTCAAGTGCGCCTCATGTTCCAAAATCCCTGATACGGGTCACTTAGGTAGTTGCCGTTTCCCAATTTCTGGCTGAGATGCACCAACAATAGTAAACAAATATATTTTTTCCACTGCTGACATCACACTACCTACTACTATGTTTGCAGGAAGCCTATGGAACGTCTGTCAAAAGTAATAAGCATAAGGAAAAAAATGGCTGTTTTTCTCTTAAGTCATGTCAAAATACAATAGTTAATTTATATAAAAAACCATATAAATATAAATCTGTATTGTATTTGTCTAAAGGGTGAAGTGAGACTGTTATAAATCGACCCAAAGGGCTCTTTGAGTGTTGCTTGCTGCAGACCCCTAGTCTAGATGCTTAAAAAGGGATAAAAGTTACTAAAAGAATGTGTATGATATTCAAGAGGAGTTGTTTTTGTTTGTTTGTTTTTCAAGGTCAAAATATATTCAATTATTTTAGGGGATGGATCAGTTCTGTCACCGTGGAGACCCTCCAGCCATGGGTCACCTTCAATTGTTATTTTCTTTGGGTTTCTTTTTCTTCTTCCAAGTTTCTAAATCCTAAGTCTTTTTTCCCCTCTGATAAAGATAAACCTGGGAACCTCAGGTCAGTCTTGCTTTACTTCAGAGAAACCCTTAATGTCGCCTCCTTTGTAATGCATAGATGCTTGGATTATTGATTAGATGTGTATGTACCACAGTTTTCCAATCATTATTGTTGGATTTCTCATCAGAGAGTTACAAACTGCTAAAGTGTTTTTTTTATCTTCAACCTGCAAAACTTTTCACCTTTTGGCCAGTTGAGGGCGCCCTATACCGGCTTATCACATTTGAGATTCTTCTGCCTAAATGAATTTGTTTGGGGGGTTTTTTTGGTCAGAATTGATGCAAATTTCTTTTCAGCTTTCAAAGTTGTTTAGAGTGTGTGTCTGCCTTTGACTGAAAAACAACTTTCAATAATTCAATCACAAAAGATTTTACAAAACATCCTTTATTGTCATCTCAGGAATACAGTTGACTGCTGTGCACAGCACATACGTACAAAAATAAAAGGAAAATAATTTGTAATATAATTTTTTTTTTTACTTGTCATCACATTTTTCAGAAACAAATGATTGGAGAAGTCTGTTGTTTCAAACAAATTTACAATCATTTCAATAATCGGAACTAAGGCAGAAGGTGAGGTATATGTTAAAAAGGAGGGGGGACTCAGAGGAAGCACTCTCACCTCAGTGCAGGAATAGATAACTGAGAGAGAAACACAAAGGCTGCCGGCACACAGGGAATCAGACACAAGTCTGATCCCAGATCTCCCAGAAGACCCGAGCTTCCTGTGAACCGACGCGTTTTTTTAAAAACCAGGACAATGGCGACAGCGGGTCCTTTAGTCAAAGGGGTAAGACATGACCAGTCCACGTAGAACTCTACATGCAGATTGAGGAAATGAGGAAGTTAAAAAAAAAAGAAAGAAAGTTCTCACCGTTGACTACCACTGCTCTATTTTACAACCTTTTATGCTTCACAATAGCATCATGCAAAAGTCGTAGAATAGAAGTCAGTCATTCTTCCTGCAGGTTTTCAGTGACGAAGCTCAACTTTCTCCTTCCTCTTCTTCGCAAACTGAGCTCGTCATCAGTTGTCAAATTGTCTCTTTGCTAACCAAACCTGCTGTGCAGACAGCGTCCTCTGAAACGCACCAAAACGTTTCCAAAACAACAAGTCGAAAGGAGACGGGCGTTAGGAAAACGACAAATCTTCACTTACAAAAGACAAATAATCTCCCTTAATGCCAAGAAACCAGCAATGAAGATCAGTGACATGAGCAAGAAAAACAAAATAGAAGTTTCTAATAGTGGAACCCCCTCCATTTGAAAAAAATCTCTGGAGTCTCTAGTGGCTCTTTTGGATCACAGTATTCAGTCCATCGGATATTTAAAAGCATTTCTTTGCTGGAAGTGTCTGAATCATTTTTCTTGTTGCTACAAAACTACAAACCAAAGCTCATTCAGTCGTCTTCTTTCCCCCCCCTTCCTGTGCATGGGTCCATGCAGTCACATATAACCATGGTAACCAGTCAGGGTAAAGCCATCACACTCAGTCTTCCACTTTGGCAGCTACGGGACACGACAGGGGTGTGTTTGGGTCGGCGAAGGAAGGTCAATTGGGTTTTGGGTCACTGCTAAAGTCTGCTACACCAGTGGTCCCCAAACTTCTCCAGGCCGTAGACCGGTTTCAAGGCAGACAATATTTTCGTAGACCGACCTGTATGAGGCTGAAATTGGCGTCTGTCTTTTTTCCCTTAACTTTTGAAGATAAAGTTTATTTTCATCTCTTGTAAAAAATATATAACGCTGCTTTAAACTTTATACATACAATAGATTTTGAATAGGAACCATTCAAATGTGATATAGATTTTAACCCATTACTGTCAAACTGGAATCTAAACAATCAGATGCCAGCTTCACCCTCGTCAGCCTTTAAGGTGCGACGGATGAATAAACAAAATAAAAAGAGTCACTAAAATAAAACGATAAACGTAGATCGACAGTTTAAATAACTTTATTAGCAGCGTCCTGATAACACTAGACAGCTGGTTGCTGAATATCATGGGTTAATATTGCGGTCTTTGTCTGTTAAATGCAGCTTTCTTTTATTGTAAAGTTACTCTCTGGCTCTTTTCTGCTAAAGGAAACTTTTCAAATAGGTTTGTTTTTTGTCAACTTTGAAAGTTTGGGGGTTTTAGTTTGGCGGTTCAAGAAAGTAGCAGATGGATTTTCGACATGTGACAGAGGAACTTGACTTGATAAGAATCCAGTAGTTTTCCAAAATAAAACTTCCTTCAGAATCAAAACAGGAAAAAAATGTAGGTGGTGTTTTATTTTATTTTTTTGTCTATGGACTGGTACCGGTCCACGGCCTGGGGATTGAGGACCACTGTGCTACATGACACAAGCTGGAGCTTAAAGCCCGAACAAACTCCCCCAAAACGCCGCCGAATTCCTTCAAAGTTAGTAAAACAGAGCAAACCTACGAGAGCAGCACCACTACTATCTGGAAAAACAATTCCAGAGAGCTGACGCCAAGACGCTCGCTACAGTTATATTCCAGCGCTTCGTCTTTTTATGCAATAGTTGTAACGCTCCACAAAGCGTCAAAACGATATTGCAATGGACCAGAACAAAATGCCAATAGGAGTAGCACAGGGGAAAGAATGCTCACCTCCCTGACCCCGATCCAAAAGTGGCTCAGATGCACAGGATTCCTGGAGCCCTGCGGTGACCGTCCGGTCTGACATCTACCAACAAGGAGGCCACAGGTCTGACGCTTCGCTATTTCAACACCAAAGGAAGGAACCACACACAGATCCTCTGTCCTCTGCTGGGTTTCTCCATCATCTCCTTTTGTTTCCACAAAGGAAAAAGTACAGCATCTCAGAGAGCGTCAGTTCAAGTTTCCTATGCTGCATTCAGAAAGCCTGAATGAACATTTGTATTAACACTGAATAAATAAATAAATACCCTTTGGTTGAAACGAGAAGCCCTACTGCAGCTCATCGATCTGTCCGATTTATGCATAAATAGCTTAAAAACAGATAAATAATTCATCTTGTTAATAAAAAGTTTTTTAATTTAAATGCAGGATCAGTTCCAGGTATCTTCTAGACCAACTTTGACACTTAAACAATTTTGCGTTGCTGCAGAAGCCTGTTGTATTTACAGGGAACTGCCTGAACGCGTTGGTTTCGTCATGAATGCTACTTAAAACGGCTGTGAAAGTCGAGCTGCTGCTTTAGTCCAGTGCATCGTCGCGAGACGCCAGCAGCTGTTCGGATGTGACACAATCCATCAGCCGAACGTGACGCGGGAACAACGTCGAGTCAGGTCTGCGGTGTTCCAGTGAGGGAAAAAATTTAAAAAAATGACCAAAAAGTCTTAAATATACACCGAGAAAACATTTTGGCATGCATCCTTTAGGTAAACACGCACATACATGACACAAACACTCATTCTGGTCTGCGACGCAGCTGGTACACGAGAAAATAAAACCTGGGATTGTCAAAGCTCCCTCGGGATGAGACGTGGATCAGCGGAGCGCTGAATCCGAGTTTCCCTGCTAGCTGGAGGCTCCACTGTGTAGCATAGAGTCTGGATTACTGAATTGATCTAACTATGGAAAGAGAAACCTCAGACCCTCGAGGAATTGGGTTAAGGTCTCCGGTGGGGTCTGAGGGAGTAACGACTTGTGCATCATTCCTATTTCTGACTTGAGCACCACATTTCTCGCATGCAAGGGTAAAAGGGGGGGCCATAAGAGGGAATCAAAGGCACAGCCACCTCATGACCAAGCAAAGAATAAAATTAAAAATACTCCACCAAGTGCTCAAGTTGCCCTGATATTGACAATAAAATATAGAAGATGGGAAATGTATTTCCTACTGAATGACAACAAAACACTTTAAGGTAAACAGACACTCCTCTGAGGGGAAAGTTCATGCACACATTTAGCTTTTTTTTTTGTACATTTTCTTCTCAGGATATGTTATTGTGAGATAACAAGATCTCCATTTTGTTTTCCTAAGTAGCCAAATGGTCGTCCACTATCAGGGCAGGTACACAACCAGCTCCAGCAAGCACCCATAAAACAGGGACAAATCATACTTCTTCATCCCCCTTCAAATCACAAAATGGTAAAACTCATCAAAGCAGCACAGAATGGCATTTTCTAAAATTTCTAAAACAAAGTAAGCTACCCAAATATACATATAAAGTTTGAATAAATACTGTCAGATATAACTGTGTTTCTTGCTTTTGCAGTCCTCGTTGTCTTTTGTGTTTGTACCTATATGTATTTGTGTTACCTGGGAAATAATCCACATGTGCAAATAAGTTTTGTTATTGCCCATTTGTCTCGTCAAATTCGGGGTAGGAAGTGCGTCACAGTCATGGCAGTTGTGGCTTTGTTGCCCTTCTTCACGCGGCCATGCTTGCTTAGTGCTATGTAGGATCCTCTGTAGACCAGGGACTCGTAGGCGTTGTAGTTGTTGGGGAGCAAGCTCTCCTTGAACTTGCACTCGTCATGGAAGACTGTCTGGAGGAAACAAAGACACAGAGACCATGGCTCAGGGTCAGCGTCAACAGGAACGGATGTTAGCTGCAAAGGAAGGGAGAAATCCTAAAGATCTGATGTCTGGTGCTTTAGTCACATGGACGTGGGGTTGACCCGTACTGGTGCTGTGGGTTTTGGGTAGGTGGGCCCGCGGAAGCTTAAGGGGTTAGTCATATGAATGGAACGTACCATTGTCGTGCGTATGGTACGTGTGTCGTGACGTTTTTGTATGGCTAATAGAAGTTGCACGCACGTATGTCTTATGGTTTATGCTGGCGTACGACTGACCGCACTCAAAGCCGCATGCTCGGGGGTCTGCACGTGATGCATAAGGGCCAGAGGATGCCCACGAAAACTACGCACTGATTGTCTAATGAAGGTTTGCGAACTTGTCACGTGATCTGCACTAACGCGCTTCTGTCTCCAATCCCATCTCACCTACTTCACCCTTACTTAAGGCCGTGTCGCACAGCCACACAGCTGGAAAAAGTGAGAAAAGTTCACAGATGTATCACTAGTGAACCACGTTAGAACCACGGAAGAAGTACGAATAAACCATGCAAACCAACATAGAACATAGAAAACCTGCGGGATTATTGCGCTGTTTATATGCAATTCAATACGTGTAAACCGTGTAATTCTCAACCGACCCAGAATTTTGAACTACTCCAAACCAAACTCGCATGAAGATCCGTCTGCTGAAACCCTGGACGGATATCTGCGTACATCGACAAATGACAAACACAAGAAACACGTACGAATTGCTTGATATACGTAGTGGCTTTGTGACACATCCTTTACCTGTGTGTGTTGTTTAAGTGTTCCCTACACAGCATGCCCGTAGAAAAACAAACATTTTTTACTCTACATGCCCACTAGGCGGTGTACAACCTTAAAACGTCATGTGGGCCACCTTTGTGCCCCGTACAGGTTTACCCTTGTTTTGCCTGCAGACGGCCCGTATCCACCCTTGTGACTAAGTCTTTGGCCCCAGGGAGTCATACCAGCAATTCTGTGCACAGCACAGCTCCTCCACATGTTCCTAAACATCTGCTCAAACATGACATTCAAGCTTGCCTAGTCGCATCTTTCAGGTAGAAGCAGCAACATCAAAAACTACATCTCAATCCGGTCAGTTAGCTGATTTTGTAGCAATGCACATTATAGACATTTTCAAGCAGGCAACTCTTCAAGCTGCTTTGTGTAGTAAAGCACATCATCAGATCATGTAGGTACAGTACAGGATCAAACCCTAGTAATATGGAGACAGGGTTTAAATTACACAGCTGAGTGAACCAAATGTTGGAAGTAGTTTTTATTCCAAAAGCATTTTTAAATGGGTCTTTTTGTCACTTTTTCCCAAAAAAACAAAACGAAACATGGTGCATTGAACCCATTAAACATGTTGTTTGTCAAAAAGAGTGAAACTATTTGCTTGAAGGTCAGTGGGAGGAAGCGAACGTATTTAATCTCTTACTATTTCATCTCCTCTTTTTACAGTTACCACTGCATTTAACTGCAATCATGTATTGGTGCAGTTCTAGCTTCGATTTTCAAAACAAATGTCTAATTTGTAATTAAACCAAAGGAAAAAAAAAAACTTTAATAATATCAGATCAAGAAGATTGGTTTTTCTTTTTGCAATAAACAGGTTAGACTGTTTAAATACTTAAAATGGGCTAAAATCAGAAGAAGTAAGACTGCGGATGTGATCGTCAAAATGTTCGCCGCTCTGCGTGAGGAGATTGCTTCGTCAGGATCGGTCATAAAAGTACAGAATGATGGTTGTGTCCGAACTCCCTCATTACTGCCTAACCCCCCAAAAGACTACATAGAGCCCTGCATTTTAATGTCATTCAGACACATGCTCAATATATTTTATTTTATTTTTTTAACCACAAATACGACGTCACCTGTTTGCCAAAGTAAAAACCAAATTACTAACGAACATTTTATGAAAACTATTAATGAATCCACTGTGTTCTGAGGAGGAAACTTGGATAAAAAAAAGTATATATTTTTTTCAGCTGATAAATCTGTCAAACACAAGGCATTGTGGAATATATTTGTTCATCTAGTGGGCATTGGATGCACACTGTATTTTTGCAGAGACTTCTGGGAGATTTCTTGGGCACTGGATTTTGGAATTGTAGATTTGGACAGCCCAAACAAATGGCAAACGCCCGATATAGTGGTAAATGGTAAATGGCGAATACTTATATAGCGCCTTTCTTCCTACAAGGACAAAGCGCTTTACAGTCACAGACCCATTCACCCAGTCACACACACATTCACTCACACATTCACACACTGGTGGCGGCTCCGCTAGTGGGAATGATTGTGTGCCCTGTGACAAACTGGCGACCTGTCCAGTCGTGGCCGGGACAGGCTCTGGCAACCCCGTGACCCCCAAAGGTATATAGCTGATTGACAGAATAGAGGGATGGAAAAGGAAAGTAAGATTTTCGTGGATCGAGTACAGAGACTCGAAGATGCAGATTTTCAGGCTTCGTTTCATTGAAACAGAAATCAAAAACTATTTCTGGACTAAAAGTCTGTGCAGAGGAAATAAAGAAAAAAACTGCCAAGCATCCTTTCATGAATGTCCGACTTCTACAAAATAATCAGCTTTAACATCGGAATTCCTGTTTGGAAACACTCAAAATTTAAATTAAAGTGGACTGGAGTTAAAGTTGTTGACTGGACTATTAGAAATTCTTTTTTTTGGGGGAGTATTCTATCCAAACATTGAAGAAATTGACATCCAAAAGCTTCTAAAGGCAGTTTCTGGGACGCCATCCACATTTATGAGGCCACGGTACCCTCAATAGGAAACATCTTATCTTTTCAATATGTACTATTTCAATCTTATCAGGAAGATGACCCAATTCCAAGAACAGAACTGTTTGGCTCAAAAGATTTGATGCATCATGGTTTAAAAATAACAACAAAAGCGGTCAAATCTTCACAAACAGACGATTCTTTGAAGCAGCTGAAAGCCAAATCAGTACAAGCATTTATGGAGTTTGTAAAACAAATGTTCTTTATCAGGACCTGTAGCACAGAACTTGTGGTGTTTTTTTCCACCGCGCCTGCCAAACTGAAGCCAGGATGACAATTACCGTCAAATCGCCTCCACCAGGAGACCATGCAGCCTAATTCAATCTCTTATCGGATGCTCAGCCGGCTCACAAGCTAACGCTTCATCACTCAGGAGCTTTTAAGCCGCTCACATTCTGCCTGTCACAGCGAGCAAACGAGCAGCCATGTGTCGGCGAGAAGTCACTTAACACAACCCACCCCCCGACTGTGTCCTGGACCCGAAGACAACTATTATTTACCCAATTCATATTATCAAAAATATGTTTAAAAAAATGTGACGACTTTTTTCCAAAGACTTCAAATGACTTAAAAAAACAGATTGTTGCCTTGCAGTTTATTCCTACAAGTCTGAAGCAGATTCCCCTGAACAGCAGCTTTTATTTTTAAATCTGAGACTAGAATTTAATCAAAAGAAAAGAACAGGTTTGATATTTATCTCTTCTTTCTCATTGATTGTTTAGTAAAAATACTTTAAAACTAAATAACTGACCCAAGAACTGTTTCCTCTTTTAATCATTTAAAAAAATGTAAAGGAAGAGAGCAGAGAGCAGCAGCCTATTAGCAAAAAGTATAGTACACTTGGACTTATTTTTATTAATTATACTCGAGTATACATAACAGATAGAAGTAACTTCTGCCTCACTTTTAGTATGACCATTTGTACATAGACAACTTTTTGTGAAGGAAAGTGGTAAATGTATCTGGACTGACATTTCCCACATCTCTGAACAGTTTCCTCTGAACAGCAGACTTGATCTGATCTGAGACTAAAGTAGAATTTAAGCAAATCAACAGAATTTAGTTTTACTCCAACTGATTTATAGTTTAATCTCTTTATTCGAATTTTCCATCTAGAAAAAATACTTTGGAACTAAGTAACAGAAACACAAACAAACCCAAGATGTGGGGGGGGGGGGGGGGGGTGACCATTTGACTATTGTTTGTAAGTTGAAGGAACAAAAAGATTTGTCCATTTAAAATAATTTTTTATGTTAAAGAAATGTAAAAGAGATAAGAAATGGCACACTTTATGCTTTAGTTTATACTTTTTTATGGATACTTCCGCACAATAAGTATCCTAGACCATGTACGTGTAATTTAGGAAGTATATTAACTGAATACTTGTTTAGACTAAATTGGAACATTTTAAATTTGCTATATAAATATATGATAAATAAAAAGTAAACTTCAAGTGTACTTGTGCTTAAATAGGGTTCTTTTTGCTAAGGGAGTTTTTTTTAAGTGTAAACAATGTCCAATTCTGCCAGCCACCTCATTTGCTAAAGATGCGAGGCCTCAGAAGCCTTTGTGATGCTGCAGATCCCGCATCCCATTTGGAGCGCGCCGCGCGCGCGTGCGGGAAACATGCGCAAAGCCCTCCAGAGGCAGCTCGCGCCGTTTAAATCGATTCTCAGATCTGCTGACAGTTCCCTTGGCGTCAGTGGGGGTTTCCCACCTCCGCTCGCGCAGGAGCACATTGCAGCGGCCTGGGTCCTGCATCTGTTAACCTCATCATTATTTACC
The DNA here is from genome assembly GCA_037389245.1 of Oryzias sinensis. Classification (NCBI taxonomy): domain Eukaryota; kingdom Metazoa; phylum Chordata; class Actinopteri; order Beloniformes; family Adrianichthyidae; genus Oryzias; species Oryzias sinensis. Next base: position 2,973,119 of record CM074499.1, read on the forward strand.
CATAGGCCCTGTACGCCTCGCACGCTTCGCTTTAAATAGAGCTTTATAAATTCCATGTTGGAATTATTATATATGGATTTCACAACATGTAATCCGACGCTGCGGGGCGAAAGAGGACCAGAGCAAGACATATGCAAATAGAAGAAAAATGCAAGCTGCTCCTGATTCCCCATATTGTGGGACAATAAAGGAAATTCTGTGCATACCTACCGTTCCGTATAACCTCCCACGGCTGTTCATTGCGACGAACAACTCACTCTTGACTCCATAGAGGCTCACCACCCCTCTCTCCACCGTGGAGATCTCAATCAGACCTGATGGACACAGAAAGATGACATTAGATATGAGATGAGCGCAACAGCCTCCAGGACGGGCTTTTTTCTCCCCCATCATGGTGACTGGAGCATCGTGCTTCTCCCTGCCTCTATGGGTGTAACCTTGCAGGTTGCTGCGCAGCATGCCGAGCCTTTGTTCTGCATCCCTCCTCTGCATCCAGTGCAATTAGGCGCATTCTGACTATTGCAATTATCGGCGCGATTGCCTTGACGTGCACGGCCGCCCCGTCCCTGGACCGCCCTCACAGCGCTGCATGCGTAAAAATAAGTTGTGTCTAAAAGCGTCCATACATTCACGACATGGTTGAGCTCGGGAGGTGGGGGGAGGTATGGGGTTATGGGGGGTGCAGTGCTGATGGATACTTGTTTTTATTAGATATGTTTTTGCCGCGGAAGAAATTCAATTCTCCCTGAGAGTCGGATGAGATACGGTCATGCAAATGAACGGAGGGGAGATTCTAGCTGCGCGTCGCGGATCCAGGCGGACTGACCGGCGCTCTCCCGTCTATTGAAATACATTGGTGGAGGAAGAACTCACTGTACTGGTTTTCGTTATGTACACCCTTTATCCTGCCGTCGGGGAGGACCTGAAGGTGAAACCCGATGCCCACGTTGCAGTAGAGCCTCCGCACTCTTTTGATGCCCAGCAGATAGTCGCTCTCCCAGTTCAGCTCCGGTTTCTCCCCAGAGATTCCCAGCACGGAGCGGGAGAAGAGGCTCTCCCATCGTTTCTCCAGCAAAGTTGCGTTGGTCCTGCTGCTCGGTAACGGGTACGCTGACACCATCCCGAGCAGGAAGCCCAGGAGGACCGCCGCGGTCAGCGTCCAGTGCGGCGTGCCGGCCTCGCAGGACATACTGACGAGGAACCTTTGCGCAACGGCCATCCGGTTTACCTTCGGGCCACGTGGTCGAAATTAATGACCCTAAAAATACCGCTCTTCTTGTTTTGCTTCCTTCGGCATGCTGGCTGAGGGTTATTTTTGGGCTGCTGAGCAGGGCTGCGGGTTTGAGGCGCGAGCCCCGCTGCAGAGGAGGAGAGGAGACGGGAGAGCGCGCGGCGGAGCTGGAGGTGATGGTGGCGGTGATGATGGTGATGTTGGTGGTGGTGATTACCATGTTTTGTAGCTCCTCCGCGCGCCCCTCTCTCTCACACACACACACGCACGCACGCTCCCACGCTATCTCTCTCTCCTCCGTGACGGTGTCTCTCACGGCGGGAGAAATCCTCCGGGCAGACTCTCACCCGAATCCGGCTCATCCAACCTTTCCAAGGATATCGCATCCCTGTGACATCACGCTGACCTCATCGCCGGGGAGAGGACGCGCGTGGGTAGAACGCAGCAGGGCAGCGGTGGGTTGAGGGGGCACTGACAGCCTGCATTGGTGGCGGGGCGATCAGCGGCCTGGGACGTGATGGTGGTGGGGGGCGCACGGGCTGCTCCCAAATTGGGTGGGTGGTCATATGTCTGTCAGAGCGTTTCCTTATTTAGAGTGAAGGTGTAAAAACGGGCCCACTTGTCACCGGAGAGCAATGACAGGGCTCTTGCGGTTCCCCTTCCTGCCGTTCAAAACTTTTCCCAACAAATATGCCCCCCCCCCCTCTTCCCTCCCCTCTGTTACACTCAGCTGGGGCGCAGGCGCAGCGGGACACCTGCAGCAAACGATCCGCAAAGAACAGAGTTCAAGACCTCAGCGCGCATTCGCCCCCCCCCCCCCCTTTTTTTTAAAGCACTACCGAAAAGCCGAGGCCACCAGTGACGTGTTACCCCCCGCGCGCCCTCCATGCGTCCCCCTGGCTCCATGCGTAAGAACTTGGAAAGGGCGCAGGAAGCCGTCACACAACGGCACCTTTCCAGCGCGCGAGCGACCGTCGTCAATTCAAACTGTTTCTGCCGCCAGCGGCTCGTCAGTGCGTCAGCGGGGCCAACGCTGTTGCGCACCAGGCAGCACGCGCCAGTTCCTGCTGATTTCCAAAGGGTGGCGCTATTTCCATGGAAACGCCACTACGTTCTGAGGGTTCACAGCAAAGATGCTCTTTAAAATCAAAGATTTTAAACATAAAACCACAACAGTAACGAGTCTCACAAAAGTCACTCTTGAGCCGATCTTCCTTGTCAATGCAGTAATTTTATTTGGTATAAAATCTATTCGCTGACTGCACACAAGGTGCTAGAGATTTAGGAGTTTTTTTGGTCAAACCTGAATGCACCAGACAGTTAAAAAAACTCAAATGTTGTAAAAATAAGAAAATCTCATCCAGACAACATCTCCAGGCCTTCATCGTCTTCAGCATTTGGCACTTTGACAGTCTTGACATCCCTGGAAACACACAAAGATGATGCTTCCTCCCTGAACTCAAAGGTACACAAATCCCCCAAAATGCACTTCATTCCACCAAGGGACAAAAATCCATCAAATGTTTCAACTGTCAAACATATATCAAGTTTTCAGTGCATACACACTGCAATTATAGTGAAAAAAAGCCCAACCCACTCTGAGGAGGTACCAGAGCAACAAGATAAAGCATTTGAAATAAGTTACAGCTTTAAAGAAGCTTTCATAGCAAATCTGTAGAAATAAGTTATCTTTTTCACAGAAACAACCTTCACCCGTGCACCTAGAAAAGATGCCCAAGAGTCTTATAGTTTAAAACACAACATTTTGTGATACAAGCATAATAAATAAATACATATTTATAAAAGAGGTTTGGGAAAAAAAGCATATCCAGGCACTTGCATAATTTAGCTTTTTTTCTGGCAATACAGCTCCCGCTAAACAATATATTTTAAAACAGAAACTGGGTTCCCTGCTGTGATGTCAACACGACTAACCTAGCTTTCCACGCTCACCTGCCACCTTCCGACAGGTGAGGAGTACCTACTGAAAATCTGCAAACCCACACGAAGGGTGGAGGGTTGAGAAAACTCTGGGGGGGGGTTTCCAGCCGAGAGCAGCTCTGGTTCAGCCTTCCTCGTCTTAAACAGATACAGTGTGAAAAACGACACACTTACTTTAATTAACCTCCCACCTGAATAATTACTCATGCTTTTTTCACACTGTCCTCCATGTTACACAGGCATGAACAGAAGTCGGCGTGTCTCTGCGTTCATCCATATGACGTCCACATTAGCATAAAAGCAAATGTCGTCACCCACTGAACCCTTTCTATGGAATTTTAAAGAGGCAAACCTCGCACTAGTGTCGACTATTTGCCACCAACCTTGCATAAACCCGTCTGATCTTCTAGATTGTCATATATTAAATGTTTTTTTATTTTATTCCAGAGGTTTAGGCACCAGAGAGGGTGGTTTTTATTTTTTATAAAGCAGCAGTGCAGGTTGGAGGCTTAAGCAGCCGAAATCAAAAATAAACTATACTATATTGCCTCAAATAGTCTGAGGGGGGGTGGAGCTACACCAAATTTCAACAGGCTGCCTAATAACACTCCCATAGGGATTAATATATAGTTTCAAATGTGTATCAAAAATATTGTCTATAGATGGCACAATTTGTTCATAGGGAACAACTAAAGTGATGATAATGATGAAATACAGCATTCCATTTGTACAGCTATTGTACAGAGTCAGGTTTACTCATCATGGAGAGCACTTAAGTTCACCAGAAATCTGTGTGTCGCTCAGATAACCCAAAAACCTATCAACTTTAAAAAAAAGTCTGACTAAAACCAGCATTGGTGCATTAAAGGTGGGAAGGATTTGCCATCCAGGTCTGATGAGAGATGCCACAGGTTAATATTATGGGAAATGTAGGATATGTCATATGGTGCTAATTCTTATTTATTTTTTAACCCTTGCGCTATCCTATGGGGTCAAGATGACCATTGACGTGTTATCCATGACAAAGGTGGATAAAGGTGGAGAGGATTTCATGTAATCCATGGACACCAGTGAAGATCCCAAATCATTGAAGAAAAAAGTTCTTCGCACTGTCTAGTGGGTCTAGATGACCCAACTACCAATGTCAAAGTGCCTAGGATAGCACAAGGGTTAAGGCTGTTAAAAAGTGACCATGAAAGAGGAAAAAATAATCTGTGAAAACAAATTAAATAAGATGATCAGTCACCACCATTCTAAAATTAATGACAGAAGATGAACCCAAAGACAAACTACGCAACAGGTTTCTAAACCAAAAGTTCATTTGAAACTGTGGGGTTAGCTCAGGAGGAACTTAGTTTTGAAAGAAAGGTTTGCGGTTTTGTGTGTGAGGTTGAAGAGCTCTGCAGGTAAAAGTGGCTGATGGGGCCCGAGGAAGAGGATGGGCACCATATGGGTCAATAAAACGACTTTACGTACGGAATTCAAGAGCTCTCGGCGGATCTGACCTGCACACATGGCTGAGGTCATTGACTGTATCTGAGAACTGGACTGAGTGTGACGTCACCCATAGAAAACCCTTTCTGATCTAGAAGGCCACACCCCTACCACTTTAAAAGTGGGATACAGTAATCCCTTGCTATAACACGGTTTACTTTTCACGGTTTCGCTACTTCACGGATTTGCATCGTGTTCTGCATTCTGATTGGCTAAAAAGTCACTCCGCTTCTTCTCTACCTGTGAGTCAATAACGTTGCAGTTTAATATGTACACGTATGTAAAACAGCTCGCCAAATTTACATTACGTACGTGCAAACTCTCTTGCAATTTCGAATTCCTCTAAAACCCATAGAAAAAAAGAGCGACAACGACTGCCAATCACTATGTTCTTCTCCTGAAACAACGACAGCTGCACCGCGGGCTTCAAAAGAAGAAAACACTGCAGAGCGGAGTCAGGATGCAGCGACTCAGTCTACAGAGCAGTGAAATACACCTGAGTCACTATTTGTCCGTTTGTACTTTGCATTTTTTTTATAATCATTTAAAATTTTCTCCCGTTTAATCCAATTACTCGGGTCGCGGTGGGCGGGGCTAATCTCCGCAATTTGAAGCCTTCTGTTCACATTGATGATTAAAATTATTATTTGACAGTACTGTCAAATGTATAATAGAGTATTTAATTGTAAAAAAATAGAGGTTTATACTTCACGGATTTTGCCGATCACGGGTTCTTTTTGGAACGTAACCACCGCGAAAAACAAGGGTTTACTGTACACGAAATCTGTCAAATGTTTCGAATGTTGGACGTGGGGGCCAGCAGGCACCTCCCACTTTCATTGAGGCATCTGATTGGCCAGTTTAGAAGTTGATTAACCTGCACTAAATTTAAAAAAAAAAAAGTGAAAACAATGAGGATTATCAAGAATGTTAAAAAAATAGAGCAATAATGCCTATTCTGACCAATAGAATGACTGAGTAAGTAATAGCTATTTAGGAGTCCATTGCATTTTAGCTTTTTGGAGCCATACCTGCTTGGAACGACATGGGGAAGAGGGTCACTCAGTCCAGTTCTCACATATAGTCATCGGCTGAGGTGGTTGGTAAAGATGCTTGCTGCTCATCACCCAACTATTGGGATAGTTACTTCTTCAAAACCTACCAAACATAAAAATGACCACAAGGCATCCGTGGAAAAGTAGTGCATTCTTGAGCTCCATCTGTAGCAGCTTTACAATTCAAACACAAGCACCCCCACCCACCCCACCCCCCCATCTGTAGCATCAAGTCTCAACGCCTGAGGTCTTTTTGGTCAAAGACAACATGATCAGCAAGGTAGATGGCCACAGCTCCGAAGAGGGCGGAGCAGGCGATGTAGGCAGTGACGGAGCGGGAAAACTGAACAATCATCCCCATGAAGAAGGAGGGGAAAACCTGAGAGAGGAGGAAGGTGCTGTCTAGGATGGCAAAGTCCAAGCCCACACCGCGCTTCTCAAATCCTGACTCGGCTTCCTCCTGCTCGACGGCGCCGGGGCGGAGAGACGGGCCGTTCTTCAGCTGTTCAAAACTGCCCGGGCTGAAGAGGGGCTGCTGATCAGGGGACCTCTTTTTATGGTTCAAAAGGCCTTCCTCTTCTTCATCCTCCTCCTCCTCCTCCTCTCTCATAGCAGTCAAATGCACAGAATCCCGGCTGGCTGTTATTCCATTTTCACGCTTGCTTTTGGTAATTCTCTTTGGCATGTAGATCTGAAATTAGAAAAACTTTGGTCAATTGTGAACATTTGGTCCAAACACATTGACATTTTTGCCGTGGGTCACGTACCTCTTTCTCTTTGTGGTAATGGCAGGTGAGGGTGTAAGGCAGAGTCTGCAGCGTTGCATAGGCATAGCCGGTAAGCGCCGTCATTGCAGTGACTAAAACAACACTTTTGGACAGGCAGATGACCAAAGCAGAGACTGTGAAGCTCCACATGCTGCTCAGGTAGACCCATCGGGAACCAAAGCGGCGAACCAAACGCCTCATGATCAGAGAGAAGAAGGTCGAGGTAGCACACTGTAGGAACAGGCCCAGACTTCCCATACGGATTCCTGTAAAAAATAAAATCACCAAAAAAAATGTAACTTCTCGCAAAGTCAAGAAATAAAATGCCTGAAATGTACAACCATCGTGAAACCAATGTGTGCTACAGCCAGCCTGTCTAAAATGCCTAGACCAGGGGTCGGCAACCTTTTTTACTCAAAGAGCCATTTGGGACCGCCCCTAATGGAAAAAAAAGCACCCGGAGCCACAACCCGTTTTGACATCATTATATATATTATGCATATATATTATTTCAAGGGTGCTCATTACGTCGATCGCGATCGATTTTCAAAGACATAAGTGTAGATTGCGGGCCAGAAAAGATAAAAAAAAAAGTACTTCTTTCTTTTCATCTTCATGTTTATTTGTTACATGTTTATTTCAACATTATTGTTTATGTACTGATGATTAAAAACTACACAGTGAGTTTACATAAAGATACTTTTGTATTAACAGATGAGGCGTTTTATTACAAAGACACAAAAGCAGCGACCATCGTATTCATGCTCTGCTGTAAACGGTGCAATGGGGGGAGCGTGGCATATTATGAGGCATTTAGCGCTGCTGGCTCCGTACGAAGCGCGCGCCTCACAGCTTCCTTGATGAGCTGGTATTTATCGGGCGAGAACTGCAAAGCTGATGGCAGGAGGAGAAACGCGGGGAGGCTTTAATAAACTCCGGTTACTGGACTTCTACCGGGGACATGATGTGCCGCGGGGAGAAAAAGACGCTCTGAAGGCAGAGTTTGCGCTGAGTGCATTTAAACTCGCGTCTGCAGTGACGTATGTGTCAGAGGATGTCCGATTGGCCATTCTGCATGTCAATCAAGTCCCGTACTTTTGGGTGAGGATTTTGATTGGCTGGTGGATTTTCAAGAAACACTCTCTTCCCCTTCGATCTCCCCCACGTCCCGGTCAAGCTCCCCTGCTCTGAAACACACATCACCGCACACGGGAGTCCAAAACACCGGCACAAACTCTCCGTCACCAGAAAGCCGCTCCCCGTTCCGCGCCACGCCAAGCCCCCGGCAGAAAATCACTCCAGACCCGGAGTGTTTATTGAAGCCGCCCCGCGTGTCTCCTCCTGCTATCAGCTCTGCAGCCCTCGCCGACAAACACGAGCCCACCAAGGAAGCTGTTTTTTACGGGGCACGTGCCTCGCACGGAGCCAGCAGCGCCTTTGAATTGCCATGAAAAATGAACGAACTAAAATAAATTTGAATTTTTATAAAATACTCATTATTTTCCAAAGTCACAGGGAGCCACAACAGAAGGATGAAAGAGCCACATGTGGCTCTGAAATCATGGGTTGCCGACCCCTGGCCTAGACTAATAAAATGAGACACTTGATTCAGACTCTACGCTTTAGTTTTTTTGACAAAAATGATTTCATAGATTCTGTTGTTGGGGTAAATAATTCGTCTGGTATGGAAATATTTTTGCAAACAGGACTAATAATCAAGTAAGTTCATTGCTGGAACAGCAAATGTTGCCAAGAACATTTTTCCTTTGGTGCTACATTCACATTGGTCGTGTTACACGTTCAAGAACGAGCTATACGCAGCTTTATGAACGCGCATTCACCCCATGGTGTTCATGTCGGACAAGCCAGGCAGGGAGGGGCTTCTTCCTCTTTTGTTTTATACTGCTCACAAGTGCATTTGCATCACTTACAGTTGGAAAAGGTTTGGTGTTATATGTCGAAGCAGAGCAAATCTGGTGAATCTTGTTCTTGGCTTTGTCTTTCACAACTCTATTTGGATATATGAAAGACTTGGTGTCATATAATTCCAGCTGGGTCCTCCAAGATCATGTTTACAACAGTTGACACTTAATCCAAGTCCCTGATTGGTCAAAGTTCAACTGTTTGATGTTCAAGCGATTGAAAGTTCAGCTGGTTAAACTTTTAGTGTGCGTTCAGCGAACGTCCGGTTTGTTCTTAAGGCCCGTACACACCGGGACGAATATTCGCCAGGCGTTATTCGCCAGCGTTTTTCGCCACGTTTTCTGTGTTCATACACAGGCGATTTTCGCTGACAATGAGCCGAGCGAACATGCAATTTCATTCCCTGACATTAGATGGCGCTTAATGCAAACAGAAATACTCCTGTACACAAAGTGGCGCTGCGCAACTTTTCTTAAACTCGCTTTTCCCTCAGAAGAAGAGAGCAAGTATTTACGCGATTGTCAAACGTGAATATTTTGGCAAACGTGAATATTTCAAGCACCAGTAGCTCCAACTGGTGCTTGGTTCGGGATATTTTAGAATATCCGTCATTATTTCTTCGCGGCTGTGTAGATGCAACTCGGCGTCTATCTTCTTCGCTGGTATGTGTGCTCAGCAAGGCAGTTTTGTGTTTGAGCGCCCCCAAGTTGTGTTTTACTGCAACTTCAGAAGCTCCAGACACGTATGCAAAAGCGCCATTCTCATTGGTCGAATAGATTTCGACGCGACACATCAAACCAAAAAAACGAACCCGAGGCGTTTTTTAAAAAGTGACGCTTTGACGCGTGGCATTTTTTCGCGTCGGTGTGCACACCCACATTGGTGCCCTTGGTTTAGTCACGAGGCATTAAACGTTGGCGAAAATCGCGGGCGAAATTCGTCCCGGTGTGAACAGGCCTTTAGAGTCCCAGAACGGACTAAAAAACTTGCATTGTGACGCCTGGTCGTGACTGTTTTGAACGCAGAAACCCGAAGGTTTTCATTGAAAGTGGTCGCTTGAACGCGAGTTGCTGCGGTCGGTGTGGCTGTAGCTTAAGCCTTATTCACAACTGGCCTTACAGGTAGATACAGGCCTTTCGGAAGTGTAGAATGGGCAAACCTGTACGGGTCACACAGGTGGCCCGCACAAATTTTAAGGTTGTAGACCGCTCAGTGAGCCTGTAGACCATAAACAGCCCGTTGGTGTTGTTCACGTGATCGTGCAGGTTGACTATTAGAAATGTGGAAATTACAAAATCTGAGTGTAGTTTGTGTGGAAATCCTACCGGCACTTCTGCATCACATGTGCAGCATTGGGGTGAGATCAGTAAGGGTCCAGTACGTGCAGCTTATAACAACTGGAGTGTGGTGTTAGGGCACCGTACAACATCATCAACCGTATCATACGTCATAAGTGCGTGTAATTCATATTATCCGTCCACAATACACTTACCACACACACACACACACAACAATGGTACGTTTTTTTTTCATGGCGGCCACACAAGCCTCAACAGAACTGCAAGACACGCCTGTGCTCCATACAAGATACGGCTGCACCTCCCTATGACCCCTCACACACCCGGACAACCCAACATGCTGCATGCACCTGTACGGGTCAACCTCCCGTACAGGTGCATGCGACTAAGGCTCTCCCCAAACCACCATATTTTATTTTAAAGTATTCTAGAAATGATGCATATCCATTTTTTCGGTCGGTTTTGGACCGTCACAGTTCAGAGAGTTTGTAAGGAGTTTATGTCGATACACTCAAGTACTTGTTTTTGTTAAGTGACAGCCATGAGTATAAAACACAAATTTCCGTATCCTTTTTATACCTTAACATCAACCACATGACACACTAAACAAGTTGAACCAAATGTAATCTGGAGTCTGTGTACTCTGCACATAAAAACTGCAGAGTTCCTGTCACTCAATCTAAACTTTTATAGAGTTTAAGTCCATGAACTGGCAGTAGGAGACAGCACAGCTTAGCTCAGTCTGAAGTAAAGTCAGACTATGTCTTAGTGGATGCTGCTGTCCTTAGATGAACCCTTCAAAAGCCTAAAAAAGTAAAACACAGAGGCGTTCATGTTAAATGGGGCCGTCTGCCTCCTGGCTTCAGTCTGGCCAGTCTGACCGGGCCAGACTTGATGCTCTAAACTGAAGTCTTCCTGACCAACAAAGGTGGAATTTAAAGTCCAAACCACAGAGGAAGGAGTTGCAAATTCCTTTGCAAAATAGGATCTATGAACTATGAATTCCTTCGTCGCTTTTGCATCATGCTGGTTACTCATAAAATGAAAAAAAAAAGAAGACTTTAATCTCATTATAGATCAGTTTTGACTGGTAGAAACCATAAAAACACACAGTGAGAAACACAGAAAACATGATTTTTTGTAAACAAATGACTCCAGAGTCCCGTACAAACACCGGCCTGATCCTGCCGAACTTGTGGTTTAAACGAAGAGAAAGGAGATTTTAATTTTCATTTTCTCAACGAGTCATCAGACCGGTCTCAGTAATTCAACAAAAACCGTTCTCCATCTCATGTTCATGAAAACACTTTTACTGACAGACTGGGTTGATCATTGGAAGCAGCAGTTACAACATCTCTGCCTCCCATCAAACCGATAAAAACATCTCAGACGTTCACCAGCAGAGCAAACGCACCTAAGAATAGAAATCATTTCCCAGAGAAACAGAATACAAGCATCTACTTCTGATCTGTAACACTCCTCTACAGGAAAGTTGAACACTCCAAGGTGAATAAAATCCCTTTAAACAAACAGACTATTCTTATACAGAGGAAAGTCTGCTGAAGCAATGATGCGTTTCCACAATATCCGCCTTATTTCAGATGAAATAAACCCAACTCAGACTTCCAAACTCCAAAACTTTGCCCTCTACCTGATCTGGAGGAACATGCCGATCGTTCTCCGACTCTTTGACCTTATTTCTCTCTGAGCGCCGCAACCCATGGTTGGGGTCCACCAAGTTCAAACAGCAGAGAGGAGATGTTGAAAAAGACAGGTGGAGAAAATGTGAGGAAAAGAATTTCCATGAAACCGTTTAAGGGACTTCAAATCCACCGTGATTCATTGAAATTGGGTAAAAATAATAGGAATATGCCATCAGTCAAAGGGGGGGGGACATGATGCTGTGTAGTAAACAAATCCAACATGTTATTAACAAACGTTTTCCCTTCTTTTACTTCTCTTACCACTTCATTACTGGGGTAAGACAAAAGTGTTCTTCTTATCAGATGTTTGGATGTACAGTAAACCCTTGTATTTCGCGGGGGTTACGTTCCAAAAGAAACCCGTGATAGGCGAAGTCCGTGAAGTAGAAACCTATTTTTTTTTTTTTTACAATTATTATACAATTAAATAGTCTATTATACATTGAAAAGAAAGAACAAACCATTTTACAGGCTCAAGCCTTTGTTTCACAAATAAAAGTACTTTAGAAACTTTTTTTTTCAACAAAAAACTTCTGTACTGTACTGTCAAATAATAATTTTAATCATTGATGTGCACAGAAGGCTTCAAATTGCGGAGATTAGCCCCGCCCACCGCGACCCGAGTATTGGAATAACCCTTGTGTCATCTTAGATGACCCCACCCCTTCATTGACGTGTTCTCCCTACCATGACAAAGGTGGATAAAGGTGGAAAGATTTCATGTAATCCATGGACACCAGTGAAGATCACGAATCATTGAAGAAGAAAGGTTCAGCGCACTGAATAGTGGGTCTAGATGACCCAACTCCCAATGGTAAAGTGCCTAAGATAGCACAAGGATTAAACGGGAGAAAATTTTAAATGATTATGAAAAAATACAAAGTACAGTGGGACAAATAGTGACTCAGGTGTATTTCACTGATCTGTAGACTGAGCCGCTGCATCCTGACTCCCCTCTACAGTGTTTTCTCCTTTTGAAGCCCGCGGTGCAGCTGTGTTTGTTCAGGAGAAGAACATAGTGATAGGCAGTTGTTGTCGCTCTTTCCCTATGGGTTTTAGAGAAACTCGAAAAATTGCTAGAGAATTTGCACGTACGTAATGTAAATTTGGCGAGCTGTGTTACGTACCTGTACATAGTAAACTGCAACGTTATTGACGCACAGGTAGAGAAGAAGCAGAGTGACTTTTTAGCCAATCAGAATGCAGAACACAATGCAAATCTGTGAAGTAGCGAAACCGTGAAAAGTAAACCGCGTTATAGCGAGGGATCACTGTACCTCCTCAGTGTGATCACAGCACTAAACCTGTGAGAGTAAAGAATACAGCGCTCAGGATGTGATAGTGTGTGATGAACTAGGTTTTTTTCACAGCCTTCAACTGAGTCTCCTGCTTCCTGAGGTATAAAATGATAAATAATGAGGACAAGATGAACATAAACTTTATGTGCCGTTCAGTGCAAGGACATCTAGTTACTGCTGTGTAGGTCGGTGTGATGAGTGCGTGTCTTATCATGTCTATCATGATAGACATGAGTATTACTGCCTAAAAACTGCATCCACAAGTTCACAAATCAATTTATTTTTTAAATTTCCTGGTTGAATATTGATTAAGTTTGTAAAAGTTACTTTAAAATTGGTTAAATTTAGATTTATTTTAAAAATTCCTTGACAAATGGGCTAAATATTTATTTTATTTTGAAACTTTCCTTTACAAATTGGCTAAATATCGATTCATTTTTCAAATTAGGCTTGGTGTGTTGGTTATGGTCTTAATAATGGGAGGCGTTCTGCATAGTCATGAATATTCCTACCTAAATGCTCAATTCACAACTTCACAAATTGCTTAATATCTATTTTTTTTAATGTTCTTCATAAACTGGTTGAATGTTGATTTTTGTTAAATGTCCTTTTATAACAATTTTATTTGGTTATAAAGAAAAACTTATACATAAAATCAAGAATTCTTAGATTAAAAACCAAATGAATTTAATGAAACCAGATTGATTTTCTAAATAAAGTTTGATCATTTTTGATCAAACCCCGGTCCTTCATGTCTGCAGTTTTAACAATGCGGGGAGACATTCGGATGGTCTTCTGAGAAGATCATCAGCTTTACCGTCTAATCCACATGAATCTCAGCAACACCATCATAAAATATACATTGGTGACAAATATTTGAAAATGTTGTGCGAAAACATATCTGACCTTCGTCGTATCTCTGTCTGGACAAACTTCCTGGTGATGCACTTGGTACACCCTCATATAATCCTTCTCCCACAAAGTCTGTGTAGAAAAGCATGAATGACATGACGGCCATCCAGCTGCAGAGCTGAGCCACACACAGCTGCTTCATCACCCTGGGGACGTGGCAGTAGCTCCGGAAGATGGCCGGCGTCACAAGCCAGCAAGTTCTCAGAAAGCAGAGCAAACGGCCCGCTTGGAGCAGCCTGGGTTTACGCTTGAGCAGGTAACAGCACGAGCGAGGGACGCTACAGCGGCCGGCCTCTGCCGCGCCGGTCCCCGATTCCAGTGAAGACCCTGAAATCACCGCACCGTGGCCCCGAGAGGGTTCCTCCGACACGGTCATGGTGATGAGCACGCTGGAAACGAAGATGAGGATGAGTAGGGAGAAGAGGCACTCAGCCTGGCCCCCGAGGTAAACGGAGAGCACGCCGCTGCTCCAGTCCAGTGCAGGTAGCAGGTATCCCACGCAGCCTCCCAAGCTGACCATGAAAGAGAACATGGCGAAGGCTTGGCCGCAGTCCTCCTCGTCGCGGTAAAGGTCTGACAAGAGAGCCTCCAGCGGGGTGAAGCACACCTGACCACAGAAGTCCAGGAGCCCCACGCCAAGGATAAGAAACCCCACCTGGAACACATGAAAAGCATTTCAGCCGTTTTACTCCCGCTTCTGATTGGATCCAGTAGTCACTTTGTCAAGCGTACAGACTTCTCTAAGTTACCTGAAAAGTTTGGCCTCTCCAGGAGAGCCAGGCTGCCAGGTTGTCAGCGTGAGGAATGATTAAAAGTGCCACAAGCACTCCCAGAGATAACAGCCAGATGAAAGGTCGCCGCCTGCCATAAGAGCTGTTGCACTGGTCACTGGCCGAGCCAATCAAAGGGATGAACAGGAGCCCGAGAACTGGACCGATACCTGGGGTGCAGTTATAGACATGCAAATGACACCAGGAATGGTTCAGTCAAGATGTTCCATAAACACGTTAGGGATTGAACACACAGAGTGAACGTGACGGTAAAAATAAAAACAAAAAGCATAAATGTTGAAATACTTGGAAAACTTCTCCAATAACTCAAATTTCCTACCAAAAGGCTTTGTCCCCGCACAGAGCTGGATGAAACATTTTCTGTTTTAGTTTCTGGTTCAGCTTTGTACAATAAAGCAACTTCTAGTTGGTGCTTCCCCCAAAAGCAATCCGAAGGATTCCGCAGCTTCCTAGAACCATCTTCAAGTTGAAGACCAGGTTCTTTAACAATGGAGCACCAGAAATGGCGTGCAGTAGACGTCCCTGCAGCTAACCTCACTGTGCTGATAGAAGACCAGTCAATGGCAGACACATGCCATCTAACGCGGACTCTTGCACTCAAGCAGATTGGCCCTCGTTCATGTAAAGTGAGGGGACTAATTTTGAACAGCAGAACTGACAGTTTGAAGCCTTATTCACGGGTTGAACCGTGCAGGTGCTGCAGATTTTTGGGTTGTCTGGGTCCATGGAAGGTTGTAGAGAAGAGGCTGCATCTTAAGAGGGGGCAGGTGTGTTTTGCAGTTCCCTTGAGGCTCTATGGCCACCTCAAGGTAAGTAATGAAAATGGAACGTACCATTGTCGTGCGTGTGGTATATGTATCGTCGAGTATTTGTACGGCTAATGGAAATTGGATACACCTATGTACTGGTGATGCTTTCGTACGTTGTCCTTACGCCACACTCTAGTAGTTGGTAAGGTGCGAGTACTAGCCTATTACTGGCCGCTTGTGAGCGGTGTGCAGGTCATAAGTAAGTGCCAGTAGGATGCCCGCACAAACCTCTGATTGTGTAATTTCCTCCTTCCTAAAGCTACGTTTACATCGCCCCTGTTCAAGCGGCCACTTCCAATAAGAAGTCTAAATAAGAAGTCTATGTAAACACGTGTAAGCGCGTTTCAGGCTTCTGCGTTCAAAACTTTCACTTTCATGCATATCTACTAAAGTTTTTACAACAGTTTTTGAGCTCCACATTGGCCATCAAACGTGCGTTGCCAGTTAAAACTTGCCAAACTGAACGCTTCGACATTTTGCACTAAGCCTCTTCCAACTGTAGGTGGTATACATGCGTGAGGAAACACTAGAAAAAGAAAATGGAAGAAGCAGCTTGTCCAGTGTAAACACCATGGGCTAAACACGTTCTCACGTCAAATGTGTGGGTCAGGCTGCAAAAAAAGGAGTGTGCACTTTTGACGTGAACAGCACGGACTGACTCTTTCCAATGTCCACCGGATCTTGGTTGGGGTGAGGATGTTTGAAAAGATTAAAAATCCATACGACTCGTCTGCATCTTATGTACCTCACCTTTACTGTTGCACTAGTGTTCACAACAACCTGTCGCCCGTAGAGAAAAAATGTGCATTAACATTTTCGCTTCTACAGGTGCTTTCATACAGATTTGCTCATATTTTTTACCCACAGACTACCCAAATCCTCCCGTAAGGGCAGCTGTGACAAAGGCTCAACTAAGCTATGTTTTTGTGGTTGGCTGATGAAATTATCCAATTTAAAAAACAAACCCAGCAAGGAACGAGACTAACATCAGCAATAAGGGAAGTGTTGACTTTCTGTCTCATTTCCCCAAATCTCACATTAAACCCTGCTCACATGAAAAAGCTGTTACTATTGTAACAGTAAAATCGCAAGAGGCCTGCAGCTCCTATCTGTTTGCTTAGCAGCTGGACGGGACAAGTGAGGAAAAATAAATGAAAGCACTTGAATAAAATCAAATGAGCTGTGGAGGGCAGAAAGGGGAAGGCGCATCGATGCGCGTTTACTCCCACATCACTCTATAGTTTTGCGTTGCAGAGAACCGTTCGGCGCACACAGGAGTTGGGTTTTGAAATGGACAAGGACCGCTCTGCTCCGGCATGAGCCTCCTCATCCCTCAAATGCATCTCCTAAAAGTGTGGCACCATTTAATGCAGTACAAGAATTATGTCTAAGGTGCCTTGTACCAACAAAGAAATAACCAAACATGTTTTTCTTTTACATCTTTTGCTGTTCAACACGGCAAAACTCATTATTTGGTGCGATTGAACGACATAGGGGCCGCTGTCAAACACATCGCAGACATGCAGGCACAAGAGAACCCAGAGATCCGTTTGATTCTTTGCTGAATCTAACATTAACCAGCTGCTAACATACAGATGTTTCAGTAACACAGACACAAAGTTGATTCCCAGTTTCCAACGCTGCTGTGGTAGCTGCCGTCATTTAAATAACGGTTTGAAAACCCACTAAGCAAAACAAAGATAAGAAAATGTGAATAACCTCCATGTCCAGATACACCAACGGCTTCTCTTTGCTGTCATTTTCCCAGCAGCTGTGAAATATATGCGGTGTGAGTGAAAGTGTGTGTTGTTCCATCTCCGCGTGGTTTTTAAAAGCCGTGTCTGGCGTGTGTGTATGTGTGTGTGGAACCTTTTTGTCTTTTTTTATGGGTTCCTTCTAATTCCATCATCTGCACAGTCACAAGGAAATGTCTGAAAGAGCCGCTTTTTAGTGAGCACCATGTGAATGGCATTTGGTATAGTGCAACTATTCACAACACAAGTCAACTTGTTACAGTGTGGAAATCCACAAGTCATGCAAATACGGTCGGGGTTGCATGGTGGGGTGCTGGTTAATCCCGGCAGCATCCCAGCAGAGTTTGTATGTTTTCCACATGTGTGGATCCACTACATGTGTTCCACCGACTCCCACAATCCAAAAAAATGTATCACAGGTTAAGCCTCAGCCCCAGATGTCCTTACAGGTGTATATGGGCTGCCTGAGGGGGAAAAATGATCAAACAGATCACAGAGGTGGCCTGAACCAAATATCAAGGTCCTAGACCGCTCAGGGAGCCTGTAAGTGAAAATGTTTGTGCAAATTCTTTTCTACGGGCAGCAAAATGTTATGCTCCCCCCATAACGCAGTTTACAGGAGAGCATAAAGTGCGACGGTCACCGCTTTCTGTTTTCCTAATGAAACGCCTGTTTTAATTATGTATTACTACAAAAATAATACTAATACACATGAAACAGCTACCTCCTCACAAAGATTTGTGTACCTTACGGTGTCGTTTTTGAACTATTGGAGATAAACATAGTATTTTTGACTGAAGATATATTAGGTGTTTAAACTTTCCAATATATCTTTCTAATGTAGCATAAAACAGAAAACAGGATTTTACCACAAGTTGGTCAAAATTGGACCTGTGAGAAAGATTTATCCTGAAAGGAAATTGTCGGAAAACTCCTGTTAAATCTGTCAGAGTTCACCAAGCCTTACCTAACACCATGGTCATGTAACGTTCCTCCACCCCAGCCTCCAGCAGGAGGGGGGGCACGTATGTAATCCCAGCTGCCACACAGATCTCCAGGCCACATGTGAGGGAGTTCAGGAGGACGAGATGCCACTGAGACCTCCATCCAGGCATATTTACAGGGGTCTGTTCACCTTGCTCTCTTGTTGGATGTCCACTATTAGAGGTGAAAGAAGGTGGGCGGGGTGACAGATTATGTCCCGGCGAGGCAGAACGACTGTCGTGGAAGGACAGCAGCACAGACACGTGGATGTCTCGGATGGCCTGAAGAATTCATTCTCTTCTCAGCATCCTGGACCTGCAGAGTGGAGAAAAACAACAACAACATGGAATAAATACCAGAGGAAGTGGGAAAACTGCAGGAATACATTTAAAGTCAGTCCAGGACTACGGCTTAGGAGAAGGACCGTTCATTCAGAGGCTATCAAACATCAGGGAACATCAAGTGCAAAAAGATTATCACTAAGGGTTTTCTTCAAACATTTTTTAATCCAGACAAAATTAACTTTCAAAGCATTGAAACAATAGAAGTTTCCAGATTTAAGTCTTTAATCTGCTGCCTAAACGTAGCAGAAAAAAACTCCAATTATCCCAACACATGGAAATCCAATAACTAAAGTAAATATGAGACACATCTACTTTAAATTAGACCTGCAAAATAAATCGCAAATTTATCGCGATTGTTTTAGCACCATTTACTGGCATTTTCGCAGTCTTTTGCGATATGTGTATTGCACAGCTTGATATTGCATTTGACCAATCAGATGGAGCCCTTTCATGTTTTATGTTGTGATAAACAGGCTAATCATCAGATGATGTTGGGGACCTTGGAGACTAGGCCTGCACAATTTACCGCAAATTTATCGTTATCGCAATATACAGCTCTGCAATATGCATATCGCAAAAGACGGCGAATATTGCAATAAATCGCAAACCCAAAATGTGTTAAAACAATCTTCTAGCAGCTTGAAGCATTTAACGAATCAAATAATTCCCTTTATGTTTTGACCAATCAGATGGACGCCTTCCCATTGTTGACCAATCAGATGGAGGCCTATTATGTTAGATGTTTGTCCCCCATGTCGATGAGGGTCATTTGGAGTATAATTTTAAACTGTTGCAATTAAATGGGAATGATGTTTTTGTTTATTCTTCTATTTTTTTATTTACCGCAAATTATATCGTTATCGCAATATTGATCACTAATATCGCATATCGCAAGTTTTCCTCATATCGTGCAGCCCTATTGGAGACCCTCCTATCAGTTAATTATCCCGCTGCGGCCTTCCTGCCACCGTGCGACCTCTAAATGTGCCCTAACGGCCACCGTTTATAGTCACCGATCAATTTTAAATTTTGCTTAAAGCCACCTGCCAAATTTTCTGAAAAACATGAAGAATGTAAGTCGCTGAGCTGTGGCATTTTGACCAAAGCGTAAAGCACGTCACAGGCCACAATCATTTCTCTCTGAAGAAATGATATGATTGTATTTTTATTTGAATATTTCAAGTTAAAACGCAAACATGTTTACTTAAGTTTGCAAGAGGACCCATTACATTTATTAATCTGCTCGATTCCTCATGGGGATTGGATTGAAGTTTATACTCTTGAAAATTACAGCCTGGAAAGACTGTTTTCTTCAGCAAATGCAGTTAGTCGCTGAACATAAAACCCCTAGATTGATGTAAATACGCACCAAACTGCTTTTGCTCCAAATGCATCCTGAATATTCTGTGTTCTTCCACTACCAGTTAATGAAAATACAAATCTTAATCTGCATGAATGCAATACTAGACCTTAAGATAAACTGAAGATTGAACCACAAAATGAAAATATAAGAAGTTTTTTGGGACAGGTGTAAAGAAAATACGATTAATAATGAACTTTTTTTCTGACATGGCATGACTCAGTTTTCCATCCAGAAATCTTTTTGTGGATCATGACCCAGCTGGTTGTACGTCAGCAGCCCAGAGCAGACGGGAAGATTAAGTCCCTGAAATTGTGAAAATGGGTCACTTTATGCAAAAAATGAGGACCTCAATAAAACCTTCTTATGACAGAGCCTCTAAATATGAGCTGGAATACCTTTGTGTGTCATAACAGAGAGCTGGACTTAACTGCAACAAATGGCTTTTGTTCTATCGTCCACACTTTCTGAGACTTACGTCCACCACACCTAGACGCCGTCATTCTTTTCATTGAAGGTACCTGAAGTTCTTCATTTCAGGCCTTATAAACGTTAACTAACAAAGGTTTTTAAACCAGTTCAGCTACATGACTGAATTAGACTGAATTCGATTTCCAGTTTTTCCGTTTGAGAGAGAAACAAATGAATCGTTCAATGAACAAAAAACAATGCAGCCGGTTCTACAAGTATTTTAAAAGCAACAAGTGAACAATTGGCATTACCATCTTCCCGGGACTTGTTTTTCAAGCAGGAAGAAGCATCAGTCTTCATATAAAAAGAGAATTAAAAAAATCACAAATATAAAAACAAGGTGCTGTATTCATATCTTTGCCAGTGCCGTCCATCTGTCGTCTCCAGGCACAGGAATAGATGCCGTGTGGAACAAACTGACTAACCACAGATACGTACCCACTACACTGGAGAGGGTGAGGATTTAAAGTACCTCGATAAAACAAAACACATGATCAAATATTCTGACTCATTGATGGTTGCTGAGGATTTGCTGGTGTTTACAATGGTTGGCACTTGCGTGTTTTGAAAAGGACACGGTCCCCACGTCACTAGTCCCTGATTGGCCAAAATGCAGCTGATGTGTAGTGACGCGTGAATCTGTACGCAAAGGCCAAAAACGGACATTTACACACTTTTTAACAGACTTTTCACCAAGTGGTCACTTGAACGCATGTTTCCAAGACCAGTGTGAACGTAGCATTATGTTGGAGCTTGAACTTTTATTCTGATGTTTGTGATTTTGAAAAAAATGAAAGAATAAAACAGACTAAGTTTAAGCGTGGTGAGAAAGATCTAAAGCTTTTACTCAAGTGAAAGGTACCGATGGAGAACAGTTGAACTGTTGTGAAGCCAGAAAGGCTTCGTGGCTGATTATGGAGCCTGGATGGGAATACATTTGTACTTTGAAAGGAAATGACACATTTGTGTGTGTTTAAAGAGTTAAATACACACAGAAAATTCAAATGATGCAGCATTTATTAGCTCATAAAAACTACTAATGAAATGGTAAATCTTGAACCACAAAACTCGTAAAATATTAAGATTTTTTAACTGTCGGTTTAAGAAAATATTGCCTTTATAGCATCATTAATTATAATTCTAACACCAATTAAAGTAGACTACCACCAGCATATTTATTTTTGTCTTAAAGTAAAAGTAAACAAATCGGAAATGATTTTTACTGTATAGGAGTTGTTCCGTTTTTTGAAGTCATATTTGATTTACTCTTCATTCATGTGGAATATTGTTGACAAGATGAAATGCAAGTTTTTGTAGTGTTTTAATTATACTATTATGAAGAAATGTATTTACATATGAAAAGCACTGAAATCATTCTTGCAGAAATTTAAATGAGAAGAAAATCAGCAAAAAGTGATTAGCAAAAGTCATAGTGAGCTAACAATAGAACTCCTAGAACTACACGTAAACAGAGTTTGTTGATTTTCCTATTAGATCAGTAATTAATTAAAAAAAACAGAATGAGAACACAATGACAGCAAGTTATGGCGCAGACTTAGTTCAATTCTTCCATAAAATCAGCATTTGACTAAAGTAATTTTACTGGTCCATTCTAAATTATAGTTTGAAAAACGGACAGGTTTTTATAAATCTCACTTTAGGTTTCAAAGCTGCTAAACCCCCTTAAAATTAACTGAAATCCTGTATGGTGTGGACGTCACCTAAAATCCCTCTTTTTAACCTCACTGTAATCTAAGACATCTTCCTTGAGGCAACAAAGGTTTAAATTCGGGAGCAATTTTGTGCGTTTTTACCACGACCGCTGAAAGTTTCTTGACTTTGAAAGCTTGCTTCTGAGAATTTGAAAAACAATGCGGCAGTGTCAGCAGTCCGGACCAATCCGAGGCCAAGGTCACAGGGAGGAGGGAACATTTCCCATCCGTCAGATCTGATTCCCTCCCAGCCTGGACACACTGAAAGACACCCATCGGGGGACCGGCCTTTTTCCCTTCTGCATGTCTGGCCACTACAACCCCCTGCCTGCACATCTTCATCCTCTCTGCCGCCTTTCTTCCCAACCCCAGAGGTCAGCATTATGTCTGACCTGCACAATTATAGGAGCTTTTGACATTTCTACCTACAACTGGTTATGCCTTTATTAGGCTTTGAAATCCAACTAAATGCCTTCAATTGCAGCCCCAGCTGACTTTCTCAGAGAAATCAAAAGAGTCTCCATGCGGTCAAAAAAAAAAAGAAAAAGAATTTGAATTTTTTGCCCTCAAAAAGAGACTTGTCCAAGCAGGGGTCAGGAGGAAGGTGAATGAGCTGAAAAAGCAACTGTTCCAAAGAAAAATCATCAACCATCAACCTATGGATCCAAACTAAATTATACAAATACTACTTTAGTGATGTGTGCATAAACACATGCACTCGTGATCAACTATATTCTGCTTATGTCCTTCACCTCCCGGTTGGTTGCAAGCAGTCTTACGAACTTCCCTGCTTACCGTACAGTTTTAGCACAAAAGCTTGAGAGTATGTGGCGAGTAACCACTCTCCATGGCGAGATGGAGAGTGGTTACTTTTGTAAGGTCTCCAACCTCTCCTTTTGTTTAAGTCCTATTCACGAACTCTTGCCTCCCCTCAAAGAAAATTGAGTCCTAATGACTCTGAGTGGCATTGAAATATAAAAGAGGCTTTGTGAACTTTGTCGTGTCAGGAAAAGTAATGCTACAAAGTGAGGTTTCAAATATACGCTACATTCATGGAGCATTCATTGGGGAGTGTCCTGAGAAGAACCCTACCTGCAGTCACTTTCTGCCACTATTTCTGGTCTCCTGCATTTTGGGTCCCACACCACCAGTTCCTGACACTGATTCCATTTACAAAGTAGCTCAGCAAGAGGTAAACCGTCCATTAGTCTCACCTAATGACGTTTGTGAAGTCTCACCCTCCTCTGTGATCGGCCCTTTGCAGTTCATCCTTTTTATCGTTTTCCTTCTCTAGACTCTTAAACATGACGCAACCGGACAGAAACAAGCAGAAAAGCACAAACCTTCTGCAAACATCAACTATAAAATAAATTCAGACATTGGATCATATATTCTTTTGGTTTTGTATGATGCATAATAGGCCCGCACAATAAATCGCAAATTTGTCAGTATCACAATATCAAGTTGTGCAATACTCAAATGACGGCGAAAATTGCGGTAAATGGTTAGCTTAAATGTGCTGAAACAATCTTATGGCAGATAAATCCCTTTATGCATTTAACCAATCAGATGGACCCTTTCTTGTTGTTGACCAATCGGATGGAGCCCTTTGATGTTAGACAAGGGTCATTTGGAGTATAATTTAAGTTATATTGACTTTTATTTAGATTAAACTGTTGCAGTCAAACGGAAATAATTTTTTGGGTTGTTTTGCTATTTGTTAATGTATCGCAAGTTCCATCGTCATTGCAATACTGATAACTAACATCATAAATCGTGAGTTTTCCTCATTTCGTGGAGCCCTAAAGCACATTGATGTAGCCCAGAAAATGTTAGGTCAACGGCTTCGGCTTCAAGCAACCCTGCAAAGTCATGGCAGGGAATCGCCTCCTTCTGGTCCAGCAGTTAGACGTGTTAGACTTTTAAGACGTTTAACATTGTGGACCCCCCCCCACCACCACCCATTCAGTCTCTCCCCCTCCTTTTCTTTTTGCCACTTTCTCAAATATCCATCTGTGCCACATGTTCTAAATCATCCTCTGCCCTGTCATGCTGACGGCTGTGCAAACAGACCACCGGCAGCACTATTTTTATAAATATTCCTTTTCCCTCTGGTCCTGATAACTAGATAATATAAGACGGAGCCTCTCTGACTCAGTTCAAATACAAGGTTAAGTATTTGATTTGTATGTTTTGTCTGCTCACTTCAAAGATAGCCGGGACCGAGTGGTACCCACCCCCCCTGGCCCATAATGTCAAACCCACATCCGTCCCTCTGACCCCAACCCTGCCCTTCTCAACAAATCATATGACCAGCCAAACATTTCAAAGGCAATTCCAGCAGCGGGATGACTTCTCCCTAATATTCCCCTCATGAACTCTGTCGCCTGCTGCTTCAACCAAACAGGGAAACCTGTCAGTTATTGTAGAACCTCTGAGCAATGGAGGGAGATGTGTTTTTCTACATGGTCCGGCTCAGGGGTCCCACCGGTGGGCGAACTTGTTAATGCTGCTCTTCTGTAGGATTAAGCGATTACCAAGGTAATGACTGCCAAGTGTGAGGGGCAAAGCGCCACTGTTCAAATCCTGCTTCCATGGTTGGGACACTCACTGTGAAATAAAGTTATTGGAGGTAAACTTTATGGTTAATTGTGATGTTTTATCTTTCACTCCAAAACTATTGAACAAACTTCAAACATATTAAGACTTTAGATATTTAAAAAAAAAGGGTTAGGGTTAAAAATTAATTGTAACAGATCTTTTCTGCCGGCTCCCGGTCCCAACCACAAACCAATTTTAATCACCCGCACAAGAACCATAACAAGGAATACAGAGAGTCTACAAGCAAAAGCAGCGTAGACGGAAAACATACGACTTGACAAAAACTGTTTTGAAGTGGGCTAATGTGACATGCTAAATTATTGTAATGGCAGATGTTAACACAACCAACGCACGTCTGCATTGAAAAAGAGTTCTAGATAGAAAAAAAAACTTAGCCAGGGTATGATTACAAAGAAATTATATGGCATTACTTGTGGTTTTGTGTCAAAGAGAAACATGCAATAAACTAAAGTGAAACAAATATATACCCATTAACATTACTTTTTTTTTTTACAAGCAACATCCCACTGAACAGGAGTAAGCAGAATTCTTGGCTTCATAGAAAAGAAATATGTCTCTTTCCCTGTTCATTTGCTTCTTGTTTGTGATCTTGGTCAACTTTCTTAGCATCTATCCCTTTATTTTTGTCTCCTTCGTTTTAGCTTAAAACACTACAAGGTGAAAAACGTAAAAGAAAAAACTCCAAGTCTGAGTCTTTTCGTGATGTCTTTCTTCATAATGAAACTTAAAAACTATCACTGGGTTGACACCTTTTGATGTAGAAACAAAGAACCATCCAAATGTATTTAACAACTACTCCCTCAGTGTCTCCTTCTCTTTTAGTTCTTATGACTGCTCCCTTAAAGTCCAGTATGATGTCTGAGCCAGTATCATCATCAGCTGCCCATCAGGGCCCGGGCTGCTCTCCAAAGCTCTCTCGTTACCTCCAGTCTACCAGCTCATACCCCCACATGACAACTCATCGGTAGAACGATTTAACCCATTATTCCTGGTTCACCAACTCAGCCAGCAAACGCTCATTTGATGAGACATAAGCATGCACACAAACACCAGCGATGGCTTTAATGTACACTCACTCGATTGCCTGACTGGCTGCTTTGTCCATTATCAACGCCTGCAGGCTAAGACCACCCTTCCAGAAACAGGCTTTTAATTTGATAACCGAGAGAGACGGAGAAGAAGAGCAGGGAGATCTAAGGGTGGGGAGGGCCAGTTGTAGCAGGAGGGTGGGTGGGGATGTTAAGTAATGTCATTAGACTACAAGTGGCTGTAAGGAATCTGTATTTCTGGATATTAGACGATCAATAAAACAGAGTGCTGAGAAAGGCCGCTGGCAGCACTTCCCCTCTGCAACAGGAGCGGTTTGCCCAGAAGTAAGAGAATCCTGAAAATCCCACTTGGGAATGGGACTTGAGCTCCCAATCTCAGCCGTTTCCTGCCGTAACCTAAGGTACTTCCTCCTTTATGCTTTGGCCCAAAAGCTGATGGGAAGTTCTGCTTCAACATTAATCACAAGTCAATCAAACCTACATCATCTCAATTGGCAATAACCAAACCTATTTGCAAATATGAATTTAGACTGGAAAAGGGTTTATTTCAAGCAATCAAAACATTAAATACAACTATATTTGGATTAAAAAACTTTTTTTTAAACAATCAAAACAAAAAAAACTACATTTAGATTCGAAAATGGTTTGTTTAAGCCAGGTGTCGGCAACCGGCAGCTCTGGAGCCTTTGCTGTGGCTTTCTGTGTTTTTGTAAAATAACTATCATGTTCTAAGATTGAGAGAGCAGCGTGACCGCGCGGAGGGGGCGTGTCTGCTGCTGTGAACGCCAACCAGAGTCTGTTATGGGATGGAAAGTTTTTCTGGAAAGACAGTGGGGATCTCGTAGGGGACATGAACGCCCCAAAAAAAGCCTTTTTTTCCTCCTAGACTAAAACTACCCATTTTCGCATAAAATTAATTAAATTTGCGTTAGGGCACCCCTACTATCCTGTCACCTTGCTGCTACGATGACCGTATGTTGCTCTGTCTGTGTAGAACACGCTGACACGGGGGAAAACAACGAACAGGTAGAGAGGCGGGGGCGGGGTTTAGACTCACCGCTTATGATTCCAGACCCCGCAAAAAAACTAACAGCTGCTTCCTAATGAAAATAGTTGTCATCCATAAAATTAATGTAATTTATTGGGTTTACTGGATTCAAAGAAAAAAAATAGAAAGGAGTCTGCATCAAAGTAAATTTGTTTGGACAGACAGAAAAGTCTATTCATTAATTAACAATAATAACATAAATATCCTGACAACATTTTGAATCAATCCAAGTATAGCCAAATGAACTATCGCAACATATCGGCAAAAACATTTTTCTAACACCCCTACTGCTGCGGCTCCCTGTGCCTTCATCTCAGTGGGAAACTGATCAAAATGGCTCTTTGTTAATGGTTTAAGCAATCGAAACAAAATTAAATTAAATGTGGAAGATGGTTTATTTCAAGCAAACCATTAAATTTGGATTGAGAGAAGCAACTAAACTACATTTGAATTTGAAAGTGGTTTGTTTCAAACAATCAAAACTAAATTTAAACTATAGATTTGAAAATGTTTTTCTGAAGCAATAAATAAAATTAGATTTGAAATTTAAGCAATAAGAAAAATTTAACTACTTCTGAAATTTCTGATAGAAATTCTCAGATTGTTAATATTTAACCAAGTATCCTTTTAAAAACCTCCATTGTATTTCACTCCAGGTGAAGAATACATAACAAGAAACATGGGATGCACAGCCAAACAGAGGACATCTAAAACTTAAAGTTCCTCACATACCAGACAGTTCCGTCTACAGAAAGGACCGTTTTTCCAGAGCCAACAACTACAGTAAAACTTTGCATAACCTCGAGGCTTTTGCATGCTTTTTGAGATATATCTGTCAGTTTCTGTCACGTAAAATCCAACGCTGCTAATTTCATGGTAGCCACGTCCACAAAGCCATTTTCTCCTGCCAACATGTCCATAATATGCAATAACACACAGCCGCACTCTGCTATGATAAACCATGCAAAGCAAAACACTGCAGCCAAAATAGACTTTAAGGGCCACTAAAGCAGGGAAACTATGTCAGCAGCATTCTACATAACAGGCAGGAAGAAATGGGGGAGATTGAGGACTCATTATGTTTCGCTAACAACAAATGAACCTTCAATCAACCAACTTGACTTATAACTTATCAGGGAACAATATATAACAGTCTTTTAAATGCCCGAGGTAGAGCAAAGTACAAACTCACAACAATTAAAAATTGACAAATGGAACATAAACTTCAAGATATAAAAAGGAGTAGGTTATAAATATATTAACATGAATAAAAAGATCAACTAGAATTAATCAATGCAAATATAACCCGAGTCAAATTTTGAACTGTTTTTAGGTAGTTATTTTGCGTAGTTTATACGCAATTATTGCGTAAAACTTACACAATTGTGTGAGATGCATTCGCAAATGTGTGGCTTTCTACGACCGTTCCACGTATGTCTAAGACTTTTCATGCATGTACCACCAATGTACAACTTTATATCACGCATACGCCGCACATATCACGTTAAAATTACATAATTGACGCACAAATCACTAATGAATTGCATATGAACTGCACAATAATCACGCACGGTTCGTGTTCTACGTTGGCTTATGTGTTCTATCCATGTTTTATTCGTCCTCCTTCAGTGGTGTTAACGTGGTTTATTCGTTATATGTCAGTGAACATTTCACGCAAAGACCACAACTTTTTCCACGTGAATTCACGTATGAACAATTATCTGTACAATATGCCCAAAATGTTTGTATAGGCTGTGTGACACTGCCTTAAGGCTGTAACGCTCTGAACTCTGAGCAAACAAGTTTAAATGATTGTTGAAAGAATCTCGTCTTCAAAGAAGAGATCAACTTATTTCTGCTGAAAATACTTGTAAGGAACTGAATAAAATTTAAATTGATAAAGAATAAGAATTGAAATAAATTAAATAAGGATTGACAATTAGAAGAAAAAAAACAGCTTTCAGGTAAATAAAAATAAATGCTTAATTATTGAAAATGGTTAAATTGATTGTTTTCTAATGATCCTACTTCACTTGCTCCAAAAATGTAAGAATTGATTCATGATTTTTCCTAATGAAACGTAATTTGCACATAGTTTAACTTTTAATACTTGATCAAATTTTGCTATGAAGATTTTTTAAACATTCTTATGTCTATTTTACTGATATAGTATTATTTTTATTAATCATATAAATGACTTTTATAAGTAACATAATTTGCATATATTTTGGATAACTGATTTGCCATGTTGATGATTTCTAAAAGTTATTTTTTACATAATAATTTAAGTAATTCATCTTTGTCGTGTGCTTTATTGACATTTCAAGACTCTTAATTCTGTCTGATAAAAGCTAGGAACCAGATAATGATAAATCATGTAATAAAATGGTTACAGTAGAACAGGGGTGGGATTATATAAACTCGCTTCCTTCCACTCCCTTTCAAGCTTTATTAATATGTCTAATTATCCTAAGTTTGATTCATCATTGTATGAATGTATAACTGACGACTGTATTGGTTTTGTGTATTATTCTTATTTGATTGCTTGAAATAAACCATTTCAAATCAAAGGTAAGATCATCAGAAGCAATATTGTAGGATAAATTTAATATTTCAAAATGCAATCAGAAATATACCCGAGTCCTGTGTCTAC
Source organism: Oryzias sinensis (assembly GCA_037389245.1). Lineage (NCBI taxonomy): Eukaryota > Metazoa > Chordata > Actinopteri > Beloniformes > Adrianichthyidae > Oryzias > Oryzias sinensis. The sequence continues at coordinate 3,002,338 of CM074499.1, forward strand.
ATGTGAAAGAGTGTAGCTTTGTACAATCATGTGCTGTTAAACTCATTTTATATCACAAACACAGCCTTCATGTTAAAGATCAAGCAGTCCAAGAACCAGAACTGTTTTCTTCTGTTGGCAACATCTCAACAAATATTTGCTACCTGAACACATGACATTAAATAACATCCGGCTGTGCAGGAGGATGTCACCTTACAGAGAAGTAAGAGAACAATAGCCCAGTACCGTTTAAATATGTTAGAGACAGAAAATTATTTAGTAAAAGAAACAGGAATCTAAATACACAGAGACCAAATTACCAGGACAGGATCGAGCTGGGAGTTAAATCATGAAACAAGGTGCAACTAGACAAGGAACAAAACCTGACATTAAAGCTAAAACATAAAGCAGGATGCTAACCCTGACAGCCAGAGCTGCTCCTTCCATTGTTCTGGTTCTGCGAGTTTTTCATGTTTCCCTGCACTCTTCTTTTATCTGATCTCAGCATTAAGAACATGACGCTTCATTTAAGTCAGGTGTGTTCGAGCATAAACATGAACAGGGAGTAATAAAATATCAAATGAAAACCTAGATCAATATTTGTTCAGGTTTCAGTTCTCACATTAGAGTGGTTGAAGTGTTTCTTTTATAGTCTGTAACAAATTTAGCTGTGAAATGTTCACAGGTGATACAGAAGTGTTTTAAATTCCATCTTTACTGAAGAATTTTAATGTTAAAGGCATTAAAAGAATACAAACACCAAACAAAAATTTACAGTTACAGCACTGATGTGCTACGTCTAGAGCCTTGGTCGTAACTGCCCTTATGGGTGGATACAAGCTTTATGCAGGCAAAAAATGGGCACACCTGTACAGGGCACACAGGTGGCCCACACCAGATCGTACAATGCTTCGCGAGTCCGTAGAGGGAAAATATTATTCACATTATTTTCATTTCATTTCGTTTTGCTGACAGGTCGTAGTAAACGCTTATGCAACACCTAAGGGTGAAGTAGGTGAGGCACAGGCATGTGATACTTATTTTTCCTTTTTTACCCCCACCTAATACTTCAGACTTTGCTAGGAGCCTGTTAGTGCCGTTCACGTGATAAGTACGCAATCCTTGCAAGAAGCCAGAGTGTTTGAAATTAGGAAATTAGATGGTGTGTAGATTTTTTTTGTTTTGTTTTTTTATACACTGTATTTTATCCCACGAAGGGAAATTCTTTCTCTTGGGGGAGCGGTGAGCTGCAGCTGAAACCGCGCCCGGGAGGCGGTAGCGTTAAGGGTCCTGCCTAAGGACCCTCACTGAGTGATGTTAATTGTTCGCCATTGATATGGTAATAGCCCACAGTCCCATTGCTCATTCCCCTCCGGGAATCGAACCCTTGTTTCCTGCATGGTAGCTTCCCACCTTACCTTACCAACCCCTTATCAACTCCCTTACCAACCGAGCTACCCAGCCGATTGTGTGGGCATCCTATGCCTCGTTTCCACTGAGCAGTGCGTTATGGTCCCCTCCACTCCACTATTTTAAGCATTCCATTATAAAATAGTTGCATTGAGCCGGACCAAATCGTACCACTTTTTGGACCCCCGTTGGTTGTAGGTGCATATAAAAATTGAACGAGGCGCTTAGGGCGGAGTTACCGTTTAAACCCGCTGATTGGCTGAAAGGTCAGTACGACAAAAGAAAGCTCCAGGAAGCGGCCGTATTACCCTTTGCCGCCCGCAATCTTGTCTCAAGCAACAATAAATGCTTTGTGGATACAAAGTACCAACAGCCATGTGGGAAAAAAAGAGCTGCTGGATGACATCAATTGTTGTTGTGTTTAGTTTCACTCCGCGTTCTCTGTGACGGTCCAGCTTTAAGTGAAAACGCTCACCTGAATTGCCCTGGAGCCTTCAAAACCGGATCAGACCAAACCGGACCAGAATGTACCGCTCAGTGGAAACGAAGATTTACAGTCGTCCTAGGGACAGTTGTACGTATCACGTGCACAACACGTGCATGCGGTCTTTGCACAATAGGTACATGTGACGGAGGTTTCTTTGACTGGAGCAAACAGACCTGGATGTTCTTCAGCCACTTCCCGCAAGGAACCCCAATGATCAAAACAAAAATACCTTTTTACCTGTAAATATTCTGGATGGCATCATCCAGCAGCACAGATCTTATGAATGAATCACAAACCAGATGGTTCCGGCAGAGAAGTGCAGCATTCTTGCTGCCTCCTCAGACTTGAAAACCAAACACGCTCTGTTGAAATCATTTTTAGCACACTTCCTGCCATCTGTCACCAAGTCTTCTGTGGAAGAGCAGCAATCAAAATCTTGCCGTTCCCTCAGAACCAGAAAACTTTACAAAAACACTGTTGCACAAAAGGAGGGAGTCAGCAGCATCATCATCTTTGTGTTCGATTCTTGGAATGCTGACTAAAAGGCAAGAGGTTACACATGGCCTTTTGGGAAAAAAAAGAAATGTCCATCAGCAGCACTGCGGGAAGTTTCCAACAAAAGACTTGAGTAATCAAAATAAAAGATTTCCTTTCATTTAGGTCACATCCTTTTAAACCAGAATGAAAGTCATCAGAAAGCCCAAAAAACTTCAAAAAACACAACCTTTTTTTAGAAAAACAAAGGTGGAAAAACTATTTGATTAACTGAGTAATATGTGCATACCAAACTTCTAACAAAAACCTTCTTGCTTGCATAAAAGATTTTTGCGTACTTTGGTGTTTTTCGCAAAAACTGCCTGAAAGAAGCATTTGAGATTAAATATTAGTCCAGCGAACATGCATTAAATCACACACTCATAGTGATGCAAATCCCAAGCTTGGTCCTTTCAAAAAGTGCATAGAGCATCTCACATATCAAAGGTCCTGTCAAACACTCAATAGCATCTCTTTCATGCCTTCTACATGAAAGAGAACACTGTGGCTTCCTTTAATAAGCAGTTTTCCCCCATTCACAGAGCCAAACTTCAAAGGTCAAGTTGCAAGACTTTCACTGGCCGTTTTAACCGGCATTTCCTCATAATTGTTGTACGGAGTTACTGAGAAATTCCAGCCTCAATTATAATTTGGCTCAACAAACACGTTGCCAGGTTTTCTCTTGATAACTCTTGAGTGTTGCACACTGAGAACGACCAAAGAAAGCATCAATTTGGAACATCTGGCCAAATCCTTATCACCATGGGAAACCAGAGGAGACGAGTATGTGTTACAATCGCTTCATCTAAACCCACACTCTGCTTCAGTTTTTGTTACTGAATACAAGTCTTAGTGGAGCCGGTTATTAAAATAATCGTGCATTTTGTGGTAAAAGCAACAAATTTGTCCCATAGTATCCCCTCTTTAAGAAAAGAATGTTAGCTGCAAGAAAATCTAAGATTTCAAGATCTTTATAAAAAAAAATTGTAATATGCATAAAATAGTATTCTTTAGGTTCTCATCAAGTTTAAAGATGGCACTTTGAACAGCCCATGTTGTTGAGACTGGGGCAAAAAGTCATTGAATATTTTTTGGAAGAATTGAGTGTATGGCTGCCATCTTTACAAATGGCCGCCATTATGGATGTTTCCAACATGCTTTTTTAAAAGAGGAGGCATCCTAAGGCTCATCCATGCCAAATACAGTGGGTGTACCACAAACTGCACATTGGGTTAATATCAACCTAACCGGCTCTGCTATCTCCTAAATGAGGAATTAATTTTAAAAAAAATTTCTTCTGTGTTGACTGCTGGCTTTTAAAGGCAGATCTTTGGTTGTTTGCTGGTCTCCTCCAATGTAATGTCAGCTGGTAAAGTCAGTGTTTATCTAGTGAAACCAAAAAGTGCATCTAAATAAACCATGAAATGCAAGAACATGGATATTCCTCAACTAAAAAAACTTCAAGTCAAAAGCAGCACAGGAGAAACAAACTGGTTTAGGCGTTCTATCAAACTATTGTAGGTATTTTGTTTTGGACCAAACAAAAAACTTGAATATCAATTACTATTCAGATCAGTGCCTTTATGTACTTTATTTCAGATCTACCACTGTCATCTTCTTTTTCAAATCTAAAATGTTGTGCTGTTTCTACGTCTAAGCAGACACACTTATGCATTTCACCGCGAATGCTAAAACATCGCGGACTGTTGTGGTCTGTGTCTGGCAAGTCGCACTAGACTGTGACTAAGTCGCAGTTTTTGGAGAAATGTATTTGACAAAATACAAACTAAGAATGGGCATTTCATCTTGAAAGGCAGATCCTATTAACGGAATCGGTGACAATAATAGACAATATTAGCGCGCTTTCCCAACATAACCGTATTTAGCTTCACAGAACATGGAATTAATTGCAAAAATGTTTGGTATTCTAGATTAGACCAACATATCAACCTAACTCTTAATATCAGTTAAAAAAAATTCACATAATCCATTTAATTCTATGTCGTCTGCGTCGCTTTCAAATATTTTTTTTTTTAAATCACATACAAGTCAGACCTGAGTATAAGTTCCACCCTGGCCAAACCCAGCAACAATAAATACATAAATGCTACTTATGCTCCAGAGAATACAGTAGGTGGATGTCCCAGAATCAGGGAGTATTTTTGGGGTGTTAATAACATTTTTTGCCTTTATGTTTACTTTAATATATGTTTTTCTACTTAAAATATTTGGACAAGTACTAATAAGGTTTGACAAGTCAAATCTATTTTATCAGGTCGTTGTTGGTTTAAGGAAGTTGACTGAGGAAATGAAGAAGAGAGAGGAAGATGGGGGGGGGGGGGGGGGTTTACTGAAAAAATATCTCAAACTCTGAAACGTCAGTGAACCCAAGCTTGAGATTTAAAAAGATAAAATAAACTCGATAAGATACACGTTGAACATAAACACAAAAAAAAAAACTCTTACTGACTGCCAGGTTTATGCAACTGCACAAAATTAGTCTGAAAAGCCATTTCTAAAATAAATATAAATGATTACTATTACAATCACCGTAAATAAAGGTTAACTTCCCCAGTGATTGCTTGAATTCCTCAAACTCTTAACATCTTAGAATTGTATCTGATGATTTGTTAGAAAAAGGAGAGTCAAACAAAAAAATGGTTGTAAATGTTTCTTTGTTGTTGTTGTTTTCAGTGCTGTGCCGTCTTTTACCCATTGTGTGACCGTGCATTTAGGTGTGAGTGACAGAAAAACAGACCACAGCACGTTGGGATTAAAGAGAAAAACAGTTGGCCGGAGAAGTAACCCGAGAACTGAGCCGGTGCCAGTTCACCCACACATTCTGGCTTGGAGTGATTTCATACCAGACGCAAGAGAAGATAAGGAATATTCCTGCCTTCAACACACTGGATACATGAAAAACACTTAAGAGCGAGCTGAAAAGCATGCTTCTTCATTTCACATCATTTTAGCTGAGAAATGATGTCGCAGACAAAACTAAACCCCATTACACCAAAGCCAAAAACCTGATAAGTGCACTTCATGAGGCTAAAGTTAGAATAAATAAGAAGTAAAGATTCAGATTAACCACCTAAATGAGATTTTAATTTAGAACAAAAATCCTGATGACACATTCCTCTGCTCATTTTTCTTTGTTTCGTTTAAACTTGGGCTCATTAATGGTCCGTCTCCTGCACAGCTGGTAGTGGATGGCTGTTTCTGAGAGGCTGTTTGACCCCATAGCCTACAAAAAAAAAAAAAAAAAACCTTCAGCTTCTCTGCTTCCCATCATTGAGAGATAGCAGAAGCAGACAGGTTGGTTATTATGCCTCCATATTCTGGGTGTTGGTGAAATTTGAAGCCCTGAGATCATCTATTCCTGAACGTCCAGTAGGGTCCTCCAATTCAGGCAGCAGGTTTCATCCTGGTTTTGATTGATTTCTTCAATAAAATTGATGAATATAATTAATTTAATCATTTGCTTAAACTCACCATGCTTTGACTCGATCATTTCGGCATAAAATGTGAGATTTGATTGCGAGGACTCATTTCAGAGGGCTCTGAAAGGCCCCATGCGTGCACGAGGGACCGACTCCTGCAGAATCTGAGTTTCCTCAGAGACAAAGGAAACTAAAGCAGAATGGATCTGTCAATGAAAAGGCAACAAGCTCAAGTTACAAGAAACCCCAAGGCAATTGGTCCCACTTCAAGCCATACAAGGTTACAGCCCCCCCACACCCCACACACACACAAGCAAAATTAAAGAAATCAAAAAGTGTACATTCTCCATCTAATGCAAAACACTGGATCACCTAAAAAATGATCGAAAAACTTTAAAAAGACACCAAATGTAAAGTTACAAGGGTGTGGTGACCCAGACAGGTCAAAAAAAGTTTGATATCACTTACGTGTTTACAGTTATTTATGACAAACGTGACGAGATACACAGAACTATAGATAGATATGCCCAAACAACCTTCAAGGGGACTTTATAAACATGCAGGAATGCAACTTATCACCAAAAAAAAATTAAAAATAACAGACGGCAAATAAATAAAGCCTTCTGAAGATAATACCGCCCATGGCTGATTAAAACAGAAAAGCCATTAGTCTGTCTAAGTAGCTTGGTGTCCTCGACGGCGGGTAATTATCCTCAACTTGGCTTGGGGGGGGGGGGGTATTAGATGGTCAGAGAGCAGTTAGAGAGAAGACAGCTGGTGGAGCTGCAACATCCGAGGTGAAGAAGCATTTCCTACGGGCGTGAGACAGATGAGCTCTGCAGAAAGCACCTCTAACCCCTCCAGGGGCAACTGGAGAAAAAAAAAAAAAAGAACACTGGTTCTACCCCACTTCATTTAAAAATCAGACGCTTTGACCATTAGCGTGTTGTCAAACATCAACACCTCTTGGAGTTTTGTTCACCAGCCCCCCCCCCCCCTCCTGTGAAAATAAGAGGGTCCGGTTAACAAATTCATGCAAAAGAAAGGCCGGAAGAATTGTCCACATTTAAGTGCTGTTCGGGGAGAGCAAGGAGCTCTTTGTGTTGTGGCAGTCATGGTGACAATAAAAGTGCCTCTGTCATGGGTTTGAGCTGTTTAACCTTTTGATCCTTTCTCCACCTAATATGGGTTTTGAGAAAAAGAAATCAGATTTATGCGATTAAAAAAATAATAATAATCTGCCAATATTGGAATTGTTTAATATTTAAACGCAGTTCATCTCAAAGATTGTTTTGTTGCAAATGAGGCAGAGAATATGTGACAATCAATTATGAACTGTTAATTTTCTGCAAATGCCACTGTTATCTGATGGATCAATGGGTAAACCCTAACCTGAAAGGTTTTGAGTTGCGTTCAAACCAGTCAACTTTTTAAAAATCTTGGTCATTTTAAAACAGAGCTGAAGTTTTTGACATTTTTGAAAAAATGTGGGATATTATCGAATAAACATAGTGGGGAGATTGCTGGTATGGATGTGATAGGTTGGTGGAGTCGGAGCTGCTGCTAAAGCAAAGAACTCGTCAGTAAAATTCCGTGCGGGGTGTCCTGAACGCATCACACACCTCATCATGTGTCACAGGGGGTTCAGCGTCAAAAATGCACCCAGAACTACCCAGACTGCCCCGTTGCTGCAGACAGAAACGTGCAAAGGGACTGAAACGTGGAAGCCCCTCATCAGTCGCAGTTGAGAATCCCGCTTCAGTCACCTCCGACTCCGTGGAGTGGAAAAAACTTCCAGAAAGAGGAGCAGCGCGAGGCTGGCGAAGAAGCGTACACCTTTCGGCCTCGAACATTTTCCCGCAATTCGTGTCTCGTCTTATTTCATTTCCTGCTTAAAAGCCAGAAAAAAATGATGGTTTGGTCAAATATCTCATCCCGTAATCCGCTGTGGCGACGTGATAACCCGCAGGGACAGAACCGCATGCAATAGATTTCCAAAACGACTAGAAGTACCACAGAACCTAGAACCCGGAGCTCCTGACCTCAGGTTCTCCTGCATCCTCTGAGTTTGGTCTTACCGTGACTTCAGCGGAGCTTCCACCAATCTATGCTGCTACTTTCACGCTCCAGACGCTGTTGCTCAACTTCTAGTGAGCCGACTTACCCAGCTGGATGACAACAGCGGACCAGCCGCTCTTAAAGGCAACTTCAGTTTCCGGTTGTAGATTTCAAAATAAGAGAACCCAAGCCAAAATATCTATTCATCTGTGGTCAAATTGTTTTAATGACGTGTCAAACATCATTTCGGGAGAGATCTAATAGAGAATAAAAAATAAAAACACAACAATATTTACAGTGCAACGCTTGTTATTGGTTATAAGTATAGAAGCAAAAGGTTTTATTTGCTGAGTGAAAAAATGTGGCAGGCAACAGTAATGGTACCAATCGAAGTAGTGTGAATCCAGCACATAAACACAAGCTGGCACACATACCTAAACATTACAAAAACGTCTGTTCTGTACAACTAGGCGTGAAGGTGGTCAATTAAACTAAATTAAATCATTGATAAACCAACAAACGCTCCATGATCAAAACTTTTCAGACCGGATAAAAGCCAACGGCAGCATAAAAATGTTGATGCTTCAGTGATTTGACCATGGCTGTGGCCTTTCTGATGGCAAGGCCAAACAAGACTTCTATCTCTGAATGTGGTAACAAGAAAGCTCTCTGACCTGTGTGTCAATACTACAGGTCCAAAATACTTTTGTCCAATTCCATTTTTTGTTGTTGTTTTGAAACTCTACTAAAATCAATTACGTTTCATAAATGAAAAATGTCAATTTCTGCACTATTTCAAGTTGTTTTCAGGTTTTGAACAGTGGTAGAATCTGCATGTTATACATTAATTTAATCAATTTATTTGGACCTAGGAGACAAATTGTGTACTATTTACAAACAGGTCTGTAGACTTATGAACATTTTACTTTCGTTTGATATGACGTAAATATTTTTTAAAAATGTTTTAAATACGTGCTGTATACATGCATATGGTTTGAAAAAAATCAACGTATGTTCACACCGCTATTGGCAACACGCATTTAAGCCACAACTTCCAAAAAAAAGTCAATGTAAACACGTAGAAGTGAAACCATGTCGAACTTTGACCAATCAGGGACTCAGATTTGGTAGTGACGTATGGATGCCTCCTTTTTTAATTCTTGGAACTGGTCCCATCGGAGAATGATCAGCCACCAGTTACTCAGCTATAAGCCTCAAGCCCTGGCCTGGCTTCAGGACTGGACCCCAGTAACGTCAGTCCAGGCAACGTAGCAGACCTTGTTGTTAATTTTTTCCATGAGTGGCATTTGAACTGTTCTTAGTCTGACTTGTTATCTAAAACCTGTCTGTGATGGAAACCCCAACCAGGGTATTTACGCCAGACAGCATAGTGTGGGATCACTCAAGCTCTGAAACCACCCGCCACAACAAAGGGGCAGTTTGTGGAAAAGGAACATTACCTCAGCCCGAGTTAGTGCAGGAGGCTGAATGTTACCAGATAGAGATAGTTCTCTAATAGGCTTGCTCTCTTTAGTATATCATTCTTTTCTTAAGACTTCTTAAGCCTTTCAGAGTAAAAAATATCCATATATCCATACATCTATCTATATCTATATATCTACATCTCTCTCTCTCTCTCACTATATATATATATATATTTATCAAATAAACGTTTATTTATAAAGCAATTTTACAACACGTCACTCAAAGTGCTTTGCATTAAATACAATCAAATGTTAAAAAAAAAATGACAGGACAAACATTGCCCCCCCCCCACACACACACACACATACATACACATGATAAAAAGAGTGATACAATAAAGTACACTACCACAGGACCCCCCAGATCTGATCAAAAGAGTCAGACCCGGGCGGTTCCACTGCAGTGACCCCATTCACTGAGAAGAGCACAGACTCTTCCTGGAAGGGGCTGTTCCTTACTTCATGACGTCACAATGTGAGGACCAGCTCATTTTCATAGACTGGGAGGGGCTGGGGCTAAGAGCACTGGTTTTTAGAGGAACATTCAGAGATGTGTGAATGGATCAAAATCCCACTTTGGGGTTGTTTTTTGAGGGGGATTAACATTACAATACACTTTAAAGCTCCAAAAAGTTGGTTTTGTATATATGGGCCCTTTGACTTTCTTTAGTTGAGACAGTTATGGAAAATGCAGGAAAATGTTCCGTCCCCCACTACTTTCTTTCCTTGTGTTCTTTTTAACACACATCATTTTTGAAGATGTCAGCTGTTTTCTTTTTCTGCTGCTTCTGGCCTTAGAAGTCGTTTCTGATATAATGAATGCCTTCATTTTCCCTGGTCATCGTTTCTATAAATTATATTACCAGCATTTTTCTTCTTGTGCTTTTGTCTTAGCTGATCCACCAGCCTCTTCCGAGCTGTTGATTATAGTTGCCTTATTTTTTTTAAACGTTCCTTTGTTTTTTGTTTCCTTTCCTTTAGTTAAGAGACTTCCTAGAACCAGGAAGCACTATCTTTACCTCTTTTTCCAGGAATAAATATTTCTCTGCTTCTTTGCATGTCCAGGTGCTAAATCTTCTCTTTTAAGGAGTGTAAACTCAGGAAGACAGATTCTCATTCTCAGTTGACGGTTTGTTTTCTAGCTTGACACCCAACAGTCAAGGACACCAAGACTAATTCCAAGAATGTCAAACACTCAAAGCTCCACGCTTACAGTTTCACAGAATCTGAACATGCCAATGCGATAAAAACAGACGAAGGTTTCATCACGAGTCTATTAAAAATCTCATACCTTTCAGGGTCACTGTCTGTGTTTATTGCATCATTTTGATGACTCCAGTATTAACTCTATTAATTTACCAGACACCCTAAATAAAAATAGCAGAAGCTGTGAGATTACTCTCTGTCAGGCTAAAATGAGGATGTGTCTGAAGTAACGCAAAGAGATTAAAACCAATGACAGACGCAAATCAGAATTTCCGAAAGATTATGTCGCTGCAGATAATTAAGAGAACATACCGTGCGATTAGCGGAAGAACATCACTCATGACTACACAAGCAAACTAAAACCTCAGTCATTTAAAAAAAAAAGCGTATTTTGCACACAAAAAACACAAAATTGCAGTTTTTTATTTAAACAAAGTAAAAAAAAATCCATCAAAAAGCAAATTTATTTGACACAAACATCCTGAAAGAACAATAACAAACGTTGCTGTGCGTGCATGTTTGGATGAATTTCATACAACAGTGAACTCTTAGTACAGGTTCCTTTCTCCTAATGTTTAATGGAAGTGATGGGATTAAGAACAGTGTCATCTGCTGCTGCACAGGCAGAAGAAAGGGGCTGCATACCAGAATGTCCCACATTCCAAGAGAATATTTTGTCACAGCTCTGTGACGTACCGTTAAAACAGCAAAAACTAATAATTGCCCAGTAACATCTCGTTTGAGGAGGAAAGAAACTGGTCTTTATGGCAGCGTGAGGAAGGCCTCAACTTCTACAGGAAGCCAATCAAGCGTGATATTAAACAGAGTCATCTGCTACGTGGATGAAAAGGGCTGTCCTCTTTCACGAAGGCGTTCATAAACAGATGAATGGGATTAGAGGCCGTTCACATACAAGATTCTTTGTAATAAAAAATAAAATACTTCTATGGTGGATTTCAGTACATAACACAACTGGACCTAAATGTTCCTCAGATTTATTTAATTGCATACAATCAAAACGTAGTAGAGGTTTTTTTTTGTACTTGCTTGCTTGTTTTGCATCTTTTTAGTGCTCAAACCCAAAAGTAAATCCTCTGCTTAACTGTACTGTGAATAGAAACTGGCGACAAATTACTGCTCCTTAGCAAACCTGGAATATTTGCAGCTGATGTGATATGATATTATCATCAAAGTTGCACTCTAGAGAGAGAAAAAGATAATTGCAGTAGCTGCTTTTGGTGAGCCAGAGTCTAATCATCTTTGAAAAGTCCCACCGGAGGAGGAAAAAGGAGTTCTCTCCTGTATTCTCTTTGTTTGCACCGTCGCGGTTAGTGCTATAAAGCCAACATATAACATTTTTGTTTTCCAATAGTCACATTTAATTTGCTATTTGACAAATATCTTAGATTCCAAGAGCATAACTCCAGTGCATGTCAGCGTTTCCTCTAGAATCAATAAGACTGAGTTCTGCTTGTGAAGACATCATCAGCGCTTTGAAGTGAGAGTGAGTGTCGAGGAGACTCTGAAGATCTGAGGTAGCATGTTGCTCAGCTGGTAGAACATCTCCTCTGAGATACTCTGGCAATAAGAGAAAATGACACCATCAGGCCCAGACACCAATAGAGACAGATTCGTCCGACAAAATGTGGTGAAAAAATACATAAAAATGAACATAATTCAGTTGAATTAGCAAGTCTTACTGAAGACGAGATCAAAAACCACATTCGTTCACTTTTCTAACTGAACAGGAACTAGGTAAAAAAGAGAAAAACTGCATTCCAGAACCACAGACAGGTTACTTCTGCTGACATTTGTAAAGTTTGTTCAATCATGAATCACCACAGCTGAAATCTGGTTGTTTCGATCTTCATCTTTTTTTTTTTCCAGAACATTCTAAAGACCAGCCGTCCCCGATCTTCTTCAGGCCATGGACTGGTTTCATGCGAGGCTGAAATGGGCGTCAGATTATTTTTTTTAGCCTCCAAGTTTCCAGTTTCCGATTTGCAGTTTCTTGTTGTTGTTTTGTAATACTCAAATCAAATGTTGAACTGAAAGAAAACGGTGGCCCAAACACAAAGTCTTGAGCCAAATGATGGAGAAAGTGAAACGTTGCATCCCTTCAATTTCATATGCCTGCAAATATCAGCTCATGACTTTCTCAAAATGAGCTCAACCATCTTAAATTAAATATGACAGGAGCCGTTCTCTTTTTTCGCACAATACTTTAGGACATTTTTTACAATTCTGCAAGTTGCTTGAACCCTTTTGAAAACCCACAGAGACAGAACAGCACTGTCTGTGTCTAAATAAGCCTCAGCATTCCTTCTGTTGTCCTGACGTGGAAGGGGTCACTTCTTTTGGGAGACAGAGCGGTCAAAAGGCTGAAACGAAGACAGCTCCTTCCACCAGGGAAGAATGTTAAGACACAGCAGCACACGAGCAGACAGCCAGTCAGCATATACTTAGGCACGGTCTGTCTTGGATGTGGGGGCAACAATTGTCATTTCAGCACTTGCTATTTTGACGTGTGCCTGAGCATGAAGCTGGCAGGAAGCTCATATTCCTTTGATGCGCCTCGTTTTATTGTCTCATCCTGTCGACGTGACATCGTACCATAGACTCTGCTGCCTCCCCGACAGACCACAAACCCTGCAGGTACATCCAGCTCGACTCAAAGGAACTCAAGTCGCTAACACAGAGGAATTTTCACCTCAAAGGGGAAATGTTGCTCAATTTATATGGAGTGAGGCCCGTGTGAGCACGTTCGTCTTCCCACTTGTTCCACAGTCTTGGGATTGAGTCGGAGCTTTCGCCACGGCAGTGCAAACAGCTAACTAAAGAGACTGGGCTTTGATTTACAGCCAGCTTTTCAAACATTAGTTCTTCTCCGCCTGACTTCAGAAGCTTACACTGCAAAGCCAGGTGTGCCTTTTGTGAGCTGATATACATACAAGGCCTAAAGTACACATTTCTTTAGAAAGAACTGAAAGCATCCACGTATGGCCGTCAATAAGGAAACAATCGAGCACCTTAAAGCCCAAAATAATCCACATGTGAAGAAATTCCAGCTTTCGCTGCTCTCAATGGGAGGTTACAGGTGAAGTTTAGAAGTATTGTGACCCCATTAATAACTACACTAAACAAATATATAGAACAGGTTTCACATGGTGGCGCCTAAAATGAAGAATGGCTTGCAAGATCCAGAGCTGTGGAGATTTGAGAAGCTCCTGTGGTTCCTGAATATGTCTTTAAAAAAAAAAAACAGTTCAGACCTGCTGAGCTCCCCAGTGTATGATTTACAGTATTCTGGTAACACGTCAATTTCACCAAGATGTGCATCCACCCTGACATCCCAGCTTTTTCTAAACTCACCTTTGGCACAACAAACTGGACCGTGCGTGATATACCTCCATCCCACGATGCCATTTCCATCATAAAACCTGTTAAAAAAAACACATTTATTATTGAAAACCTGATGGCGGAATTTCAACAAAGTTTGCAAAAATTTAAGTTTTTAAGCAACAATAAAGAATTAGCAGACGAGTTGGAATTTAAATAAAAAACATTGGAATATTTGTTCAATTATAAATTAAATTATAAAGTCAAAGTGACGATGTCAAACGATACTGCACAGGCCAAAGTAGAAATTAGTTCCAGGACAAAAGAGAGGATTGCTTTTAATCCGATTAAAGCAGCAATCATTCATGCTGATTATGATAACTGCACACACATACTTTTTCTGTGTTTTTAGCAATGGGTTTAACTAAACTGCTGTCAGCCAACTTCCCTCAGTCGACTCCACTATCATGTCATTTTATAGCCTGTTCATTTATGTCAGTATATCTTTATTATCACTAAAACAGCACTGATCTGATGATCTGAATCCTAAAAACATACATACACAACGACCAGTGGCAAATATTTCATTCACCGAGTATTTAATCTATATTTAGAAAAAGTCTCACAGCAAAGACTTGTGATGTAAAGACCCACTCTGATGAAAATGGTGTTTTTGTTGTTTTCTTTTGATGTTCTTGTGTCATTTTTCTGATTTTTAAAAATAACCAATGCTGTTTGAAAAAAGGCTTATTTGTGATGTAGGAAATACTCTGGACGGGCCACAAGCGCCCTGCTCCGCTGCATTCTGATGCATCCACCTGTAGATCCACCAGATCACTTTTCGTCTCAGTCCAAGCTGCCATCTGGCTCAAAACTGTACGGATGGATAGCTCCAATATTTCTCTACGTTTTTGTAGCACCGCTAATGTTGGCGTCGGGTTTGGGGGGCTCTAAGCTAGTGAGAGCATGTAAACAGCAAGGTGGAGGGGTAGGGGGGGGGGTTGCTCCTTGCCAGCGGTCCAAAGTGAATTTCTAACGAACTACTGCCGAATACTACGTCCTCAAAAACGAAAAATGATTTGGCTAAACACGGCATCATCCTCATGAAAAGACCACTGGGGAGGCTTTGAAAATAGATCAAAAGATGATCGAAGTGGAACTTAAATGTAAAATCCTTTTTGCAGTGTCAGTTAAAACAGGCTTATTTTCAATGATTAATAAGAACAGAGCATCCCATGATAAAGTGTGGCCAGAACAGATTCTGTGATTCAGGGAACCCGTTTTGGATCAACTAGAACCAAACTGATAGACATATTTTTGTTGTTATTGTGCCTCATTCCAGGACTTGCATCACATAACCGGCTGAGTAGCTTGGTTGCTAAGGTGAGAAGCTGCCATGGGGAATGAGCAATGGTACTGGGGCAATTACCATATCAATGGCGAGCAATTAACATCACTCAGTGAGGGCCCTTAGGCAAGACCCTTAACGCTACTGCCTCCCGAGCGCAGTTCAGCTGCAGCTCACTGCTCCCCCCCAGGCGATGGGTCAAATGCGGAGAAGAATTTCCCCATTGAGGGATAAATACAGTATCAGAAATAATTCACTTAACTTCATTTATCTATTTCGATCTAAACTGAGCATCTGCGAGTGAATAAGTACGTTACCTTTGACACATTTGAACACCAGCTCGGCCCTCTTGAGACACCAAGGGATAGTCATCTCCTGTGAAGCAAAAAGATGATTCGAGTGCAACTTTACTGAAAAACTGTCTTGTCTTTGTCTGTCTTGACAAATGTCTTTGTGGATCATTATCAGAACCAAAATAACACAATAATAATAGTAACAGATTGGATTTATCAGTGCTTTTCAAGACGCTCAAAGTGCTTACAACGTATCCCCATTATTCATTCAGTCCTCATTCATACTTGGTGATAATTTGATTTGATGTATTGATTTATTTCAAGCATTGTAGTCAAAGCAGTAACTTTGGTAACTACTGATGCAGCCACAGCTGCCCCAGGGCAGACTGACAGAGGCGTGGCTGCCAGTACTAACCCTACGGCCCCTCTGACCATCACTGGAACATTCATACACACTCACACACCAGTGGAGCCACACTGGAGGCAGGGAGGGTGAAGTGCCTTTCCCAAAGACACAATGACGGTTGACAGGGAGGGGCGGGGGATCGAACCGCCGACCCTTTGTTGGCCGACCTGTTTAACCGCCCGAGCCACTACCACCCTACAATAGAAGGAGAAGATAGCCAAGAGAAGCCCACACCTCACTTTATTCCCCAGGTTTTAGAGGATAGGTGATACCACCTTAAAATGCTTCCCAGTTGTACAGAACATATATTACTTCAGGGAACTTATTCCAAATGAAATGTACTTTCTGTGAGTGTACAGAGTGTACAGAGTACCTTCTGTGAGTGAAACTACATCAGTGCCCCTTTACACAGTTTCTGTGCGAGTTACTTCCACCAAGATCTTAGCGAGTTTGGCTCCAGGCTACAACTGGTAACTTCAGACTCGTCATCTCTGAGAGCCATCTTTAATCCCAGCAAACAGTGTCACACAGACACAGTCATACTCCAAAACACATCCTTAAACTGACAAACGTTTCAAGGACACCTCAACTCATCAACGATTTTTGGCTAAATAGGTTTCCGAGCAGCAACAGATATTTTCAGCTTAAAAGCATGGGCTAATGTATTACATGAACAAGGAAAATCTTTGCTTTTCAGTTTTCTTCAACATTGTTTAAACACACAAAACCCTGAGCTGAAGGAACTGCCCTCCTCTAAGCAAACCATACCAACAATGTTTGTAGGAAAAGCCACGAAAAGGCCTGTACAAACACGCAAAGACCTCTACTGAATGAGAAACCACTTAAAAGACGTGAACAGATGGATAAGTGTTGATGTCAATTCAAAAAGCTATCAATTAAAAGCCTCTGGCTCCCAAAGCTTCAGAAAATTAGACCAGTGGTTTTGTAAACAATCAGATCTTGATCAGACATGAGTATAGACAAATAGTACTGAGCATGTTGTGGCAGGAGAGCAATCCAACAGAAGCGTTGTCAAAAAAAAAAAAGAAGAAAGAAAAATTGTGTGAAAATGAAAGTGCAGGTTTTTGTTGTGAAGCGTTGCGCCTCAGGACTTAAAACATGTCATCGTATTGGCTGGTACTGTCAGCTAAAACAAATAAAGGAACACGCCGTACATTTTCAGTCTTTGTTTGACCTAAAACCGGGACAAAATGCAAAAAAGTGGGCTGAAAAACCAGGAAAAGTTATTAAAATTAGGATCAGAGGTGTTTTAAAATCCGTCAGCAAGTTGGGGATTCAGCACATAATATCTATGACTGTCCTAAATAAGAAAAATATTGAACAACACTGCAATAAAACCAATATAAGACATAAAACGATGTAAACACCAGGCATTTCACGAGTGTTCTTGAATACATGTTCAGTTCAGTGTTCACACTGATCAAGTAGGGAGGGGCTTCTACTTCTTTTCCTACCATTTGCATGTCTACCACTGACAGTTGGGAGAGGCTTGGTGCAAAATGTTGAAGTGGTGCAAATCTTGTGATTTGAGCATGAAACGGCTCGGTTTATAGCCTCCTTGCAATGGCGAATATGGATCACCACCGTGTCAAGCGAGTGGCTTGGTTTAAAAAAACTAAAGTCAGACGTCATCAGGCTCGTTGCCATGTCTGGAATCACCCGTTAAACCAATTTCATAAGTCACTGCCAAATCTAAGTCCCTGATTGGTCGAAGTTCTAACTGGTAGGGGTGTAACGATACGCTAAAATCTCAATTTGGTTAGATTCAGAATTTCATAGGGCTCGGTTCGTTACATTTCGGTACTGCTGTTTAACAAATCTGCCTGATATGAACTGCTATTTTATGAAATATTATTTTCTGGTTATTTATTGTGTCTGTGTGCGATTTGCTGCCGGACACCTGAATTTCTCCCTTGGAAAATTAATAAAGTTTTTATATATCCATCTATCTATTTTCGGTATTTTTTTCGGTACAAAAAACTAAGGCAGAAAAAAATGACTTAAAAATGCATTTATTGGTTTTACATAACAATAAATAAAGTTGACCTATGTAGGTGATCTGCTTAATAAAATAAGAAAAATTATTACCTGCCAGGAACCAAAACCTTTAATCATTAACACTGGCCTGAAAAGAAAATTTAAACGTGCACATTTATTTTCTTGTAGACCTGATTGTTCCAGTCAGTGATGCCGTTTTACGTTTGTTAACAGAGTAGATGTGTTACTGTGGCATACGCTATCTTTGTGTAACAATGTCAACACACAGCATTTGACTTATCCAACTGTCTTTTCCCTTCATGGATGGTGACAACAAAGCCAAAGTGTTCCCCCCACACAGGAGAGCGTAAGGAGATGGGGGGGTCCTCATCTCTGGCCTGGCATTAGCCATATGTTGACACGCTTACTGTCCGTCACCTAATAGCGTCTCGGAGGAAACTCACGGCTAACATTACTTCCGCCTCGGCGCAAAGTTAATACAGTGGCGACCTGGGGGTTAGCCCTGCCTATAGCCACTAAGACTCATGGGAAGTGTGAAATCTTGTGTGTTGAATTCTTCACCATCACTGACAGAGCTATGAAGAGAAGTGAGGTTCATGTTGTTACGCTGTTCGTTTCATAATAAATGGATTTAAATGCCGGAAAGAAGATGCAATCTATTTCTATTTGTTATGTATGGAGCAATCTATTTCTCTGTCTACTCTCTCTGAGACAGTTAGAGTGCGAGTGGAGTATGGGGCAAGGACAGTCAACACAGCTAGTTAACTGGCAGCTTAGCTCTCGTTTCCCCGCTACGAGTGACAAAGCAGCTGGGTCGTTACAATACTTATGCGGGTGGGGGTGGGGGGGCACACGTACCGAAACGGTACAGAAGCGAACCGTACCAAAACGGTTCAGTTTAACTACGTGTATCGTTACACCCCATACTAACTGGTTTAACTGCCAATGGCCACGCGTTTTGTATGCAGAGCCCAAAAGATGTCTTTGGTAGATCCCATAGAAATATAGAGTGAGGTTGGATAACTTAACTTTTGACCCAATAGGAAAAAATAAAAAGTATATGTGAAGAGCTTTGATATTGATGGTCCATAAGTCGTTGCTGTGAATTAGCTTGAATCATATCCACCAACATTTGAGCAAAGTAGAGATTAAAGGGAACTTCATCCACAGTGGAGGAAATAAGTATTTGAAATAAGTACCCACTTGCCCACAGTGACTGTCTGTCAACAGAGACACTGTTGGCAAGTGTGTAAGCGTCAACTCGAATTGACAAAGCCTCTTGGATAAGAGGTGAAACGTCTTCTAACTTTAAAACTAAGTCCAGATGACAGTCCCTAAACCTACTATAACTTTAAAAATGTATAACAATTTCTTTGCATTTCACTGAAGGAAATAAGCATTTGAACCTTCTTGCTGGAAAGAATTTGTGGACAAACCCTCATTATCAAGCACAGAGTTCAGACATGTAATGTAGTTGAGCAGGTTTCTGCGCATATCAGGAGGGACTTTAGTCCACTCTTCTACACAAGTGGCTTCTAACAACAGTTGTCACGGTAACCCCCAGCTTCTTGCTGAGGGTTTTGTAGTCAAAGAAAACCACAGAACTGACGGACTTAGTTTCATATTTACACATTATTAGACTCCTTTACCTCAATTCTTATAATTACAAAAACCTGAGATAATATTTCTCCACATTCCTGATTAAAGAAAACCAAAGCCCGGCCTCAGCTGTCACCAGCGAGTCGGATCAAAGCTGACACTGTTGAAACAGGCAGAACCCAACTGAGCGGCAGCACAGACAATCATCACCCTGGACCAAAAACAACACGCAGCAAGTTTGGGCGACGGACAACAAAACGGGAAGGAATAACAACCCAGAGAAAGGTTTTACTTCTTATTCCCCTTTCTGCCTTTTGTTGACTGAGACACCAGGAAACAAAAAAATGAAGAATTTGAACAAATTCTCAGGCCAGAAAGAGATCCAGAACAAAGCTGCTGAAGGGCGTAGCAGCAGCCATGGACGCCCACAGCTAAACCAATTAAGAACACAAACATTTAGAGAATTTAGGATTGAACTTTTAATTAAACACAATTTCCATGATTTCTAACATTAAAAGTCAATCTTGACATTCAATTAGGTAATGAAATTCCTCTTAGTACTTACTTAAAAAATTAAGAAAAAATGTCATTTGTATCATCTTGATGGCTTACAAATAACTTTGTTTTTGACACTTTATTAATGTGGCAAGACAACAATTTGTTAAAATGTTAAAAATAAATATACGAGTACTTAAAAAAGCCACTCTGTTAGCACACAGTTAACCTGTACTGAGCCCGAGGGCTGATCCTGATCACAAAACAGACAATTTCACATGTCAGTCATAAATCTGATTCATGGAATGTCAAATTACCAGATCCATGACAGAAAGAACTAAAAGATAAATGTGGCCAATCTGTAACCTGTACGACTGGAATTGTGATGATTTCAGACAGTACACTCATGGTGAAAACAGAGAACATGCAAAGCACATGCCCGCTGACATGTGAGCATAAAAATACAATACTCAGAGAAAAACAAGACAGAAAATGTTTAATCATTTCATTTAGAAAAGAAAACTACCTATAACTACAAATTTGAACTATTTAATATCCATCATTTAAATACTGTGGTTCCAAAGAGAGACACTCAGCCTCCCGACTTGCTGCACCAGAACGTCAGAACTTCCTTTGTCTTATGCAATGATCATATTGCGTAATATTGCATTTTGACACAGGTGAGCAAAAAATGGGCAAACCTGTATGGGGCGTGAAGGTGACCTGCACGAAATATCCAGGTCATAAGCTGCTAGGCTAGCCTGTAGGGGATGTTTATGCGCATTCTTTTCGGTTGGTACTTAAACCTTATGAACAACAAGTGCGGTGAAAGGTCATGGCACGATAACATCAGCCGTCTCTCTTAAGTGCATTTAACTTACATTAGCCTTACAAAAACGTCAAGATACCCTTACCACAAGCACAACAATGGTATGTTCCATTTTCGTAACCTCCCGTGAGGTGGCCGTACGAGCCTCAAGGAAACTGCAAGACACACCTGTACTCTCCCCTCGAGATGCAAACGCTTTTCTTTACGACCCTCCAAGTCCCCTGGCCACCTAAAGACGGACAACCCTGTACAGGACAAGCCCATATGGGACAACCACAAGCCCGTAGAGGACAACCCCGTCAGGGACAACCCCGTACAAGAAAACCCCGTACAGGCAAACCTCATACGGTACAACCCCGTCAGGGACAACCCCGTAAAAGACGAGCCTGTGCAAGACAACCTCATATGGTACAACCCCTCAGAGACAACCCCATACAGGACAACCTCATATGGTACAACCCCGTCAGAGACAACCCCGTACAGGACAACCTCATACGGTACAACCCAGTAAAAGACAAGCCTGTACAAGACAACCTCAAACGGTACAACCCCGTCAGAGACAACCCCATACAGGACAACCTCATATGGTACAACCCCGTCAGAGACAACCTCTTACAAGACAACCTCAAACGGTATAACCCCGTCAGAGACAACCCCGTACAGGACAACCTCATACGGTACAACCCCGTCAGAGACAACCCCATACAGGACAACCTCATACGGTACAACCCAGTAAAAGACGAGCCTGTACAAGACAATCTCAAACGGTACACCCCGTCAGAGACAACCCCAAACGGTACAACCCCGTCAGGGGCAACCCCATACAAGACAAGTCTGTACAGGACAACCCCGTACAGGACAACCCCGTACGTGCCATACTTGTACCTTTTTAAACAAATTTGCACTCTGCCATTAGCTTGGTTTCCCCGTCACAATCCCTTCTCCTTTGTTTCCCCCATTCTGAGCTTCTCCACTGAGTAAACGACACAGACTCACATGCATGTGAGCCACTTCACACATTCACCATTTCCTCATGTAACCTCTTAGGACCTGGCGTCTACATGCGTGGACGTCACATTTTGGGTTACGTTACCACAGTAGTAAATTCTGCTTAACTGAGACCCTGTGAAAACATGTGTAGAGGGTTAGCTCAAATATGAACTCAGGTCTTAAGAGACTAAAGACAGCAGAGACATTAAAAACTCCCTTTAGATAAAAGGATTCACTTTATTTTGTTTGTTTTTTACATTATTTCCGGCGGAGTTTGCTTGCATTGAAACAAGTCTTTCTCTCAGCTGTTCTCACCTCGGACATGTCATGCACCAGCAGCAGGGGGATGGTGATGGTCGTGATGTCATGCGTGCAGCAGACCTTCAGGATGTTCCTCAAGCCCATGATGGCGGGGTCGCGCGCCGTGATGTTGCCCGAGCGGACGTTGTCGTCCACACACATATGAAAGACAACGTGAGCCTCTGACAGGTTGGAATGTCGTGTGACGTAGAACTCGCCTTATAGGGAAAAAAAAACCCAACACGCTTCCATTAGAGCAGTAAAGCTGCGTGATGACAAAAGCCAAGAAACTTTGCTTTACCTGGTAATATGTTTGAGGAATTTCTTTCAAAGGTTTTGTTCTTTTCGTCACCTCCATTCCTTTGAATTTCTGCGGGGAAAAAACACAATACTCAAATAAACAGAAAAAAAAACTTCAATGCCGACACAGGAGAGCCAGAGGAAGCTGAAGTATTCATGAAAGGATTTAGAGCAAGCAAGAATGTTTCTAAACATAGAAACACTCCACTGAACCACTTATCTTAAGACGTTACGATGATCTGAACACTTTTTTTTTATCACTCAAGTCAAAGTACCGGTAATGCAAAGTGTCTTCTATTCTCAGACTGTTTAATCTTTCTCTCGTGTTGCTGTCATTTACATGAAAACCTCAGAAAAGACTCGCACTAGAAACTCAGCATTCACAGTAAAGGATGTCAAATATGAAAAAAAACTTACCGGTACATTTATTCTATTAAGAAAAAACAACAACACTCAAAATATGAGGAACTTTTCTTTCTTGTTTATCTAGTTAGACTGTAAATTCCAGTTAACTGGATTAACCTTAAAGTGAGTAAAATATGCAGAAAGAGATAATAGCCAAAAATTGTAGAGGTCTCTACATTAAACCTATAACAAGAAAGTTTGGATTCCTGGAAAAAACATTTGCCAAAAAGAGAAAACGGACTTTAGACTTTTTTTATTTCTTTACCCGTCATCACTACTGTCAGAGAAATGCACCTTTTATTAAGAGTCAACTAACTGAAAGAATAAAGAATAAATAACTTAAAAAAAAAATACATGCATTGGCAAAACCAGAATGCCAGTCTATACCAGTCTAAGTTAGTTTTTAATGTGTGAAAAAGCTCAATATTTACATAAGACAACAAATTACTTAAACATTCATAAACAAGAAGTTTTTTTAAAACTGCCTTCACAAAAATAATTTCTAGAAGCTTTGGCTTCCTGGAAGCAAGAAGAGGAAAAAAGAAGAGCGACTTCAGACTTTCATTATTTCACGTCCGTCTTATGACAGGCCTCACCGGGCTGGTCTTTCTGCTTGCTGCTCCGCTGAGCCCTGGCATAGAGCACCACCTGCTGCACCTCCTCCAGCTGCTCCTCCAGACTCAGAAAGTGGAAGTCCGTGCACTCCTTGGCCACCGTCGCAAAGTCTGGGAATGACAGAGGCAGAAATGATAAATACAAACTGCTTACGTTTATGCTTTATGGTTTTCTAGAAGAACTTTCCTTTTTCACTTTCTAAAGTAAAAAAAAAAAGATAATACAGTGGGGGGGGGGAAGTACTGAATATTGAAAATAAAGCTCTCCAGTTTCCTGTAAGTGAGTCCTGACCTCTCTTGATGCCACTGTAGGGGTTGACTCTGTTGTCCACCAGCAGCACCAGCCCGCAGAGCGAGGACGAGTACAGCGACAGCGCCGTCTGCAGGCGCCGCAGCTTTGCTCCGCTGCTGCCGTATCGCCGGTGTTTGCAGAAATCCAGCACTTCTGCTCGGACCAGCCGCAGGTTATGCATCGTCTTCAGCTGCGCTCCTTGTTCAAGGAAGGACACAAAGATGCTTTTCATGGACATTGCAAAAGGCGAAAGAAAGCGTTCAATCAAAACGGGTTGGGGTCATCCAGCTGACCTAAGTGGATAGTGAAGCTTTCTTCCAGCTGAAGCTGCTCCTCAAACATCCTCACCCCCGGATCTGCAGCTTCTGACAGCTGGCCGGGCTGAACCTTTATCTCCTCACTGAAAATGGGTTAGAGAGCAAACAGCTGTCCATCTTTTCATCAGCTTGAACACTCCTTTAACTCTAATGAACTAAAACTATATTTAAAAAACAAACAAACACGTTAATACAAGATTCTGAATATCAAAATTTTGCAAATAAGTAGACTTATTTTAGTTAAAAAAAACAAAGAAAATTCAGATAAAGTTTCACTGATGACAATGTTGATAATTTACCAAATGATTAGGGAATCCTAAATCACACTCCAAACCCTGAAATCTTCTTGTTTTCTGTCACTGTAACCCTTGTGCTATTCTAGGCACTTTAACGTTGGGAGTAGGGTCATCTAGACCCATCAGACAGTGCTCTGAACCTTTTTTCTTCAATGATTTGTGATCTTCACTGGTGTCCATGGATCACATGAAATCTTTCCACCTTTATCCACCTTTGTCATGGTGGGGAGAACACGTCAAAGTAAGGGTGGGGTCATCTAAGATAGCACAAGAGTTAAGAAGACAAAACTTCAGCAAAAGAAAGATTCTGTGAAGCGCTGATGTGTGCAGTAAAGTTTCACCCACAACAAGCTAACGATTTTTATTCTGTGTTGCTCTGTCAGCTTTTTCCAGAGAACTGCTCAGAAAAATCTTTCTGCTACGATTTTTTTCCCCCTAAAGGTTATTGAATATACAGAGAAACATGTTATAAATGTATTGTAAACTCTGCAGCGTTACAGTTCTTCATATAACCATCCTTGTCTCTTCACTCAAAAAACACAGCTTTGGCTGAAAGTTTTCTTTCCTTTCTATATTAACAAAGCCTGAATGCAAAAATACCAGACTTCAGATAGAAGATAAAAATGTTAGGATTTTGTGTATTTATCTTCTATCAAAGTTTTGACATCACACTTTTAAAACCTTAATGAAAAAAAATAACATCATTCAAAATTAAAACAAATGCTGCTAAATGTAAAAATATTTCAAATCTGTCCCAAACTAAATTGCAGTTAATTAAATGCTACTAATATAAAACAGGCAATTTAAGACACAGACACTATTTTAAATAAAATTAAAAGGAACTACATTGAAGTCAAATTTATTCCATCGCTTACAAATGATCAAAAGAATGGTTTTGTTAGAAACATTGAGCCATTTCCAATCATTTTTCCTTCAGTCATCTTTAAAACCTTAATGGAATTTTTTCTCATTTACAGCCAGATAAACACAAAAAAATATTGTCTGAGATGAAGATCTTTGCTAAAACTACAAAAATCTGTCAAAAAAGCCTTAATATTCCCATGGTTATGCACTCCAAAAACAGTTTTTCTTGGAACTTATGAGTGACAAAGATGATAAAAGATGCACTTTTTAAAGTATATATATATATATATTTTTTTTTTGACTGGAATATTTTTTGAAAGCATCTCTGACTATGGAATAATGGAGAGTCCACAAAAAGATAGCATACTGGATTTTGGATCAGGAGCGCCATCTAGTGACAGTTAGCACTTGTTACCGTCGCATTTATCTGGTCAGTGAGACCTGTGGTGGGGTTCAAACATGTGAAAACTGTTTATGCTTGTGGATGAAAGAGAAAAAAGCAGTCTTCTAGAATATGGTGTCATTATAAACAGAACCAGGTCTCATTTGTGGCTGTGTTAACAGCATGGAGGTGCCACACAGTCTTAACATAATCATCAAAGTTGACTGAGTACTGACTTGATTTGGCTGCTGTTGTTGGATTTCTGCAGATCCTGGTGCAGCTTGATGACCCACTCTTGATATTCCTGCTTCTGAATGGTCGTCACTTGCTGCAGCTCGCTACTCCACTTGTTCTCCAAAACCTTTTCAAAGAAAACCAATTTGGATACATTATGGTGACAGAGAAATCGAAGAAAGTTTCATTTGGTGGACAAAGACCGAGCTTAACTGGAACGAACTCTCGCTAAATCGCCAGATTATGTGGGCCGACCACTTTTAGAAATACTCCCACAAACTAGTGAATTAGTGAAAGTCCCGCTGCCTAAGCAGAGTGACTAGCATCACCATGCTAAATCACTGACTACTACACATGTGTGCAATATCTTGACTTCCGTGCAATAACACACAATATTTATTATGCTGCGCTCATAGCAACTCAACTCATTCCATTCTATTTTGTCCATACATATTTAACTTTTAACTGTTTCTGTACATATTGTACATTTTTTTGTTAGAGATGTGAGTACAGTATTTCTATTTTATTTTATTTTATTTATCTTCATCACTCCAAGGCTGCTGCAGTTCCATTGTATCATCATGTACAACGACAATTAAAGGATTCGGATTCTGATGAAATGATCTGCACTGCTCTTTTATTTTCTTACCTGCTGAGCATCAAAATGTTGAGAAGCAACTGCATTGACATCATGGTCACTCAGAGTACTCCCCAGCTCGTGCATCACTTTGTCCATTTCTGCCGCTTGCCTAACAGGAAAGAAAGAATTCAAAATGCTGATAACAAAAGAGGAACATAAAACAAAGAATTTTTGAACTTCCTTTCTTTCAGGATAGCCTCCATCTGACCTTCTCCTCTGCATCCTCCTGACTCACACCAACCACCCTCATGTCCTCCTTCACTACATCTGTGAACCTCCTCTTTGATCTTCCTCTAGTCCTCTTTTCTGGTAGCTTCAACCTCAGCATCCTTTTACCAACATCATCACTGTTCCTCCTCCCAACATGTTTAAACCATCTCCATCTGCTTCTCTGCATTTATCTCCAAAACATCTAACATGAGCTGTCCCTCCGATTCCAAGAAACAACATCATGTCTCACTATTAGGGTGACATGAGGCAAAATGCACAGTGAACATGAGAAATCATCTCAACTGCCTTTCCATGAAGTAAGAACATATTCAATGCACCTTTCTTGTAGCTTTTTGATCTCCATGTCTCTCTCACTGATGAGCTCAGAGATGCTAACGAAATAGTTGTGCTCCAGGTTAAGGAGAGTATCTGAGGCAGGAGAGTGGATCAGTTCATGGTAAACGTCAGCAAAGTCTTCATCCCAGCTGGGCTCTTCAGGGCGAGCGTGCTCCAGTGTCGTCTGAAACAGGTTTTAAGCAGCAGGATGTCACCACAGCAAACAGGTCTTTCTTTTTCTCTCTTCCCATTACAAAAGCATTGATGCAGACGTTTTTACAAACAGGAAAAGTTGTGTTTGGTTTGCCTCATCTTGGGCTCTAAATAGAAAAGAATCTGCACCATCTATATTAACTGTTTTTTTTTGTTTTTCTAAATAAGGATCAGGGTCAGCAGACCAATATTAGATAACCAAACTTAAAAGTTAAGTCATTTCTGAAGCACAGCTTTACTGAATTACTGGAAACGTCTGGATCCCCATGGTAACTGAGAGAAAAAACTGTAAACTGGCTTCTTTTTTTTATGAGGGTTTTGATATTAAAAATGCTGAAGTGAAAGAAGTGTTTTCACCTCCACATACGACCTGCTCCACGCGCTGGCGAGGTGGTTTACATCCACTTCTCCGGTTGAGAGTCTCTGCAGGGCCAGCTCGGCCTCTCGGTCATAATCCAGAAGGGTTTCTTTCTCAATGAAGTTGAAAAGGGAGACTTTAAGCTCTGCAAATGCACCAAGAAACATAGGCATCATTTTCTGACATACAAAACTGAACGACGTTAAATCAACTTAGTATTTTTAGTACGCAAATGAACTCTCACCGTTTTCGATGAAACATGGTATTTTATGAAGCATCATGAGTCGTCCGTGAAGGTCACTGACGTTGACCTGGGCAGGAAACTGTAGGGGCACCTTAAGGACACAGTTGTATTTTCCTGCCCTGAAATCAAACACAAACTCCTTTTTGGTGCAACTGCTTGCTTTCCCTTTGCTCTTCTTCATGCTGATGCCTGGAAGAAGAAAAAAAGTATACATCTCTTGAATTTCTTAAATTTGTGGAATCAAGTCAAGTCAAAGAAAACAATAAACATAGACATGAACAATGAATTAATCATTCAATGATTATCCATTTCTGATTAAATCATAAAGCTTCACCAATAAAGCACACATACCTAACGGTTTTAAAACTAATGCTTTTAACCAAGGAACCGCAAACCTGTCGTTATGTTTAAAAATGTATGCTAACCCATTTTGCTAGGTTTACTACCATATTATTCATTAAAAAAATATTAAAACGTGTTTTCCAAAATGAAATCTCAACGCATGTAATTAGTGCAACACATCTGCAATGAAACTTCACAAAATCTCTAATGAGACACGTTTACCTGAGCCTGAATGTATATACTGAGCTGATTTCCGTTGCTGCGAAAACTAGCTAGCTTGTTTTTGTCCCAGTCAGCTGACCGTTGCCTACGGAAGCCGCATGTCGTCAAAAGGCTTTCGCAAACCCCACTGTGCGCGGTTTCTTATTTAAATGTTTGTCTTTGAATCTGATCAGTATAGCACTTTTTTAAATGTTAGAAACTATTATTATTTCTCAGTTAAAACAGATTAATTGTGACAGAATAATATTATGCCACAGATTGTTGTGAGCATTTCTTATGTAGTTTCCCTCTACAGGTCATTACTGGTGTCAAGCCAGCCCTCTCTCGTCGAACGGCTGTCAAGTGAGCCCTCTCTCAAATACGGTGTGCCGCTTTTTTTTTACATACATTGCGGTAACAGCAAGAAAGCCTTCATTCGAGTAAATGCAAAAAGGAAGAACTGTCATTATACTCATATGTATATATTTACACATGAGCCCCCCCTCCCCGTATATAGCTATATATTTATATTTGTATATTTAATTATATGTTTCAAGTGAATTATCAATTAAAGACGAAATTAAAATCATATGTTGAAGAGGATTTACTGTAATGTTCACTTATGTTTAGGAAAAAAACTACTAGTTTCCACAGACTCATTTCACTTCTCACTGATAGATACCCACCTGGTGATGTCACAAAAAAAGTTTCAGAGGGATCTGATGTGGAATTTCAAAATAAAACCCAATTAAAATCTGGTATGAATGCGTTATCGCCATATGTTGACAAAGCTTTAAAATATAAACTTTTATAAAGCTTCACAATTAAAAAAAACTCAATAAAACTAAGTAGAATTTGAGCATTATATATAATAGTATATAGTTGTGTGCTAAAGTCTTTTGCAGAAAAAATATTGTAAACGAAGAAGGCTTTTTACAAATGAGAGTTAATAATTTCTTTTCCTTTTTTAACTAAATTCAGTAAAAAAAAAAAGATTTGAATCAAATCAATATTTAAGATCACTACTTTTGTTCCTTCAATCCAGCATTAATTCTGTTAGATACACTTCCACAAAATCAAAGATTTTTGTAGGAATACCTTCAGGTCCATCATGGAGAATTTATACCAAACAAATGCTAATGATCCCTAATGTCACACATAGACTGAAACATGGTCAAGGACTGAGTCAGGAACAGCTGTGATGGAGGCTTAAAACTGGGGAGAACAGCCAAACTCTGCAAGGTGAGGTTGTCAAAGACAGCACATTTCTAACATCTAATAGTTAAATTTAAAATACTGCTTCAAGTAACTTATAAACTTAAAGATATGTAGTTCATTAAGGGTGTTGCGGTTCATTTTAACAACAAATCAATTTATATCATAATTTGCTGTTCCTGATACAATTAATAGCCAATATTGGTTCATTTTGAACGATCCAGTTCAATCCGATTCACTGACCTAAAATCCAGCCAGGACATTTTAAGCCAAAACTTTTAAACCAGTGTGACTCTGGTACTCTGATACTTCATATCAACAAGTAAACAAAAATTAAAAGCAAATCCATTAAAATTTTGGTTTCATAAAGTTGTGACACGTGACCACACGTCTTTACACAATTCAAAGTGTTTCCACACATTGGACTGTTATGAGGTTCCATTTGTGCCAATAATATCAAAATGTGTTTTTGCGTCTACTGTTATGTCTTTGGTCCATTGTCTAATATCAAAATGTGTTTTTGCGTCTACTGTTATGTCTTTGGTCCATTGTCTATGTCTACTGATCGTGTTTTTGCGTCCACTGTCTATGCTCTGGGCTCATTGTCTATGTCTATTGAACGAGTTCATTTTACATTGGTTCATGTCTATGTATTGCTAAGCAATATCTTCTGCATGCCCATGATTCTTTGATTATTACTTTGTATTAACTTTGTGATGTATATGCTTGCTTTATCCTTAAACTTTATCTTTGTCATTGTCCTTATCCCATGTCGTCTAACTAAGGCGTCAGGAAGATCCTTAGCAACCGTTGCTAGTGTCGATTGCCATGTCGTCTCACCATGTCGTCAGGAAGATCCTTAGCAACCGTTGCTAGTGTCGTTTGCAAAGTCGTTTCACGTGTCGTCAGGAAGATCCTTAGCAACCGTTGCTAGTGTCGTATGCTACGTTCTCTCACCATGTCGTGTCCTTAGATCTTGTTGTATTTCAAATTTTGCAATGTTCGTCAGAGAAGTCATTTGTACGGTCGATAAATTGTTTCCCGTATTATCACGGAACAAAACACTTAAAAGATAAAGTTTGAAAAAAAAAAAAAAAAAAAAACACTTAAAAAAAAAACCTTTATTGACAATCCTGCAAACGCGCACTGCCAGAAAGGGGGGGGGTGCAGCGTACAACGGTTTCACGTTCCCGTTTAAAGTTATTTAGAGTATGGCTTTAATTTAATCTTGTGATGAAACTATTATTTCAAATTATTTTGAAAAATGACTGATCTTTATAAAATATGTTGTTACAAATCTGATGGATAAACGAGGATCAGACGGGCTAATAAGAGCCTTATACTGGTCCCGATTGCGCCATCTCATGGTCACATAAATAGATTAAAAAGAAAAGCTCAAAAACAGTCAGTTTTCGACTGTTATATTCATAATTAGTGACTCGACCCACTAAAATTTGAGAAGGTAACTTATCGAAGATATTTTAAAGGCCTCCTTGCAAGGCCCCCGTAAATCGTTCAGCGGCGAAAAAATAAATATTGCCATGGACTAATGAGTTGAGGGTTTATTTCTGAACAAATACATTAAATCAACACCAATGTGTTTGTAAATTTATTATTAATAAATCAGCCACGTTTTTCATGATCAGAACACAGCACATTCATAAATAGTCTCCGTAAAATGTTCATATTTATTATGTGTCATTCTCCGCGTTAAATAGAAGTAGTTCGCCTCCAGATCAGATGGTGGCAGTAATGCGCCACTTTGTTTTCGTGTCAAGCGTTGTATGCATGCCCCCCCCCCCCCCCCCCCC